>JAVHYY010000186.1:0-203510 GCA_035221665.1 Okamejei kenojei
CTCGTCAGTGAGTGGGGTGTTAGTTATGGGGGCCCGAGTGGGGAGGGAGCAATGGGGGTGAGGTGGGTGGATGCAGACAATGAGATGGATTTCCACCCTGGGATAGTGGGTGAAGTGAGGATAGTGGGTGTGACTCCCTCTATCGCACTCTGTACTATGTCTAGTCTTTCCCATTGTATGGTTAGCAACGGTGCTTGTCAATGTACCTCGGTACACGTGACAAATAAGATTTAACTCTTCTAGCACTATCCTTACACTCTCTGGCAATTTACAGTGGGCCAGTTAACTACTACAATGCTTGTCATTGGAATGGCAATAGACAACAGGTGTCTGGAGGTGGCCATTCCGGCCCTTCGAGCCAGCACCACCATTCAATGTGATCAATGGCTGATCATCCCCAATTCTAGTAACCAGCTTCCTGCACTTACTCCATATCCATGACTACCGCTTTCTTTAAGAGGCCCCATCTAGCTCCTCTCTTGAATTATCCTGAGAATCACGAGCCTCCATTCCGCCCTCTGTGGCTGTGAATTCTCAGACTCTACAACTCTCTGTGAGAAATTGGGTTCACATGTATCCGTTCTATAAGGGCTTACTTATTTCTTAATCTGATTGACCCTGGTTCTGGGCTACCACAGCATGGGAAACCCCCAATTTATGTTTCTGGCCTCTAACTGGTCCTATCCTTAATATCACTTTTTGTTTTACTCCTATGGCCCTGTCACCAATTAGAGGAATCCTAAACAGATACCTCTGGAGACTTGCGCCCGAACAATGGTTTAGTGTGGTTTTCGGAGGTTGTGTCAGTTGTCCCTACTTGTCGTAACAGTGGTTTCTGCTTCTTTGTGGTACACAGAAGAAGCCGGGAAATACTTTCGACCATTTGGGAAATCCGGGAACTCACGGGAACTGCACGAAACCTTGGGTGGAGGTGCATAACGCTCCTCCTGCCAGGATTTTCCGTTTCAGGGTTTTCCGAAGTGGGGACCTGGGGCACTCTCACAAGATTAACCCTCCTCATCTTTAAGCTCCAGAGTGTATAAGCCCAGCCGCACTCCATTCTCACAGCATCAGGACGGGTCCCGAGATCCGCGTGTTTTTAACCCTTGTGGAGGAACTGGCAAGTAAAAACACCCTAAGTCACAGGGGAGAACGTGGCAACAGACGGCTTCCGTGTTTCAGGGGGGGAATCGGGTAAGTGGGCGCTCGTGAGTTGCACTCTCCGCTTCACAGCAAGGGGGTCAGTCTGTTTACCTGTTGCGCTGCGTTTGAGCGGGGGGGGTGGTGGGCACCCAGAGACACCCGTTTCACCGCCCACCCCCCTCACTCAGCCTCCCCTTCTCTTATGCCGTGTTATCCATGGATGTTTCTAACTGGTGGGAGAGTCTTCGGGCAAGAGGGTCCACCCCCACCGCCCTCTGAATTAAAGTGGAATGGCAGAGCGAGGAGGATAATTTCTTTAGTCAGTGGGTGGTGAATCTGTGGAACTCTTTGCAACTTTATGGCTGTGGAGGCCATGTTTCCTAGCTGGATTTTTTTTAAGGCACTGGATAGATTAGATTGTTGGTTTAGTACGGGTGTCTGGGGTTATGGGGAGGACAGGCGCAGGAGAATGGGGTTAGGTGTGAGTGATAGATCAGCCAAGGATTGAATGGAGGAGTAGACGTGTGGGACGTTTTAGCCCACTTCTTGCTTCCAATGTTTATGACCCTTATGACAAACCCGTAGGGTCTTTGGGTGAATGCCCCACATCAAAACCTCCCCCCCGGGAATGGAAATGGGGCACCCGAGGGATTATAACTACCTCGGCAGGTCACGGTTGACAATGCGTTATCATGTAGGCACACAAACCTCAGTCTGGAGGCATAACTCAGCGTGACAGGCTTGCATCTCATGCGATAAATCGTCTCGTCCATTAATTGACAAAGGTCACACATTCCTTCTCTCTAGAGTTGAATGACTGTATCGCTGAGGTACTCAGCTCTTCTGTTGTCTATTCTAATCGTGTTTAAACTGACACTTCTGCTCAGTAGCCTATCCCGCTCGGCGGAGTGAATCGCGGCTCAAACTCGTAACAGTACAACTAATCTTCATCAGCGCGTCCATCCAGCCTTTTGGTGAGTGGACTTGATTGGGCGAGTGGCCCTAATGCTGTTTCTTTAACCGCTGCTGATATAGTGCTGTGCGTGGCTGCTCCATGGAATCTCGTGTTGACTCAGGATTTGATGTGGGTGAGTTTGTGACGCTCCTGGTAACTACTTGTCGAGGAGTGGAATGTGCCTTTCTGTTGCGAGTACGACCCGCACAGGCGCAGAAGAAACCTCGCTGGGTAGAAGATCTTCCCCCCCTTAACGTGAGTGTGGGCCTGGGACATGACCGCGCGGGGATGGTGGTGGGGCAGGGTGAACCTAGGCCAAAGACTAGGCTAGAGTCCGGCGGGACACACTACCGGCCCCACAGCGCGTCCGGAAACGGCGAGAGGTTGCCCGTGCCCTCATGAGAGACCACAGGGATACAGATTGGGGGACTGGAGGTATAGGGCGTGCTTGGTGGGCGCTCGCCGCCACTACCCACAACCCCCACCACAAACAACCCTAACCACCCTCCATCCAGGGAGGACTAGGGGCTGACCGACGAGGGCAAAACATGAGCGTTCTGGGACCACGGGAGGGGGATAGAGGCCATTAAACGAGTGTGGACGAGACTGGGACGGATACACTGGGCGCGCGCCGGAAGACCGGGGAGCACGATTCCTGGGTAATGGAAAGAAGGATGAACGGGGGGAGAGTGGCCATCGGGGTTAAAGGGAAAGTGCCGGCTGAAGGGGCAAGGTGACACCACTCCCTTGGCGGGTGCAACCGTCCTGTAGCGAAATTGGGAGAGGAGGGAGGTATGCTAGTGTGCGAAAGCTCGGAAGTTGCAAGGGAGGGAAGGAACCACCGGCGAGGTATGACGGGCGCGGGGGCCGAGCACGGGGACACCCCCGCCCCCCCCCCCCCCCCCCCCCCCCCCCCCCGCAGAATGTGAGGGAGAGGTATGGGTGCATAGTAACGGAAGAGGTGAAAGCCCCATCCAAACAGAATATTATGGCTCGGAGCGCCTATGGTAGGGGGTTTTGTGGGATAGGGGTCGGAAGGGGCCCCCCCCCCCTACCCCCCCCAAATTCCCCGCCCCCCACCCCCCCCCCCCCCCCCGCTTACAGATTCCTGCCCTGTGCTTTTCACCCCCCTCTGGCCGCGGAAAATCAATCTCTTCCCCAACACTCCCTCCCACTGTCCCTTAACAACACTCCCCCATCACCCCATAGCGCTTATTCCTCGTTTTTCTGCCAATTAATAACTCTTGGCTGTTAAAGTTGAGTAAGTTTACTCATGTTCAAGTTTCGAGTTAAGCGTTGATTGTACATAAATTAACACAGAAATTAAAGGTTACTGGTGGACATTTGAGTTACTTGACATTGCCATACTAAAGTGATATAAGCAATACTCTTCCACACACTCAAACCACGAATAAACGCCCTTGAAAAATTCAAAATCCTTTTATATTTAAATTTTTAACTTAAAATCCACCCGCAGTAGGGGAATCCACATTCCTCACTGCGATTGAATGGCAATACTTTTCTGTCATTATTCCTCCTTTGTTTTCCCTCGTGGTCGGGTGGTCCGCTCGCCCGCCCTCCGCAATTCGGGCCGCTGCACAATCACGGTCAGTGGTTTCTAGCCCTCGCAGTCGGGGGAAATGATCGAAACTCCGGCGTTGGGTCATTGCGGTATCAACCGACCACACCTCCTCCCACACCTAGCGGTCTCTCCGCTCCCCCCCCCCACCCCACCTCCCTGCTGTCTTCTCAGCTCCCCCACCCTCCTTGCTCGCTGTGTTCCGCTCGCCTCATATCCCTGTCGACACCCCAACCCCCCCTATCTAACCCTGTCGGCCCATCTGCCCTATTCTCTCCGTCCACCCCCCTACTTCACACGTCTCAGCCCCTGGTGTCTATGATCCTCATCCGCTCTGAGGGGCGGGGGGCGGGGGTGAGACTAGATATCGCATAGGGCCGCATGATGTCCCTACTCCCGCTGGTCCATGGATGCCCAGTGTTGCACGCTGTCACATCTCACCACCCTTGCCCTCTCTCCAACAGTTAATTACATGCACGAGTGCTTCGAGCGGGTTTCTGTGAGCTGAGGTGGCTGCATGCGAGGTGAGTGGCATCGGGAGGCAGGAGGGGCTGGGCTCGTGCCATGGGCACGAGGGACAGATTGGCACTGCCTCCGTACCACTGCCCCGACCGTGGCACGGCTTGCCTGGCGATTCAACATGCACCGACCGATTATGTTTAGAGTTCAGTGCTTTAAAAAGGCCCTCCGGCCCACCGGGTCCGCGCCGACCAGCGATACTCGCACACCAACACTAATAACTACCCACCACACTTGGAACATGTTTACTCTTATACCAAGCCAATTTACCTGCAATCTGCAACGTCTCTGGAGTGGGGGAGGCAACGTATGATCTCTACGTGTGAAATACCTCCACCGATTAGTCACGGGGATGAACATTTACAAGCTCGCCGTACAGACAGCATCCGTAATCGGGAATCAATGCAGGAACGCTGATAAGGCAGCAACTCGACCGCTGCGCCACCTGTGCCACTCACTGATCCCTTTGTTCCCTAATCTCACAAAAACCTATAGTTCCGAGTGGGTTTGGCGATGCTTCTTGTGCCCTCCATAATGTTTGGGACATATGACCCAACATTTATTTTTTGCCTCTGTACTCCACAGTTTGAGTTTGTAATAACAAATCCTCATGTAGGATTAATGTGCACATTGTCAGATCTTTAATAAAAGGGCATTTTTATAACTCTTTTTGGTTGCACCATGAAGAATTACAGCTGGGTTTGTACATAATCCCCCATTTCAGACTCCTTATTGTTGGGACACATGAGCCTTCACTAAGGTGTAATTGCTCAGGTGTGTTTAAATGTATCACTTATTGCAGGTACAAGAGTGCTCTCAGCACCCAGTCTTTACTCCAGGTCTATCCATCACCTTTGGGACACTTTTATTGCTGTTCATCATCATAAGGACAAAGTTGCTGCCAATTATATAGTCTCAAATTAAGCCCTTATGAGATGAAGATACAAGAATAAAAGTGTTTAGAGGACTTCTGCTAAACTTAGATTACCAAAACTCAATCTGTTTGGAAAACTTATTAAGAAGAAGTGTGCACTGGTGAGACTTAATATCGCAAAGGGACTGGCAGGCCTAGGGAAGACCTCACAGCTGTTGCACATGATGAATATTCTCTAGCTTAATAAAGTTAAATCCCAAACACCTGTCCGAACAGATAGAAACCACTCGTCAAGGAGTCGGGTGTGGATTTTGTCGTGACCACTGTCCGAGAGACTTCATGAACAGAATACAGTGGCTACACGGCTCAAAATGCAAAACCACTGGTTAGCCGCAAATAGGTTGGCCAGGTTTACTGTTTGCCAAGTAATGAACTGCTAGTGGTTAAGTTTGGAGGTGAAAAAGGGAAATGCACCAAGATCCACGATTCACGCATCAGTAAACCTACGGTGGTGGGAGTGTTATGACTGGGATGTAAGGCTGATGATGGTAACTGGCCTCTCTTATCTTCAATTGATGATACCTCTGCTATGGTTGTGCATATTGATTTCTGAAGTATATGAATTCTATTCTGCTCAAGTTCAAAACAAATGCTCATACCTCATTGGGGCCAGCGTTCATTCTACTGCTAAGACAATGATCCCAAAACATACTGCTAAGAAACAATGAATTTTTACAAAGCTAAATCAATGGTCAATTCTGAGTGGCCAATGGATCAATACCCAATCTGAACCCGCAACTTGAGCCTGCATTTTACTATGCTGAAGAAATTATGAAGTGGGACTAGCAACAAAAACAAGCAATAGCATAAGGATGGCTGCAATACAGGCCTGGCAGAGCATCACAGAGAAGGACTCCAGCTTAACTGGTGATGTCATGATCGCAGACGTCAAGCTGTCATTGATGCAAAATGATATGCAACATGAATACTCATACATGACTACTCTCATTATACATTGCTGTCTCCCTCAATACATTATGGTGCCCCTGATTGGCGGGAATCTATGTATTAAACACTGGTGTAAGTTTTACATGGCTGATAAATTACAAAAATGTGTAAAAATGGGCCTTTATTAAACATCTCGGCAAAAACACGTGCACTTTTAACTCCACTTGTATTTTTTTCTATTTACAAATATCAATTTGTGAAGTACAGAAATAAATGTCCCAAGCATTATGGGAGGGCACTAAGTAATGTATCGAACTGTAATTATAGTTATATAAATGTATGTAGAAGGTGGGATATAGTGTTTGCGATCGTTGAGTTGCGGCATCACAGCGCCAGAGACCGGGTTCGATCCCGACTACGGGTGCTGTCTGTACGAGTTGTACGTTTCCCTGAGACCTGTGGGGTTTTTTTCGTCGCTCTGGATTCCTCCCACACTCCAAAGATGTGCGGATTTGGTAGGTTTATTGCTTCGGTAAAGATTATAATTATCCCTATGTGTTCTAGGATAGTGTTAGTGTTTGGGTCGATCGCTGGTAGGTCAGTCTTTGCGGGCCGAAGGGTCTTTTTACCAGTACAGTTCACTAAACTACACATAAATAATTTGATACAAAAATGTAGAAGAGGTTTTGTAGGTTTAAAAATTCTTTGCAACACCTTACTCACCTTTGTCCTGTGGTGGTCTGTGTCAAGTTTCGTTCAGATTGATGTATATATTTTCAAAATTATTCATATTTTAATATTTTGATTACATGGTTAAGGAAAATGTTGCAGATGAATATCTTTGCTGGCCCGGGCTTGCGACAATGTTGCATTTCGAGGAAACACTCTGTCCTCCAGGAAGTTTTTAGCGCTCTGATTTCCCGGAGGGGGATGGTGGCATTGCATTATTTTTTAAAGTATTCGATGCAAGAGGACGGGAGGCAGTGCTGGGGGGATACGACCCTGTAGAGTTGGGGGCTATGTGTGAGTGCTGGAATGTGGGGGGAAACGGGTGAGTGGTGGGAATATTAACATTAAGGGAAACGGGTGGCTTTGTGGAAAACGGCTCCCGTGGGGGGATCAGACCTACTCTGGGGCATACTCTGTGAATGGTACTAATATTGATTTGGGGTAAACGGGTGGTGCGGAATATTGAAATTGTGGCATGGGGTTGCTTTGGGGGCCTCCCTCGTGTCCACGTTGTCCGCTGCTCTCACCCTCTTCCCTCCCCTCTCCCACTCCCTCTGCCCCTCCCCCTCGGCCACCCTCCCCCTCTGCCCCCTCCCCCGTATGCCCCTCCCCCTCTGCCCCCTCCCTCTGCCACCTCCCCTCTAGCACCCTCCCCCTCTCACCCCTCCCCCTCTGCCCCCTCCCCCTCTGGCCCCCTCCCCTTCAACCCTCCACCCTCTGCCCCCCCCCCTCTGCCCCCTCCCCCTCTGCCCCCTCCCCCTCTGCCACCTTACCCCTCTGCCTCCTACCCTCGCCCCTATACAGTGTGTGCACAGATGCTGGTTGCCTGGGCTGCCTCCATTTTGAGATTGTCAAGCTTGGGCAGTTGGGAACTATGGGCGTGTGGGTGGATTTATTTGCGTTGGGGAAGGGGCACCAACAAGGTCCGACACTTGGTCTAGTTTATAGACATAAAGTGTGGAGCAATCTTAACTGTCCATTTCAGGACAGCTCTCTGGAGGGAAAGGAAAAGGTGACGTTTCGGGTCGGATCTCTTCTTCAGAATCAAATCTTACTCAATCACTTACCCTATAATTATTTATTATCTATCCATGATTCTCCTGTGATGCTGCCGAATCCAAGCTTTGGAAGGGGGGGGGGGGGGGGGGGGGACACTGGGCTGCACTCGCTGCAGTTTAAAACGGATAACGGGGTCCTCATTGAAACGTACAGCAATAGTGAAAGGACTGGACAGAGTTGAATGTGGTGAGATGGTTTCTCCAAGTTGGGAGAGTCCTGGACCAGAGGGAACAGCTCAGCTCAGAAATTAAAGGACGTCCTTTGGATGAAGATGAGCAGGAATTTATTTTCCATTGGGGGGTGAATCTGAGGAATTCTTTCTCTCAGACGGCTGTGGAGGCCCAAGTCAATGGGTTTGTTTTTAAAGACACCGTTTATTGATTAGTAAGCGTGTCTAATGTTATGTGGATGAAGCGGGGGATTCGGTTGAGTGGATTGGATGGATACAAGCTCCATGGATGCGGTGTGAACTTGATGGGCCGAATGGCATAATATTTCTCATATGACTTATGAACGATGAGCGAGTTGGGGAGGTGTGGAACCTCGTGCCCTTGCTGCCCTCTGGGTGCCCCCTTTCTGACCTTGATCTCTTGCCTCCATATAGGTCGAGGGAGGAAGCAACAGACCAAGGGACAACAAGATTGCAATGGGGACACAATCACTGCAGCAAGGTAAATTACGGCGGTGCCTGTTGGGGGGGGGTAAAACTGGTGAGGGGAATCACTGCAGAGCGGATAACCAGTTACCCAGGGATGGACCTGGATGGGAGATGGCCACAGATTCTTGATTCTCGCGGAAGATTCTTGGGGTTAGTTTGTGGTCCTTGTGGCGAAAGGGAATCAGGGGGATATGATAAAGAGGAGAAGGCAGGTACAGGATACTGAGTTGGATGAATCATATTGAATGGCGCGTGCAGGCTCGGTAGGGCCGAATGGATCTATCATGCACCATTTTCTATGTTTATATATTTCTATTAGTTGGTTGATTTGGGGTTTTGTGGAGAAGGCAGGAGAATGGGGTTGAGAGGGACGAGATTGATGAGCCGTGATTGAAATGGTGGAGTCGACTCGATGAGCCGTAAATGGTCTATTCTGCTCCTGTACTTATGAATTGAGATACAACGTGGAAACGGGCCCTAGGGCACCACATAGTCCGCGCGACCAGCGATCTCCGCACATTAATATTATCCGTAACAGCATTTTGGGCCAATTTACATTTTACCTGGCACACAGTGAGAAAACGTACAAACACCGTACAGGCACGCACCCCTAGTCAGGGTCGGACCCGCGTCTCTGGTGCTGTGAGGGCAGCTAACTCTCCTAACACTGACGCACTCGTGCCCCGTTCTCAAGTTTGCCACATAGTTCAAGGTCATCCCCACTTCTCATCCACTCTCTACACAATACGGGGCATTTTAGAGGGCCCGTTATCCTTAAAACCACGCGGACACATCTTGGGTCGTGGGGAAATAAACCCAAGCAGTCAAAGGGAAAAAACGTGCTCTATACTCCACACAAACAGCACCCAAGTCAGAATGGAACCTGGTCTCTTGGCAGGCTGCTGATGCACAGCGGTACAGTTGATACCTCACGGCCACCTGAGGTCCAGGGTTTGATTTGACCTTTGGGTTCTGTCTGTATGGTTGATTGTACTTCTTCCCTGTGAACGCGTGGGTTTTCTCCAGGTGCTCCGGTTTCCTCCCACTTTCAAAATGTGCGGTTTTGTTTCGTGATTTAGGCCCTGTGTGAAATGTCCCCTAGGGTGTAGGATTAAGATATAGTGTTCGGTTGATCGCTGGTCGGCGCAGAATTGGTGGGCCGAAGGGCCTGTATCATGCGGTCTGTGTGCTGTAAGGCTGTACCACTGTGTTGACCACATGTGGCGCATTCTGACTGCACGCAGGTAGTTCGACCACACTATATGTTTAATCGTTCTTGCATCGCCAGGTTGCCATAGTTTCCCTGTGCCGTTGTCTCTTTGTTTCTGTCACCCCTCAAGAAATACTTCCATGATCCTGCGCTCCCAAGCGGACCTGTCGCGTCGGGGTCCTAGACCTCCTGCCCAATCGCAGGACGAGCATTGGAGGGGAGCGGAACCGGCCTTAATCACACCCACCCCCCAACACCCTAGTCGCTCATCTCTGGCCTCGCCGTTCCATCGTCCGTCCCACATCCTGCCCTGGATGTCTGTCGGAGATGGACTCTGTCGAAGACAGGAGCGCTGGTGGATGGTGTGGAGCAGTGGCAAGGTGCTGGTCGTGATGCCGGTGGACTCGGTGGCCTATTGAGCCCGCACTCTCCTCCATTCCCTCCTCTTTTCGCTCTCTGGTCTCTCACTCCCTACTCTCTACACTCATTCCCCTCCCCTTCCCTCTCCCTCTCGCCCTTCCACCCAATCCCTCTACTCTGTTGTGTCCGATGTTGTCTCACCCTTTACGATTCTGACTCCCAGCATTCACGGTGTGAGCAGACTCCAGACGTATGCCTGTTGAGGTGGGAGGTACCTGTTCGCGGATGGAGCTGTATGGGCATCAGATATGGTGGAGTTAGACATGGGATTGTTGCGACCGTGGGTACGGGACCTTACCCACTCTCTGTCACAGGGTCTCCATAGGGGGATGGGGACATAGTCGGGGGACACATCCCCCTCCCCCCCCATACCCTCGTCTCCGTCCCCCCTTCCTCCTGATCCATCACGCATTAGCCCGTAAACAATCCTATTTCTCACGAGTTGTGATGGGAAGTCGACGGTTGCCTTCGGCCTGAACCCTCCTTGCCGGCACTGCAAATGTCAACCTTGCCTGAAGGCCCCTTCAACAACAATCGCCTCTTTGTATAACAACTACTAACACCTGCACCTGTACAATTTTTGTCAAAGATGGGGTTCATTGAATTTAAACTGTAACATATTTTAAAATAATTCTGCTTTATAACAAGAGTTCGGCGCTTGGCCAGAGTTTTAATAACGTTCCTGCATCTAGTGGTGGGGCGCGTCTGTTTGTAAGAAAAACGCGTGCTTGGAGGTACTCAGCTGGTCAAGAGGGCTTTTTATTGTGCATAGGTCCCGAAACGGAACATGAAATGCTGTGTTGCCTACAGAATAAAAGGTATGCAAAAAATAGTTCTGTTGTAAACACGTGATGAAAAACTCAATGCTCTACACGCTCCCATCACACTCTCGCACAATCATACTCACTCTGGTGCACTCTTCACATGCTCACAAGCCAAATTGCAAACGTGCTCAACACACATCATGCATAGATTACAAGAATACATTTATTTGTAACATTGCCAGATGGCCACAGTGAAATGTGTTCACCATACAGTATGTAGGTTACAAAAACCTTGCATTGAGTCTGCAGCTGCAGGTTTTGCTATGCCCTGTGTGCGTGACTTGTTGTCGCCTTTACAAGGGGGGCGGGTTTAAAATGCTGTTTTTCTCTAGAATGGTAAATTCTATCCATCTCAGGGGAAATTTGTTGAGAGTGATATCTCTTCTGACATTTGTTTTAGGAGGATATTTTTTAAACTACGCTAGTTCATTTTTTTAGATAGAGTAATTTAATAATCTCTTCTAAAGCTGTGAGCGCCCGTTACAAACGGAGAGGGGAATTTTAGTAGGGGATAAAATAAGGTACACAGTTTATTTTTACATTAAAAATCATGGTTCTTAGGTTGCTTTATCAAATTTTCATGTTGCCGCAAAGGAGGATCAAAAAAATATTCGCAACAGGCAGTGTTTTTACATTGCCGACTGTCTGGTGTTTAATTTACGTCCAGCATCCGCATAGTTCCTAGCTACACGCGTTCCACTTAATCCCTCTCGCATGTGATTAACTAGCCATTTTATTTACGGGAAATTAAACACTAATTCCTTCCAATTTGGTCCTAAATTCATGAAAGAATGCGATTTAAATAAATCGTGTTGTATGCGATACTTAATGGTGTGATGTTATTTGGTCACTTAGGCCAAATATCTAAATATGTTTATCTATAATTCTTATAGATATGCGATTGATGTTTAATCTTAGTAATTTAAATTTTGTAATTAGCTTAACTCACAATTAGGTAAGAACTAATTATATGCTTTAATTTCAGGTCATCCCAAGTAGAATTGGTTCTTATTTGTTTCAGAATGCATCAAATGTATATTATGTGATAAAATTTCATTGAGCTTCTTTATTTTCAAGATTAGTTAATGGGCTTTTGACTTGTCTCGATAGATAACGGCTTTTGAGTTAAGTCATAGGTGAAGGCAATGGGATAAAACTAAAAGATGCTATATTTATCCGTGTTTGAAAATGGCCTATAAACGTATTTTCAATGCTGAAGATATGATAGTGTATTTAGAGTATCAATTAAACTTCTTTTTTTGCTTTATCTGATGGGATAATTGGCAGTCTTGAACTTTTTTATTCTCAAATTTTTGTAATCATGATACTATACAACCATACAATTAATATTAAAGAACACAACATACATAGGCAATCACACAACATAAAAAATCCCCACACAGAAGAATCATAAGTTTCCCACTGTGAGTACGGAAGGACACCAAAGTCTGTTATCCTGTCCTTGATGTTCTCCCGTCGGTCGGGGCCTCCAAGCCTCTGCAGTCGACGCTTCGGGCTGCCGCAGCCTTCAGGCTCGCTCGCCGGGGGATGTTGGAACTCCGGAAGTCAGCGAGGGATTGGGTCCTCGGATTGTCGCTTCCCACCGGTGTCACGCATCTCCGAAGTTCCCGGGCCGCGCCGTGGGGAGCATTCACGCTGGCGGACCCCCAACTTCCCACACTTGGCAATTGAGGCCTAGGACTCCAACACTCCCCCTGCGTAGAAAACCTAAATATCCCCATATCCAATCTTTAGACTCCAATCTAAATATATGTAATTACTGGAACTCAGGAGCTATGGTTGGATTAGTCGGTAGTTCGCCTTTTTTGTCTTTAGCACACTCTATAGACTATTTACTCTATTTCAATGTACTATGTTTCTTTGCTCTTATATAGTAGAGAGATTTAGGGCTTATATATTTTGTGGAAGGTGGTTGCTGGCTCATGGAGAGGTTCCGGTGGAGGTTCTCGTCGAATGATTCCCAAGGACATGAGTGTGATTAGAGTATGACGAGGTGTTTGGATTGCTCTGGGGCTTGTACAAGCTGGAGTTTAGAAGGATGATGGAGGAATATCGTTGGGAACGTAATGGATAATGATAGGCCCAGAAAAAAGCACTCAGAATCAAGGTGATGTTCCTTTTATTCTGCGGCTGAAGGTTGTGTGTGAGATAGACGACTTTCTTCTTTCGTGTGGCGTGCACAGCCTAAGTTGTTGGACAACTTGTTATTTTTTGATATTCCGTTTGTGCACATCGTGATTGATTAAATTTAGTCGAAACCCCTCCCCCCCCCAAGGCAAGAACACGGAAGGTTGACATCTTCACCCCAGCTAAACAAACCTGGACCCGACATTCCTTTTCCAGCAGAGGGCAGAGGTTTTCACTTGCACCCTGCAACTCATCTATGTATGCGCTGTCTCCAGGTGTGGAACTCTTCTAATCGATCGGGACCAAGCGCAGTGCAACGGACGATTGTTTCGCTGAACACATAGACGCTCTGTCCGCCTAAAAACCTACAGATCTTCCGGTTTGCTCAACAACAATTAATCTGCACCCTCTAACTTTTCCCGGCATATGACCTTTCTGTCCTGCGGCTCCACTGTTTACTTACCTCTTCTCCACGCAGCATACGATCCCTCGGCTGTCCCTGGCCCCCACCTTCGCATTTGTTTATGCTGTGTGCGCGCGGCGGACGGCAGCAGAAAGATCTTTTGGGCAGTAGAGAGCAGAAAACTCACGCTTCGGTGAGGCTCTCAGGCAATTGACCAGAAACATCTAGTGGACTCATGGAGAGATGACCGAACCCCGGGAACCTCGGAACCTCACGGAAATCCTTGGGTGGGGCGACCACGATCTCCAGAGGTTTCCGTTAGGTTCCTAAGTGGGACAGGGGATTTAGATGTTCATTTAACTGGGTGGGACGTTCTGATGAACCCGCTGCTTTCCTATTCTTCCTCAATTCCATGACTGCCAGCGCAGATCCTGGCGGCGAGCAGAACGCCACTCGAGCGCTAAGAGACACCATGTAACGGCAGGGAAGCAGCCCAGATCATGAGATAGAATACCTCGCGAATAATTCCTTCATTCTCTCTTCACCATGTCCTTCGAGTGCTTTCTCTGCTGGGCGAAACCACCGGTGGTCTTCATTCTCTCGAGATGTCTCTACACAGCCTGCGACGTATATTCCAGATTTTTGAGCAAAGGAATTGGGGTATGCGTTCAGCTTCTCAGATGCTGCGCAACCCTTTATTTACGGAGTGACTCGGACCATATTTAGAGAACAATGAATTGCGATCCTGCGTTACTTCGCTTGTTAGAAATGTGAGTACTGATGGAGGGCTAGAGGATAAACCCAGCCAGCTCACGAAAAAAAACTGAAAAAACGGGGGGATTATCGGTTTCATTACCTGCTGTACTGCTATGCTTGCTGCTGCCGTTTCTGCACCGATTGTTGTGAGTGACGTCATCAGGGCGCGAATAGTTTAGGTTACAACACGCAGCCCTACCGAAAAAGCGTATAGTCGATCAACCTGGCAGAGACCGCAGAAGGCTCCAATATGGTAGAAGCTCGGACTCGTGTTGGGCCTCATCCCAAGATGATGATCAAAAGAACAGGGACAATAACGGAAAGGTTGAGGATTTGAAAACTTTTATTTCACACCAGTATTGCTGGTTAGCTAGCAAAAAAGGATAGAATATAACCTGATGATACAGTAAGTTGATCAAGATGTTAATCAAATTGAAAGAATTTCACAGGAAAACATAATTTAATTATTATATACCAAGGTTTCATAGATTTTTTTTCGGGAAGTGTTGATAGATAGATTTCTCAGTATTGTTTTTCGAAATGGTCATAGGTGATGTCATAATTTTTGGTTATGGGCTTTTTATGTAGGGGTTAGTGGTGGTTACAGTGGGTGGAGGTTCTGGTATACAAACAGGTGGGCGGAGGAGCGGGGGGAGAAATTAGGTGGGGCTGTGTGGGGCCGGCGGGGGGGGGGTGGGGGGGGGGGGGGTGTGGGGGGGGGGGGGGTGGGTGTGGGCGTGAGGGGGTTATGGTTGGGGGGGGGGGGTGGGTAGGGGGTGGTGGTGCGCGAGGGGGTGGAGGGGTGGGGGTGGGGGAGGTGGGGGTGGGGGGGGGTGTAGGGGGTTTTTTTTTATTTTTGTTTTTTTGTTTGTTTTTCTTTTTTTTGTTTTTTATTTTATTTTTATTAATAATTGTTTTTGTTTTTTTTTTTTTTTATTTTTTTTGTTTTAGTTTTTTTTTTTTTATTTTTTTTCTTTATTTTTTATCATTTTTTTTTTTTTATATTTAAAACTCCGTTTTATTTTTTTTTTTTTTATATTTATGCTACTTTAGTTCTTTTATTTTCTTTTTTTTTATAAAGAATCCTTGTAGGAATTAGCTGATGCAAGTGCTTTGGAACTACAGCGAAGAGTTGTTTACAGATAAATTGATATCTAAACGTAACTGCTGGACTAAAATTAACTGTGAATGTAATGAGCTAGTAGGACGCAGAGAAAGACCTAAAATCTAACGAATTGTAAGGTATTCCCGATGGACGCTATGAGAGAAAGATGATGATCGCGGAGAAATTTAACCGCTCGAATGTACTGCAAACGTGTTCTTATTCTTTGGAACGCAAAAGCCTTTTTTAGCCTTGCTCTGTGACCGTCAGGAGTACGTAGGCATTCATAGAACCTAACGCCCCTCGCGCAATGACTTTATGATCATAAAGCTAGCTTATATGACTTTGTCTCTGGTACGAGTATTATGCGATAAAGCCTCGGCAACAGAAACCTGGACATTGATGGGTCAAAGGAGTAGCTTCTACGAGCTATTATCTCCAGCAGAGGGTGCAGGAAACGGAAGCATTTAAACGAAGATAAAAGTTTCATGAGGGTGTGGACTATTGAGATACGGCTTGTATTTTCCGCTACTTTAAGAGTTACCTCTTTTATACACACGGAACATTTCTTTCGCCACTTCACCATATCAGCTGCTTTCGGACTTCGCCCGGAGATCTAGAACCTGAGAAGATATCTTCATTGAAATTACTGACTTTCACATACCTCTTAGAGACTTTGTACAAGGGTCCATCACCACTCTGTATGACTTCACAAGTAACGTTGGACTGGACGGATTGGGGACATATGTTCGTTTGACAACGGGAAGCCCACCCCAGCCCCCCCCATACCAGACCCCGGAACAACCCCCTCCGCCCCCCCCCCCCAAGAGGGCCCCCCCCCCCCCCCCCCAATATAGATCGGAAAACCTCACCTGGATACTAATAATTAGAATAATACCAATAATGTTATAAATAAATAATTAAAAATATTAAAACACAAACGCGAGTATCTTTATCCAGTATTTTTCTTACTAATTAAGATTGCTCACTATTACTAATCACTACTATTAATAATTATCAACTTATGTTAATTTATGTAGGAATGATTAGAGTCAAAGATAGGGATGGATTTACTTGGAGATCTTACTTATTATAACAGTAATTTTCACCTTGAAACTTTTGTTTTTCTTTTTGTTTTATGGGTTTTAAAATTTTCTTTTTTATAGCTTTTTCATTTTCATTTTTAACATTACTTAGATTTTTAAATTAATTTCAGATATAGACACTGCTATATCTTTAATCAGTATAATTTGATATTGTTTCTTTTTTTTGCCCCTTTTAATTAATGTTTTTCTCTTTCTTTTTTCCCTTTTTTTCTTTTACCCTTTCTTTTTTTTCCCTTAATGTTATACCCCGGTTTAAAAATATTATTATGGAATAATAATTCCATAAACCTGGGAGCTGGTTAAGTTAATAACATCAACGACGGAAGTCGGTAGATGGTTAGCCATGCTGTATGGCTAGCACTAACTGCAACAACTCTAGATTGTAGTTTTTTCTATCTTTAAGCACAATTCTAACCTCTTAATCTAATCTTTACTTTTCTTTTATATAATCTATTGTGTTTTTCAGTTTGAATGGAGTTATATAATTGGGACCAATGGAGATATATTCGTGAGGGACATAAACGAGACTTAAAATTCATCTATTCGATGTTCGGGTGTAAGGTCGGGTCTGTCGGGCTGAACCATAGACTCTATTGTAGACCTCCATAAAACATACGATGCAAGACTCAAAAATGAATACGGGGAATGAGGGGACTAAAGTTCTGTTAGTTGGAATGTCAAAGGTATTAATGAACCGATACAGAGAGGAAAAGTATTGGCACATTTAAAGGCAAACTAAAGCTGACGTAATTTATATTCAAGAAACTCACTTAAAAAAAGTCGCCGAGCATAGGTTGAAAGCTAAATGGATAGATAAAATGTATCACTCTTCTTTCACGCATAAATCAAGAGGCGTCCTGGAGCAATATTATTTCGTAAAGGTACTTTATTTAAGATACATCAACTATAACTGATAAAGATGGCAGATACATTATTGTGATAGGAGAATTAAACACAGAAAAAATGATTCTTGTTAATATATATGGACCAAATTTTGATAGCCCATTGTTTTTTTAAGAAAGTACTTAACAATATTCCGGAAACTAACACAATACAATTTAATAATTGGAGGAGATTTTAATTGTACACTAGACCCCGATTTAGACAGATCTACAAGGCAAAGGAAAACTAAATCACACTCCAGTGATTTATTTAAACGCATATATGCAAACGACTAACATTAAGATGTTTGGAGAATAGAAAACCCTACTGGACGAGAATACTCCTTTTATTCGCAAGTACATAAAACCTACTCAAGAATAGATTATTTTTTGGTGGACACAAAACTTATTTTCACTTACTTATGAATCCAAATATCACAATATTTTATAATTTCACATCATGCGCCATTAACATTTAAGATCAAAATAAATGGTAAAACAGAAAAAATCAGGACAGTGGAGATTTAACCCACAAATTTAAAAAAAATAAAACTACTCAGGAATTATATCACAACACAAATTAAGATTTTTTTTTAAACAAATGATCAACCAGAAATATCTTGCTCCTTATTATGGGAAACATTTATAGATATATCTCCGGGGAATCATGATCTCTTCCCAAGCATTTTATAATAAAAAAGAATCGGAAGGAACAACAAGATTTGGAAAGGGTGATTAAAACAATTAGACATACAGAATGCAACAAACCCAGATATAATATTACACAATAAAATTGCAGCATTGAAATATAAATAAAATAAAATATATACAGATCAAGTTGCAAAACTTTATCAACATACCAAACAATTACAGTTCGAATCTGGAGATAAACCCCAAAAATTATTGGCTGGCCAATTAAGGAAAATGGAAGCTGAAAAAATAATCCATAGGATCAAATCACATAACGGCGAATTGCTAATACAACCCAAAAGATATTAATGAAAGATTTATGCAATATTATAAAAACTTATACACTGCTAAAACAACAGAACATAAAACAGAAATAGAAGCATTTCTAAAGAAATGTAACCTGAAAGGGTTGGATTTACAAAATAGAGAATTATTAAATGCTGATATCTCAACAAAAGAAAATCCAAGAATCTATTAGATCATTAAAAAAAATGGTAAAACACCGGGACCAGATGGTATTGGTTCGGAATTTTATAAAATATTTCATGATCATATGGTTCCACGTCTGAAATCATTATATGAACAGATATATACACAGCAGAAATTACCAGAAACGCTGAATGAATCTATTATAACACTTATACCTAAAATAAATAAAGACTTGGATGAACCAGGATCATTTAGAGCAATAGCTCTTTTAAATACTGATCAAACGATATTAACAAAAATATTAGCACAAAGGCTAAGTTCAGTTGTCAACGAATTAATTCATCCCGATCAAACAGGATTTATACCAAAACGATATTCCTCATTTAATCTAAGACGGTTATTCAATATTATATATTCGAAAAAAAGACCTAGTAGTCATTTCGCTTGACGCAGAAAAAGCCTTCGATCAAGTGGAATGGCCTTACCTATTTTCGGTTGTGGAAGCTTTCAAATTAGGAGAGAAGTTTACCACTTGGATTAAATTGTTATAAACAAATCCGACAGCTAGAATAACAACAAACCGAATGTTATCAACTAAATACAATTTATCTCGAGGTTGTAGACAAGGTTGTCCTTTATCCCCTTTATTGTTTGCACTCGCAATAGAACCTCTTGCCCAGAGGGTGAGATTACATCTGGAAATATATGGATATGATACTAGAGACACTAAAAATAAAATCTCCTTATATGCGGATGATGTATTACTTTATATCACAAAACCAGAAACAAGTATCCGAAATTTGTTAAAATTAATAACGGAATTTGGATCTTTCTCAGGATACAGTATCAATTGGAATAAAAGTGAACTTATGCAATTACGGTGAATAAACTTACATATATTACAACAATTCCCTTTTAAGATAACAAATGAAAACATTAAATATCTTGGAATTTTCGTAACAAAAAGATTCGGCTCTTTATTTAAATCTAACTTCCCCCCATTATTGAATAAATTAAATAAGAATATTTTATATTGGAAAAGCTTACCTATCTCAATGTTAGGTAAAATTAATACAATAAAAATGATCTTTCTTCCACAATTATTATATCTCTTCCAATTAATTCCGATATATCTCCCTAAAGATTTCTTCAAAAAGGTAGATTCCCTAATTACTAACTTCATCTGGGATTATAAGAGCCATAGAATAAATAAAAAAAACATTTATGTAAATCTAAAATAAATGGAGGATTAGCATTACCAAACTTTATGTTTTATTACTGGGCAGTCAATATTAAAAATATGATTTTTGGCTAGAAGAAATAGATAATTAACCAACTTGGTTAAATATGGAAAAAGAAGAGTGTTCTCCCTTTGAAATTAGTTCTATAATATTTGCTAATACTAATTTAGCTAAGAAAATTTATAGTGAAAATCCGATAATAGAAAACGGAATCCGCATTTGGAAACAAATAAAGAAAACATTAAATCTAAAATCTACACCATTATCTCTTACCATCGTAAATAATGTTACGTTCAAACCTTCAATGATGGATAAAGCTTTTTTACAATGGAAAAATAAGGGAATTACTAAGATGGGAGATCTTTATAAGGAAAACTCTTTCCTTTCATTTCAAGAGTTACAACAAATTTATGGACTACACATTAAAGAATATTTTATATATTTACAAATCAGAAATTATGTTTCTCCAAATACACAAGAACTTAGAAATAGAAAGATATAAATTCTAGATGAATGCTTAAATAAACATCCAAACACAGAAAAAATGATTTCATATATATACAATATTCTATTGGAAAGTGATGTTCCATCAACAGAAATATATAGACAGTCTTGGGAAAATGAACTAGGCCAAATTATAAGGCCAGAAACTATGGGATGAAAGTTTACAACATACACATCATTGTTCGTTAAATGCTAAACATTCCTTATACAGTTTAAAATACTACATAGATTTACATTATTCCAAATCTAAATTACATAAACATCTTTCCAAAAGTATCCCCCATATGTGATAAATGTCAACATTTAGAAGCAAATTTATCACATTCATTTACTAACTGTATAAAAATTACAAAATTCTGGATAGAAATATTTAAGATAATTTCGAATGTTGTCAATATAATTCTGACTCCTGACCCAAAGTTAATAATACTTGGAATACTAGAAACAGACCAATTAGTAACAATGAATCAAAGAATTTTTATTGACTACGGTTTAATAATTGGGAAAAAAAATAATATCAAAATTTTGGAAAGGCCCCTACATCCCCAACAATCAAAATTTGGAATACAGAAATGTCGGAGACACTTCATCTGGAGAGATTGAGGCTTGTCCTAATGGACAGGTTAGATCTCTTCAGAGAGATTTGGTCTCCATTTATTAAATATTTACAGGGTCATAATGGCTCGGCACGAGGGCTTGACTGAGGCCTGAATATTAGAATGGGTGAAGAAACATATATAATAAATCATGACTATATCTCCAAGGACGGATTAATGATTAACACTCCATTCACCATCATATTTCTCACACTCTTTTTCTCTATCTTTTCTTACTTTAAAAAAAAAATCAGAAAAATGAATAGAAACATATAATCTTAAATTCTTAATATTAATAAGAATATAAATATCACTAATACCATGAAGGTATTATTAGTATCATGTATTTTCAATTATATAAAATATATAGTCTTAAATTTTAAAATCAATAATACAAATATTATTAACAGTATGAATATATCATTAATATCATGTATTTTCATCTATGCAAAATAATGTACTTTTTATTATTATGTTTCTATAATAAAAACACTTAACAACTTGAAAATTGCTGTTCACAGGAGCTCTCCATCCAATCCGACTGAGCTTGAGCTATTTTTCAAAGAAGAATGTGCAAAAATGTCAGTCTTTAGATTTGCGAAGGTGGTAGAGACATACCCCTGTAGCTATAATTGCAGCGAAAGGTGGTTCTACAAAATATTGACTCAAGGGTGTTGAATACTTTTGCACGCCACACTTTTCAGTTTTTGATTTTTAATAAAATTTGGAAAACCTGTATCATTTTCCTTCCACGTCACAATTATGCACCACTTTGTGTTGGTCTATGACATAAAATCCCAATAAAATACATTTACGTTTGTGGTTGTAACGTGACAAAATGTGGAACAGTTCAAGGGGTATGAATACTTTTGCAAGCCATTGTATATCACCACTTTTCTCTTTGTTTTTTTTACTGTTCTTTCTTTCTTTTACCCATTCTTTGGCTACATTACCTTGGTAGTCTAGGGGTCCTATATTTGCACGTCTCACTTGTTCCCTCTCTTGTTCTTTCTCTTTAATTTCCATTATTTTATAGCTAAAAAGTTAAAATTGAAGCTGTACATTAACTATATAATTTTATATGCGATTGTCCTACTCTTGTACATTTGCTTCTAATAAACAAAAATAATAAAAAACAAAAGATAAAAAAGTGCTTTCCGTTAGGAATGAATTGTTCGCCACAAGTTCCATGAAATTTCATGATCCGAATCTGGATCCCGATTTAAAGCGGTGTGTTCGCAAGCTGAAACAATCGTTTTTTTCATTGATACGCCTCTGGGACTGGGTCCCTGTCGGTCTTTCAGAGAACACAGAAGAATAATGCTCGCGTGTGAGTGATTTGCCTAATACCGATGACCCATGTTGATCTTCACTACAGTCACCCTGTCTGTTCCCTACCCACGACTCACCGTTCACCTCCTTAGATCAGTGAATCGATATCAAGGGGAGGCCATATTATCTGGAACTGATGCTTTACCTTCGTGTCCAATCAGTACTTGCATTGCATCCGTTTCTCTCTTTTACAGTTAACTTGCTGGCGATTGTGATCCTGTCCCGAGGGAAGTGTGGTCTCTCCAAATGTATCACTCGCTACCTGGTGGGAATGGCAGCGGCCGATCTCCTGGTCGTTATTTCTAATCCTTTATTGAGGCGAGATTTTATGAAGCATTTTCGAGAATCAATGCTGAGCATTACACCCGTGTGCAGTCTCAACGTCGTCTTACGTTCGGCATCCACGCATGTTTCTGTCTGGCTGACAGTTGCCTTCACCTTTGACCGGTTTGTGGCCATTTATTGTAAGAAGCTGAAAACGAAATATTGCTCCGAGAGAACGGCGGGTGTGGTTATCGGGACAGTGAGTGTGGTGTGCTGTTTAGTTTCCATCCCCTGGTACTTTATTTACAAACCAGAGAAGATTATTGATGGTGTCCCGTTGTTGTGTGACATTATGTGGGAGTTCTGTAATTCCGTAATTTGGGGGCATTTGACTTAACTGACCGTATTTTAACTCCGTGCACATCCCAATTTTCCTGATTTTCCTGCTCAATGCTCTGACGACCGGGCGTATTTTAATGGCCAGTAGAGTCCGCAGGAGGCTCCGGGGCAGCAGTGGAGAGAACCGCACGGACCTTCAAATGGAAAACCGCAGAAAATCGATCGTTTTACTTTTCTGTATAACCGGCAGTTTTATATTGTTGAGGATCACACAGTTTGTGTACATGGGTTACAGGAGGATCGCGAGCGTTACCACTTATATCACTTACTCTGATCCTAACTATATCACAGAGCAATTATAATTTATTTTGCAAGTTCTCAGTACCTGCACCAACACGTGTATTTATGTCCTGGCAGTTCAGAGAGGAGCTGAAGAAAGCGGTGAAATATCCACTGAATGCAATTTTCAAAATAATAAAACCATAGTAATCACAGGATTAGGAAAGGAGCGCTGTGTGCGGTTTTGCAATCTTTGACGCTCTTCGTGGGATTAAAGGTGTATTTTTCTTCCGGAACAGGCTCGCGTGAAACAATCGCAATTCTCAATGAGTAATTATTTACTATTGCTGATCACACCTGTTGATAATCGAATTGCACTGCAGTCTTTAGTTCAGTTTTACTTTAGTTTCGAAATACATCGTGGAAACAGGCCCTTCAGCCCACCGAATCCGCGCCGACCAGCGATCCCCGTATACTGACACTACTCTACACACATTAGGGACAATTTTACATTGCTAAAAAGCCAATTAACCTACAAACCGATACGTCTTTGTGTGGGAGGAAACGATCTTAGAAAACCCCAGGCAGGTCACGGGGAGAACGTACGAAACTCGTTGGACAACCCCAGTAGTCAGGATCGAACCCAGGTCTCGGGCGCTGTGCCACCATGTCGCCCAACAGGAGAAAAATGTCCTTGATTCATGTAGTTGGATTAATTGATTTTCTTTGTCACTATTCTCGTTGGTTACGTTTATTTAGGTTGACATATCCTCATTTTCCGTTCAGATAATAATTAAGAATTTATAAATGACATCCAGGCCTGGACGTGGGGAACAGCCCTCTTTGATGGCTTGTAAACTTCGTTGTGAATATACGACTACGACCGCACTGAGGAGGCATTTTCAGGACAAGGGACACGTGATAATGAAACAGGATTAAAATCAGGTAGCTGGGCAACTTGCGGAATCTACAAGCGAACGTCTCTCTGATCCTGCTGACGCTCTCCCCTTTCTATGCCCCATTATCACTGTAGTGGCGGTTTTTTACAACTTCTCAAAGTTCAACCTTCGATTGCCACTAATTTGTCGGGGATGATTAAAAAAAACAGTCTCACGCACTCCACGACATATTTGAAACAGCAAAGATGAATCTAGAAGAAGTAGTCTCTTGATTAATAGCGTATTTATTGTATTACAAAACAATGAATTAACTCGTAACCTTCGGTTCTTAATCGTCGTTCCATTCATGTTACATAAATGATAAACATTTCTTCTTGTAAAAGT
Source organism: Okamejei kenojei (assembly GCA_035221665.1). Classification (NCBI taxonomy): domain Eukaryota; kingdom Metazoa; phylum Chordata; class Chondrichthyes; order Rajiformes; family Rajidae; genus Okamejei; species Okamejei kenojei. Next base: position 24,272 of record JAVHYY010000186.1, read on the forward strand.
ATATCGTCTGACAACATGTCCCAAATTATGCTCGTGGTCATGGAAGAAAACTGTTCCATCCCATGGCCGGCATCAAACTAAAACTAATCATCCTGATGAGTCTGCACCAGAATCCTCTAGCCAAAAATCCCACGTTTAAAGTCCCACACACATTAACACAGGCAGATAATAACTAAAGGAAAACTAGAATGACTATAATAAACGTTACTTAAGCTTAGTGGCCCGGAGGCGGGGTAAACGCCCGGAGGCGGGGCAGAGTCCGTGAGCAGCGTGCGGGCAGAGAGCAGCGTGCGGGCAGAGAGCAGCGTGCGGGCAGAGAGCAGCGTGCGGGCAGAGAGCAGCGTGCGGGCAGAGAGCAGCGTGCGAGCTGCTCTTGCGGCGACCAGCACGATGAGCCGGAAGCTATTAAGTTAAACCGGAATCCTCTGAGTGAAGTCGGAGTGGATGATAGCTGCTGCCTGAGGCCGAAAGCTGAAGATGCGGTATTAGCAGAGTGCGGTGTGAGCAGAGTGCGAGTTTGCGTCTGCTGCGACCACCCCACCCATTGCGACACCCCCTTCTCCCTCCCCCCCACACCTCCCACACCGCCCATCACCACCACCCACCTAAACGAACCCCCATTCCCCGCCCCCTCCCCACCACCCTCCCCCCACCCCCTATGCCAACAGCACTCCTACCCCCACGAACCCCTACCCTCATCCACCGCCCCCTTCCCCAATCCCGTTACCCACCCACCATCTCCCAACACCTTCCCCAACCCCGCTTCCCCAACACGCTCTACCCACACACCCCCCACACACCCTCGCCCACACCCCTCCCTCCCCACACCCCCTCTTCCACGCACCGTACCCTTCACACCCCCCTTCCCCAAATTCCACCTTCCCCACACCCCCCCCCCCCCCTTCCCCACACCTCCTGCTCTCCCACACCCCCTTCGGCAAACCCCCTCCCCTCAACTACACCCACATCCCCACACACCCCTCCCCAACACCCCCATTCCCGCACAAATACCCTACCCCACACATACCCCTCCCCACACCACCTACCCTACTCCCCCACATATACCCACCCATACATACCCTTCCCCACTTCCCCACACTCCACCACACCCCTCCCCAAACACCCCCTCCCTCACACCCCCCTTACCCCCACTCCCAACACCCTCCACCCCTCCTTTTAGAATGTGCCTTCAGAATGTGCCTTTTAGAATATGCTTTGTAGAATGCGCCTTTTAGAATGTGCCTTTTAGGATGTGCCTCTTAGAATGTGCCTTTTAGGATGTGGCTTTTTTTAAAGTGATTTATTTGAATGTGGCTTTTTTGCATGTGGCTTTTTCAGAGAGGCTTTTGTCCAGCGCGACATTCCCCTCTCGTATCACTTTAGAAATAATTTCAGTGACTGAAGCTGTTACTGAAGCTGATACTGAAGCTGATACTGACTTTTTAGTTGTTCCATTTGTTCCCTTTCTTCCTCCATTGAAGTCATTTATGTAGAAGGATTTTGAGAGTCAGCTTCTTCTTCTGAGCTTCCAGCTGATATTTTAGGGGATTGAGGAGTCTTTCCAAGTTTTTTCAAGTAGGCGTGTAACATGCCTTGCAACAGCTTTTGCAGGCTTCTGGCGAGGTTTCCATTTTTTTCATTTAAAAACTGCCGTTATTCTCCGTTATTAGCAGGATTTCTGATAACACACAATTAAAATAACAGCTCCGGTAGTTATTTTTAGAACTCCCCCATCTTCCAACTCGTATTTTAGCACATTTAAAGCATTCTTCGAGAGCAGAGCAAAACAGCAGCGTCTCTCAACACACCATTGACGCCACCGGAAGTGGCTTTTAGGATGTGGCTTTTAGGATGTGGCTTTTAGGATGTGGTTTTGTGGATGCGCCTTTTAGGATATGGCTTTTAGGATGTGGATTTTAGGATGTGGTTTTTAGGATGTGGCTATTTGTATGCGGATTTTTTGATGTGGCTTTTATTATGTGGCTTTTTGGATGTCGCTTTTAGGATGTGGCTTTTTGGATGTCGCTTTTAGGATGTGGCTTTTAGGAGGTCACTTTTAGGATGTGGCTTTTTGAATGTGGCTTTTTTGAATGTGGGTTTTTAGGATGTGCCTTTTAGTATGTGGCTTTTAGGATTACCTTTTTTGATGTGGGTTTTTTGAATGTGGGTTTTTTGAATGTGACTTTTTTGAATGGGCCTTTTTTGGAAGTGGCTTTTAGATATTTACTTTTCGGATGCGGCTTTTAGGATGTTGCTCATAGGATGTGGGTCATAGGATGTGGCTTTTAGGATGTGGCTTTTTTTGATGTAGATTTTTTAATGTGGCTTTTTTGAATGTGGCTTGTTGGATGTGGCTTTTCGGTTGGGGCTTTTAGGATGTGGCTTTTAGGATGTGGGCTCTTTATAATGTGGTTTTAGGATGTGGCTTTTTTGATGTGTTTTTTCTGATGTGGCTTTTTTTCTGATGTGGTTTTTTTTTAATGTGGCTTGTTGGATGTGGCTTGTAGGATGTGGCTTTTAGGGTGTGGCTTTTAGAAAGTGGCTTTTTTGAATGTGGCATTTTTGGATGTGGATTTTTGGATGTGGCTTTTAGGATGTGTCGTTTAGGATGTGGCTTTTAGGATTTGGATTTTTTCAGTGGCTTTTAGGATTTGGCTTTTTTGAATGTGGATTTTTTGTATGTGACTTTTAGGATGAGGCTTTTACAATGTGGCTTTTAGGATGTGGCTTTTAGGATGTTGCTTTTAGGATGTGCCTTTTAAGATTCGGCTTTTAGGATGTTCTTTTTTGAATGTGGCTTTTAGGTTGTGGCTTTTATGATGTGACTTTTATGATGTGGTTTTAGAATGTGGCTTTTTTGAATATGGCTTTTTTGAATGTGGCTTTTTTAAATATGGGTTTTTGGATGTGACTTTTAGGATGTAGCTTTCAGGGTGTGACTTTTAGGGTGTGGCTTTTAGGATGGCTTTTTTGATGTGGCTCTTTTGAATGTGGGTTTTTTGAATGCGGCTTTTTTGAATGTGGCTTTTTTGAATGTGGCTTTTAGGATGTGGCTTTTAGGATTTGGATTTTTTTCAATGTGGCTTTTAGGATGTGGCTTTTTTGAATGTGGCTTTTTTGAATGTGGCTTTTAGGATGTGCCTTTAAGTATGTGCATTTTAGTGTGTGCCTTTTAGTGTGTGGCTTTTAGGATGTGGCTTTTAGGATGTGGCTTTTAAGATGTGCCTTTTGGGATTCGGCTTTTAGGATGTGGCGTTTTTGAATGTGTTTTTTTTTAAATTTGGCATTTTTGTGTGTAGCTTTTTTTAATGTGGCTTGTTTGGATGTGGCTTTTATGATGTGGCTTTTATGATGTGGCTTTTAGGATGTGGCTTTTAGAATGTAGCTTTTTTTAAATGTCGCTTGTTTGAATGTGGCTTTTAAAATGTGGCTTTTAGGATGTGGCTTTTAGGATGTGCCTTTTAGGATGTGGCGTTTAGGATGTGGCTTCTTTGAATGTGGCTTTTTAAAATGTGGCTTTTTAGAATGTGGCTTCTTTGAATGTGGCTTTTTGAAATGTGGCTTTTTTGAATGTGGCTTTTTTTAAAATGTGGCTTTTTTGGATGTGGCTTTAAGAATTTTGCTTTTCGGATGTGGCTTATAGGATGTGGTTCTTAGGATGTGGCTTTTAAGATGTGGCTTTTTTGATGTGGCTTTTTTGATGTGCCTTTAAGTATGTGCCTTTTTAGTGTGTGCCTTTTAGTGTGTGCCTTTTAGTGTGTGCCTTTTAGGGTGTACTATGCAGGTAGATGGGACTAGGGGAAAACAAATGGTCGGCACGGACTGGAAGGGCCGAGAGGGCCTGTCTCCGTGCTGTAATTGTTAAATGGTTTATATGGTTTTAGGATGTGGCTTTTAGGATGTGGCTTTTAAGATGTGCCTTTTGGGATTCGGCTTTTAGGATGTGGCATTTTTGAATGTGGTTTTTTTGAATTTGGCATTTTTGTGTGTAGCTTTTATGATGTGGCTTTTATGATGTGGCTTTTAGGATGTGGCTTTTAGAATGTGGCTTTTTTAAGTGTGGCTTGTTTGAATGTGGCTTTTAAAATGTGGCTTTTAGGATGTGCCTTTTAGGATGTGGCGTTTAGGATGTGGCTTCTTTGAATGTGGCTTTTTAAAATGTGGCTTTTTTGAATGTGGCTTTTTTGAATGTGGCTTTTTTGAATGTGGCTTTTTTTAAATGTGGCTTTTTGGATGTGGCTTTAAGAATTTTGCTTTTCGGATGTGGCTTATAGGATGTGGTTCTTAGGATGTGGCTTTTAGGATGTGGCTTTTTGATGTGGCTTTTTTGATGTGGCTTTTTTGTATGTGGCTTGTTGGGTGTGGCTTGTTGGGTGTGGCTTGTTGGATGTGGCTTTTTTGAATGTGGCTTTTTGAATGTGGCTTTTTGGATGTGGCTTTTAGGATGTGGCTTTTGGGATGTGACTTTTAGGGTGTGCCTTTTTTGAATGTGGCTTTTAGGATGTGGCTTTTTAGAATGTGGCTATGTTGACTGTGGCTTTTCGGATGTGGATTTTTTTTTAATGGCTTTTTTGAATTTGTCTTTTGAATGTGGCGTTTTTGAAGGTCGCTTTATTGAATGTGGTTTTTTTGGATGCGGCATTTATGATGTGACTTTTAGGATGCGGCTTTTAGGATGTGCTTTTTTGCTATGGCTTTTCAGAATGTGGCTTTTTTGAATGTGGGTTTTGGGATGTGCCTTTAACGTTGTGCCTTTTAGGATGTGGCTTTTTTGATGTGGCTTTTTTGATATGGCTTGTTTTAATGTGGCTTGTTGGATGTGACTTTTTCGGTTGTGGCTTTTAGGATGTGGCTTTTTTGATGCAGAATTTTTGATGTGGCTTTTTTTGAATGTGGATTGTTGGATGTGACTTTTCGGTTGTGGCTTTTAGGATGGTGCTTTTAGGATGTGGCTTTTTTGATATGGCTTTTAGGATGTGGCTTTTAGGATGTGGCTTTTTTAATGTTTTTTTTAAATGGGGCTTGTTCGATGTGGCTTTTCGGTTGTTGCTTTTAGGATGTTGCTTTTAGGATGTGGCTCTTAAGATGTGGCTTTTAGGATGAGGCTTTTCTGATGTGGCTTTTTCTGATGTGGATTTTTTGAATGTGGCTTGTTGTATGTGGCTTTTAGGATTTAGATTTTTTGAATGTGGCTTTTAGGATGTGGCTTTTAGTATGTGCCTTTTAGTGTGTGCTTTTTAGCGTTTGGCTTTTAGGATGTGGGTTTTAGGATGTGGCTTTTAGGATGTGCCTTTTAGGATGCGGCTTTTAAGATGTGCTTTTTAGGATGAGGCTTTTAGCGTGTGGCTTTTTTGAATATGTTTTTTTTTAATGTGGCTTTTAGAATGTGACTTTTAGGATGCGGCTTTTATGATGTGGCTTTTAGGATGTGACTTTTAGGATGTGGCCTACTTGAATATGCCTTTATTTGAATGTGGCTTTTAGGATATGCCTTATAGGATTGGCTTTTAGGATGTTGCTTTTTTGATGTGCCTTTTTTGAATGTGACTTTTTTGAATGTGGCTTTTAGAATGTGGTTTTATGAATGTGGTTTTTTTAAATGTTGCTTTTTTGGATGTGGCTTTAAGAATTTTGCTTTTCGGATGTAGCTCATTGGATGTGGTTCTTAGGATGTGGCTATTAGGATATGACTTTTTTGATGTTGCTTTTTTGATGTAGCTTTTTTGAATGTGGCTTGTTGGGTGTGGCTAGTTGGATGTGGCTTTTTTAATGTGGCTTTTTGGATGTGACTTTTAGGATGTGTCTTTCAGGATGTGGCTTTTAGGATGTGGCTTTTAGGATGTGGCTTTTTTGAATGTGGCTTTTAGGATGTGGCTTTTTTGAATGTGACTTTTTTGAATGTGGCTTTTCGGATTAATCAACTAGAGCCATCTGCACCCCATATAAATCCTTCCAAATCCCTCTAAAGCCCTTCTAAACCACTGAAAACCACTGAAAACCCCTCTAAACCCATCTAAACCCCTCTAATCGCCCCCCCCAAACCACCTCCAAGCCCCCTGTAAACTGCTCTACGCCACCTCTAAACAATTTTAAATCCCTCTAAACCCCACTAAACACCCTCTGAACCCTTCAAAAGTCCTCTAAATCCCCTCTAACCCCAAACCCCGTCAAACCCATGTAAACCTATAAACACCTCTAAACCCATCTAAACCCCCCTAAACCCCTCTAAACCCATCTAAACCCCACTACTCTCCATTAAATACCCTCTAAACGACTACAAACCTCCTTTAAACCCCTGTTAGCCACTGTAAACCTCTCTATACCCCTGTAAACCCCCGAAAATCCATCTAAGCCCCTCTAGACATATCTAAACACCCCTCTAAGCCCCACTAAACCCCACTTAACCCCTCTAAACCCCCTCTAAACCGCACATAAATCCCTCTGAACCCGCACAAATCAACTATAAACACCTTCTAAAACCCCCTATAAACTCTTATAAATCCCTCTAAACTCTCTCAACCAAATCTAAACACCTGAAAACCACTGTAAACCCTTCTAAACCCCACGAAACCCCTCTAAACGCTCAGTAAACTTATCTAAACCCCTCCAAACCCTCTAAACCCCTCTAAACATCCCTCTAAACAACACTAAACCCTCTAAAACCCTCTATACTCTCACTAACACCCTAATCCCCTCTAAATACCATATAAGCCACTCTAAATCCCACGAAAGCCCCTCTCTATCCCGCAAACCCCCCCAAACCACTCGAAAGCCCACTAAATCCCCCTCTGAATTCCTTAAAACCTTATCTAAATCCCCTCTAATCCCCTCTAGATCCCCTAAAAACCCCTCTAATACCCCCTAAGCAGCTCAACCCCTCTAAACCCTTCCAAACCCCTCTAAACGCTTTAAACCCCTATTAACCCCACTAAATCCCCTCCACATCCCTCAAAACCCCCTACAAACCTTCTCAACAAATCCAAACTCTCTCTAAAACCGCCAATAAACCATCTAAACCCCCTCTAAACCCATCCAAACCTCTCTTACCGCACTAAACCCCCCTCTAAAGCTTTCCAAGCCCCCTCTAAACCCCTCTACACAACATCTAAACAACTCTAAAACCCTCTAAACCCCTCTAAACACACTGTACACCACTCCAAATCCCCTCTAAACCCCTTTAAACCACTCTACCCCATATAAACGCGCTCTAAATCCCTCTAAACCCCGTTAAACACGCTATGACTCCCTCAAAACCGTTCAAAACTCCAACCTCCCTAAACCTCTCTAAACCCCTGTAAAGGCCCTCTGAAATCCTCTATACCCCCTATAAACACATCTAAACCCATCTGAACCACTTCTAAACGCCTCTATCCCCCTCCACAGCCATGTGAACCCTTCTACACCCATCTAAACTCCTCTAAACCCCCTGTAAAACCACTCAAACCCCTCTAAACCCCTATAGAAACATAGGAACATAGAAAATAGGTGCAGGAGTAGGCCATTCGGCCCTTCGAGCCTGCATCGCTATTCAATATGATCATGGCTGATCATCCAACTCAGTATCCTGTACCTGCCTTCTCTCCATACCCCTGATCCCTTTAGCCACAAGGGCCACATCTAACTCCCTCTAGCAAATGAACTGGCCTCAACTCCCTTCTGTGGCAGAGAATTCCACAGACTCACCACGCACCCCCCCCCTAAACCCCTCTAAAGCCCTCTAAACATATACACCGCTCTAAACTTATCTAAGCCGCTCTAAACTATACTAAACCCTCTAAATCCCTCTAATCCCCTCTAAATCCCACTAAATTCCCTCTACATACCTAGAAAACCTTTAAACCCTCACTAAATCCTTTCTAAACCCCTCTAAATACTCTCTAAACCCCCCTCAACACCTATACCCCTCCTAACCCCACTAAACCCCCTCTAAATTCCTCAAAACGCCTCTAAACCCTTCTAACACCATCTAATGCCTCTCAACCCTATATAAACCCCTCTAAACCCCCCTAAATCAAATCGGAACCCATCTAAACCCCGATAAACCTCCTAAAAATCCCTCTAGATCCCTGTGAACCACGTCTAAACCCCCGAAAACAACTGTAACCCCTTCTAAACCCATCTAGACGCCCAGTAAACCCCTCTAAACCCATTCAACCCCCCCAAACCCGTCGAAACCCCTCTAAAGCCCTCTAAACCCCTCCAACCACCTCCAAACCCTTCCAAACCCATCCAGACTTATTTACTCCCCTCCAAACACCTCCAGACCATGCAGACCCATCCAGACGCCTCCAAACATATCTAAACCCCACCAAACGCACGCTATACACTCCAATCCCCTCGAAACACCTCTAAACCCCTCTAAACTCTCGAAACCCCTCTAAGCCCCTCCAATCCCCTCTAAACTCCCTTCTAAACCCACCCAATCACCTTTTAAATCACTCGAACACATGTAAACGCAACTAAACAACTGTGAACACCTGTAAACCCATCTAACCACTCTAAACCCCTCTAAAACCATGTAATCCTGTCTAAGCCCCTGTAAACCACTCTAAACCCTTCTAAACCCCTCTAAACCACTGTAAACCCATCTAACCCCCTGCAAACACTTCTAGGGTAAACACTACAGGGTAAACACTTAGAGGTTTACAGGGATTTACATAAACCCATGTAAATCCCTGTAAACCTCCCTAAAGCCCCTCAAAAACCTCCTAAACCTCTCTAAACCCCTCTAAACCATCTAATCCAATCTAACCTCTTTTTAACCCCTCTAAACACCTCTCACACAAACCCTTCCAAACCCCTCCAACCACCTCCAAACCACTCTTAATCCCTCCATCCCCCTCCAAATCTCTCCAAATCCCCCCAAACCCCTCCAAATCCCTCCAAACCCATCCAAAGCCCTGTAATCCGCTCTAAACACCTCCAGACCCCTCCAAACCCATCTAAACACCTCACACAAACCTCTTCAAACCCTTCAAACTCCACCACACCCCTCTAAACCCTCCAATCCCCTCTAAACCCTCTAAACCACTTCAAACCCCTCGAAACCCCTCTAAACACACCCAATCCCCTTGAAACCATTCGAAACCCCTCTAACCCATCTAACCCCTCTAAACATAGCTAAAGACATCTAAAGCCCTGGAAAGCCATCCAAACCCATCGAAACCCTTCGAAACCCCTGATAACACCTCTAAACCCATCGAAACCCATGGAAACGCCTCCAAACCCCCTATAACCCCCTGTAAACCCCTCTTTCCCTCTACGGCCCTCTAAAACCTGTAATCCTCTCCAAACCCCTCCAAACCTCTCTAAACCACTCTAAACCACAGTATAACCCTCCATCTTTAAATTCCTTTAAATTCCTCTAAACACCTCTAAACCCATCTAAAACCCCCTCCTAAACCCCTCTAGACCCCTTCTAAAAACCCTTATAAACGCATCTAAAGCACTCTAAACCCCGCTAAACCATCTAAACCGATCTAACCGCTTCTTAACCGCTCTAAACATCTCTCACTCAAAACTCCCGCTAAAACCCCATTAAACCCCTTTAACCCATCTAAATCCCTCTAATCCCCTCAGCACAGTTTCTAAACCCCTTAAACCCGTCTAAACCCCATTTACAACCCTGTGAACCCCTGCCAACCCCCTCTAAACCCCTCCAAACCCCTCTAAACATTCCAAACCCCTCGAAACCTCTCTAAACCCCCTGCAATCCCATCTAACCCACTCTAAACCATTCTAAACCCCTCGAAACACCTCGAACCCATTCTCAACCCCTCGAAACAACTTGAAACACCTCGAAACCCCTCGAAACCATTCGCGTCCCTCTAAACCCTCTACACATCCCGAACCCCCTTAAATGCACTCGGAACACCTCTAAACCCCACAAAACTCCTGGAAACTCGTCCAAACCCCTCTAAACCTTTCTAACCACCACTAAACTCATCTAAACGCCTCTAACACCTTATAAACCCCTCTAAACTTCGCTAAACACTATAAACCTAAACCCCTCCAAACCCCCTCTAAACCCATCTAAACGATATAGATCCCTCTAAATATCTCTAAACAAACCACTCTAAACCTATCTGAACGACGTCTAAACCCATTTAAAACGCTCTAAACTCCTCCAAGCCGCTGTAAACCCTTCTAAGCCCCTCTACACCCTCGTAAACGTTTGTAAACGCCCGTAAACCACTGTAAACGCCTCTAAACACATGTAAACCCTCTGTAAACCCATCTACCCACTTCTAAACACTTCTAAACCCATGTAATTCCTTCTATACCTCTGTAAAGGGACTTGAACTTTATTTGGCCTCCATCACACTGAGGAATGTGTAGGAGTCACTGCGATGGATGTTTTATGTTAAAACGTGTTTTTATTAGTCTGTTGCTTTTCCAAATTGTATGACTGACCTGGCCAGTGAAATTTCACTTCACCAATTGGTATATGTGACAATAAATGAACCTAATGAACCCCTTATGTACTTATACCCCTGTAAACTCCTGTGAACCCATCTAGACCCATGTAAACCCCTGCTAACCCAGTAAAGACCATTATAAATCCTTCTAAACACCTCTAACCCCTTGTAACCCCCAATAAAAGCACTTTATACACCCTCTAGAAGCCTGCATCGTCCCAAACATCTAAACCCCACTTCTAAACCCCTCTACCTGCTACATCCCTCTAACCCCTCTAAACCCCCGCTAAAACGCCTCCAAACACAACCAAACCCTCTAAACCCCTCCACACCCCTCTACATCGAATTTACATCGATTGTTATCACTGCAGTCTATGTACCCCCGCAATGGAAGAGCTGCAAGCTGCTATCAGCAAACAACTAACTGCACACCCAGAGGGAGCTTGTATCATTGCGTGTGATTTTAACCACTCCAAATTTAAAACTGTACTCCCCAGTTTCCACCAACATGTCTCCTGCCCAACCAGAGGAAACAATATTCTTGACCTAGTATATGCCAATATTACTGAAGCATACAAAGCACACACCCCCTCCCCCCCCCCCCCCCCCCCCCTGGGGCAGTCTGACCACCTCTCTCTCTTCCTGCTCCCCACATACACACCTCTGATCAGCCGTGTGAAACCTACCGTGAGGACAGTGAAGGTCTGGACTGAGGGGGCTGTTTCTGTATTACAGGAACAGTTTCAGCAAACAGACTGGAGTCTGTTTGCCACCCACGCCACCTTTAACTCCCAAGTCGACATCAACTCATACACCTCAACCTTTCTGACCTATATAAAATTCTGCACTGACAACGTCACTACCCACAAAGAGATAACGATTTTCCCTAACCAGAAGCCGTGGATGAGCAGGGAGGTCAGACACCGATGAAGGCTCGCGACGCCGCTTTTAAATCTGGCAACGCTGAGGGAAACAGCTCATCCAGGGCCAATCTGAAAAAGGGAAATAGGAAAGCTAAACTCAATCACAAACGGCGGATCGAGGAGCATTTCCGAAACAACTCTGACCCCAGGCGCATGTGGCAAGGAATCAAATCCATTGCCGATCACCATAAAGTCAACACCCCCCCCCCCCCCGCTCCCAGACAACGCCTCCCTTCCTGACGAGCTAAACCATTTTTTTTAAATATATATTTTTATTAGAGTATGTAGGCAGTGACTTAGCAAACACATATTATGATAGCAATATATCGTGTACAACAGTCATACATTATTAATATTATGAAGTGTATCATTTTGACTTTAATATTTTTTTTAAAGAGAGAAAAACAGCAAGAAAAATAAAATAAAAATCAGAATCAAAAAAAGAATCATAAAGAATGGAATAATTTACTATTAATACATAATTGGAGATAGGATCAAGGAATATAGAATATAACTTTTCATCTAATCCTGAGTCCAAGTTTCAGTTAGGGTTCCATGCCTAACCGATCTACCCTTTTAAGTAGTCAATGAAAGAAGACCATATTCTAACGAAAACTCCTTGTTTGTCCATTAGGGCAAATCTGATTCTTTCCAGGTGTAGGGTCTCCGACATTTCCGTAATCCACATTTTAATTGTGGGGGATATAGGGCCTTTCCAAAATTTTTAGATTAATTTCTTCCCAATTATTATACTGTAATCTAGGAAATGTCTTTGACTTGTTGTAAGAGTTAAACTTTGTTCTGATATTCCAAGTATTATTAATTTTGAGTCCGGATCCATTTTCGTTTTAATAACTTCAGAAGTTGTTCTAAAAATCTCAATCCAGAAATTCTTAATTTCTATACAATTTGCAAAAGTATGTGTTAAATTAGCCTCTGGATGTTTTCATTTATCGCTGATAGAGGAGATATGTGGAAAGATTCTATTCAATTTAACTTTGGAGTAATGTAAATTATGTAATACTTTAAATTGTATTAAAGCATGTCTGGAGTTTAACGAGCATTGATGTATATGTTGTAAACTTTTGTCCCATATATCTTTCGTTATGGTTTGATTTATTTCATTTTCCCATGCATGTCTATGTGATTCAGTCGACGGTATCTCGCTATCTAAAAAGGTATTATAAATATGTTGTTAATTTTTCTGTTTTAGGATGCTTATTCAAACATTCATCAAGGATTTCTGGTTCCTTATTCCCATAATCTTGTGTATTTGATTTAACATAATCTCTGAGTTAGTAGATATCGAAAAAAAATATTTGAGTGTAATCCATAAATCTGTTGCAATTCCTGAAATGAAAGATAAGTGCCTTTCTTATAAAGGTGTTCCATCGTTTTGATTCCATAGTTTTTCCATTGTATAAAGCCTTTATCCAACATGGCAGATGTGAATAAGAGATTGTTTATAATAGTGAGACAGAGTGGTATATTATCCAATTTTAAAGCATTTTTAAGTTGTTTCCAGATTCGTGTACCACTATATATTATAGGGTTTTCCCTATAGGTTTTTTTAATGCAATTTCGTCGGTGCAAATATAATCGAACCGATTTCAAAAGGTAGACCATTCTCCTTTTCCATCCTTAACCAGTCTGGTTGTTGATCCATTTCCTCCAGCCAAAAATTCATGTTTTTTATATAAACTGCCCGAAAATAAACAGACAATTTGGTAGAGCTAAACCTCCATTAATCTTTGATTTACATAAATGTTTTATATTTATTCTATGATTCTTGTAATCCCAGATTAAACTTGTAACAGTAGAGACTACTTTAAAAAAAAGATTTTGGAATATATATCGGGATTGACTGAAATAAGTACAGTAATTCCGGCAGAAAAATCATTTTATAGCATTGATTCTACCGAACATTGAAATAGGGAGTGTTTTCCAGTATTGTATATTCTCATTTAGTTTATTCAGTGAAGGTGGGAAATTTGATTTAAATAAAGAACTATACGCCTAGATAAATACCTAGATATTTAAATTTTTCTTCAACTATTTTAAAAGGTGATTGTTGTAGTATATGTAAATTGTGATCAGTTATTGGCATGATTTCGTTTTTATTCCAATTAATTCTGTATCCTGAGAACTGACCGAATTGAGTTATTAGATTTAATAAATTTGGAATACTAATTTCTGGCATTGTAATATATATTAGTACATCATCTGCACATAGAGAAATTCTATTGTACCCATGTATTTCTGGATTAGATCTGACCTTTTCTGCGAGTGGTTCAATTGCTAAAGCGAATAATAATGGAGATAACGAGCATCCTTGTCTACAACCTCTGGAAGGATTAAATTTAGTTGATAACATTTGGTTTGTTAGTATTTTAGCTGTTGGGTTAGAATGTAAAATGTTAACCCATGTACTGTACTTCTCTCGCAATTGAAATGTTTCCATCACTGAACATAAATATGGCCATCTACTTGATCGAAGGCTTTTTCAGCATCTAGCTAAACCATTGCTATGCTCACTTTGACCGGGACAACAAAATTCGAGCCATGAAAGTTGCTCCACCCCCGAATGAACAACACCACAGTCTCTCCACCTCTGCTGTATAAGTTGCACTGAGCAAGGTGAATGAGCACAAAGATGCCGGCCCCGATGGCATCCCCGGGAGGGTGCTCAGGGCATGTGCTGGACAACTATCCCTGGTCCTCAGTGACATTTTCAATCTGTCACTGGCCCAGGGTGTCGTTCCCACTTGCCTCTAGACATCTACCATTGTGCCAGTTCCCAAACAATCAGCGACAGGGAGTCTCAACGACTTCCGGCCAGTAGCACTCACCCCTGTCATCGCCAAGTGCTTTGAACGGCTGATCTTGGCTCACCTCAAAGCCAGCCTCCCCCCCACACTGGACCCCCATCAGTTTGCCTACCGGACCAATAGGTCAACAGAGGACGCCATATCGGCGGCCCTACACTCTGCCCTGACCCACCTGGACAGCAATAACACCTACATCAGGTTCCTGTTCATTGCCTACAGCTCCGCCTTTAACACTGTCATACCCGCTAGCTTGATCACCAAACTCAGCGGTCTTGGCATCTCCACCTCCCTCTGCAATTGAACACTGGATTTCCTCACGAACAGACAACAGTCTGTCAGGGTCAACAACCTCACCTCCTCCACTATAACACTGAACACCGGCGTGCCACAGGGCTGTGTGCTCAACCCTCTCCTCTACTCCCTCTTCACCCATGACTGCATCCCTAAGTATGGCTCCAACGCCATCATAAAATTTGCAGACGGTGGTAGAACTGATCAGTGACAACGACGAGTCAGCCTACAGGGAGGAGGTCCAGCACCTGACAACCTGGTGTGCCAACAATAACCTCGTTCTCAACTCCCAGAAGACGAAGGAAATCATTGTTGACTTTAGAAAGAACAGAGGGGGCAGACAAACGAGACTGAGTTGGAGCGGGTCACCAACTTCAAATTCTTCGGGGTACACATTTCGGAGGATCTGTCCTGGTTCCTCAACACCTCCAAGCTGATCAAAAAGGCGCAGCAGCGCCTTTACTTCCTGAGGAGGCTCAAAAAAGCCCACCTGTCCTCCCAGATCCTGACCAACTTTTACCGTTGTACCATCGAAAACATCCTGACCACCTGCTTTAAGGTATGGTCCAGCAGTTGCACCGTAGCAGATAGGAAGGCACTACAACGGGTGGTGAAAACCGCCCAGTACATCATCGGTGCCCCGCTCCCTGCCAAGGATGCACTCCACCGAAAACGGTGTCTGAGGCGGGCCGGGAAGATCATCAAAGACCCCTTCCACCCTAACCATGGACTGTTTGCCCTCCTACCATCAGGGAGGCGGTACAGGAGCCTCAGGTCCCGCACTAGTAGGATGAGGAACAGTTTCTACAACAACACAATCACACTGCTGAACTAGGAGTCCCGCCGATAGATTTCTCCAGTCTCTCCGTCCACATTGTCTGCATTCTGTATTTATTTCTATATTGCTATTACTACGAACTGACGCTAAACTGCATTTCGTTGTACCCATACTTATATCTGTGCAATGACATTAAAGTTGAATTCAATTGAATATAGCCCTCCAACTCCCTCGAAACCCCTCCAAATCCATCTAATCCCCACTAAACACCTCTAAACGCCTACAACCCCGCCAAACCCCACGAAACACCTCTAAACCCTATCAAAACCCCTCTAAAGTCTTAAGCCATTCTACACATCCTGTAAACCCCTCTAATCCCAAAAACTCCTCCCAACCACTCTAAATCCCTTCAAAACCCCTCCAAACCCCTCCAAACCTCTCTAAACACCTACAACTCCTTCAAAACCCCTCCTAACCCCTCCAAACCACTCCAAACCCCTACAAACCCCTACAACCCCCTACAACCCCTCAACCCCCTCCAAACACGTCTAAAGCACTCCAACCCCCTTTAAACCCCCCTAAACACCTCCAAATCGTCCAATCTATTCTGAACCCTTCTAAACCCCCGTAAACACCTGTAAACCCCTATAACCCCTTGTAAACGCCTCTAAACACCTGTAAACACCTGTAAACCTGTCACACCCCATCTAAACCCATCAAACCCCCTCTAATCCCCTCTAATCCTCGGTGTACCCAAATCCCTGTAAACGCTTCTAGACCCATGTGAGCCCCTGTAAACCCATGTAAACCCCTGTAAACCCTGTTAAACCCCTGTAAACCCACTCTAAACTCCTCTAAACCCCTCCAACCCGTTCGAAACACCTCCAATATCTCTAAACACTATAAACCCCTCTATACCTCTCTAAACCCATCTAAACCCCCTCTAAACCTCCTGTAAACCAATCTAACCCCCTCTAAACCCACTCTGAACAACTCTAAACCCCCTCTAACCCATTCTATATTCCTCTAAACCCTTCTAAACCCATGCACTTCCTTCAAACCTCCATGTAAACTCCTGGAAACACCTCTAAACCAATGTATAGGACTTGAGGGACTTTAACTTTATTTCGCCTTCCATCACAGTGAGGAATGTGTAGGAGTCGCTGTGATGGATGTTTATGTTGATATGTGTTTTTTGAGTCTGTTGTTTTTCTAAATTGTATCCCTCGAAATCCCTCTAAACCTCTCGAAACAACTCAAAACCCCTCGAAACTCCTCAAAACACCTCGATACCCCACGAAACCACAATGAACCTCTCATTGGGTTTGGAGGGGTTGAACCTCAACCCCTCCAAACCCCTTGTAAACACCTGTAAACCCCCCTAAATCCCCGGAAACGCCTGTAATCCCCTCTAAAACCTGTAAACGCATCTAAACCTCTGTAAACCCCTGTAAACTCCTCTAACTCCCTCTAAACACCTCTAAAACCCTATAATCCTCTATAAACCCCTGTAAACCCCTGTAAACCCCCACGACATTCCTCTAAACCCCCTGCAAAGCCTAAACCCCTCTAACCCCCTCTAAACACTCAGAAACCCTCTAATCCCCCTCTAAACCCCTCTAGAAACAGCTAAACCCCTGCAAACCCCTTTAAATTCCTCTCAACCCCCTCTAAACTCCTCTAAACGCACGTAGACTCTTAAAGCCCCTCTAAACAACTCGAAACCCCTCTAAGCCCCTTTCAATCGGTCTAAATCCCTCTAAACCTCCCTCCAGTAAACCCCTCTAAACACCCTTAAACCCAAACCCAACCCATCAAGAAACCTCTAAATTACTTTAGACCACACTAAATCCCTGAAAACGCCTCTAAACCCCCGTAAATCCCTTTAACCCCCTCTACACCCCTCTAAACCTCCTGTCATTCCCTCTAACCCCTTCGACCCCATCTAAACCCACTGTATACCCTTCTAACCCACGCTAAACTACTCTAAACACCTGTAACCCCATCTAAACATCTCTAAACCCTGCTAAACAACTGTGTACCCTTGTAAACCCCCTCTGAACCCCTCTAAACACCTGTAAACCACTTTATATCCCTGTAAACGCATGTAAACCTCCAAACCTCTCCAAAAACCCTCTAATCCTGCAACTGAAAGAGCGAGCCTGGTACTAACAGCGCGATTCTGGTGCGAAAACTGCGAGCGTGGCGCAAAAGGTACAAGTTTGGTGCAAAAGGTGCGAGCCTGGGTGCGAGAAGTACGAGCCGGCTGCGAAAAGAGGGAGCCGGTGCGGAAAGTGCGAGCCTTGTGCGAAGATTGTGAAAAGTGGGAGTCTGGTGCAAAAACTGCGATTCTGGTGCACAAACTATGAGCGTGGTGCAGAAAGTGCGAGCTTGGTGCGAACCCCCCCCCCCCCAAACGACTTCCAGATTCCTCTTATGAAGAAAGATTGGATAGACTCAGTTTATACTCTCTAGAATTTAGGAGATTGAGAGGGGATCTTATAGAAACTTACAAAATTCTTAAGGGGTTGGACAGGCTAGATGCAGGAAGATTGTTCCCGATGTTGGGGAGGTCCAGGACAAGGGGTCACAGCTTAAGGATAAGGGGAAAATCCTTTTGGACCGAGATGAGAAGGACTTTTTTCACACACAGAGTGGTGGGTCTCTGGAACTCTCTGCCACAGAGGGGGTGGAGGCCAGATCATTGGCTATATTTAAGAGGGAGTTAGATGTGGCTTGTGGCTAAGGGGATCAGAGGGTATGGAGAGAAGGCAGGTACGGGATACTGAGTTGGATGATGAGCCATGATCATATTGAATGGCGGTGCAGGCTCGAAGGGCCGAATGGCTTACTCCTGCACCTAATTTCTATGTTTCTATGTTTCTATGTTTCTATATCCCTCCAAAAGCCTCTAAACCCTCCAAACCCCTATAAACCCCTCGAAGCCCCGCTAAACCCCTCGAAATGCTTCTAGACCCATGTAAACCGCCTGTAAACCTGTAACCCTAACCCTAACCCTAACCTTAACCCCCTCTAAACCACTCGAAAGCCCTCTAACCCCATCTAAACCCCTCTAAAGCCCTCTAAAGCCCCTGTAATCCCATCTAAACCGCTCTAAACCACTGTATACCCTTCTAAACCACTCTAAATCCATCTAACCACCTGTAACCCCACCTACACATCTCTAAATCCCTCTAAAAACGGTATACCCTTGTAAACCCCTCTAAACCCCTCTAAACACATGTAAACCCCTTTAAACCCCTGTAAACCCATGTAAACCTCCAAACCTCTCCAAAAACCCTCTAAACCTGCAACGGAAAGAGCGAGCCAGGTATGATTCTGGTGCGAAAACTGCGAGCGTGGCGCAAAAAGTGCGAGCTTGGTGTGAAAACCCCCCCAAACGACTTCCAGATTCCTCTTATGAAGAAAGACTGGATAGACTCAGTTTATACTCTCTAGAATATATGAGATTGAGAGGGGATCTTATAGAAACTTACAAAATTCTTAAGGGGTTGGGCAGGCTAGATGCAGGAAGATTGTTCCCGATGTTGGGGAGCTCCAGGACAAGGGGTCACAGCTTAAGGATAAGGGGGAAATCCTTTTGGACCGAGATGAGAAGGACTTTTTTCACACACAGAGTGGTGGGTCTCTGGAACTCTCTGCCACAGAGGGGAGTGGAGGCCAGTTCATTGGCTATATTTAAGAGGGAGTTAGATGTGGCTTGTGGCTAAGGGGATCAGAGGGTATGGAGAGAAGGCAGGTACGGGATACTGAGTTCGATGATCAGTCATGATCATATTGAATGGCGGTGCAGGCTCGAAGGGCCGAATGGCCTACTCCTGCACCTAATTTCTATGTTTATATGTTTATATATCCCTCCAAACGCCTCTAAACCCTCCAAACCCCTATAAACCCCCTCGAAGCCCCGCTAAACCCCTTGAAACGCTTCTAGACCCATGTAAACCCCCTGTAAACCTGTAACCCTTTTAACCCTAACCTTAACCCCCTCTAAACCACTCTAAACCCCTCTAATCCCCTCTAAACCCCTCTAAAGCCCTCTAAAGCCCCTGTAATTCCCTCTAACCCCTTGTAATCCCATCTAAATCCCTCTAAACCACTGTCTCCCCTTCTAAACCACGCTAAACCCCTCTAACCACCTGTAACCCCACCTACCCCGCAAACGAGACTCCAGGATGGTATGTTGCCTCCCTGGTGCAAAGGTCAGGGATGTCACTGAACGGCTGCAGAACATTCTGGAGGGGGAGGGTGAACAGCCAGTTGTCGTGGTGCATGTTGGCACCAACGATATAGGTAAAAAAAAGGGATGAGGTCCTACAAGGTGAATTTAGGGAGCTAGGAGATAAACTTAAAAGTAGGGCCTCAAAGGTAGTAATCTCTGGATTACTACCAGTACCACGGGCCAGTCAGAGTAGAAATAGGAGGATAATGCAAATGAATACGTGGCTTGAAAAGTGGTGCATGGGGGAGGGATTCCATTTTTTAGGGCACTGGGACCAGTTCTGGGGGAGGTGGGACCGGTACAAACAGGACGGTTTGCACCTGGAATGGAATGGGACCAATGTTCTTGGGGGAGTGTTTGCTAGTGCTGTCGGGGAGGATTTAAACTAATGTGGCAGGGGGGTGGGTACAAGAGCAGAGAGGCAGGAGGGTGTAAAATGAGGGTAGAAGCATTAGGTAGCAAGGTGAAAAGTAAAAGTGGCAGGCAGACAAAACCAGGGCAAAAATCAAAAAGGGCCACTTTTCAGCAAAATTGTATAAGGGGTAAGTGCGTTGTAAAGACAAGCCTGAAGGCTTTGTGTCTCAATGCAAGGAGTATTCGTAATAAGGTGGACGAGTTGAACGTGCAGATAGATATTAATGATTATGATATAGTTGGGGATCACGGAGACATGGCTCCAGGGTGACGTAGGCTGGGAGCTGAACATCCAGGGATATTCAATATTCAGGAGGGATAGAGAGAAAGGAAAAGGAGGTGGGGTAGCGTTGCTGGTTAGAGAGGAGATTAACGCAATGGAAAGGAAGGACATTAGCTTGGAGGATGTGGAATCGGTATGGGTAGAGCTACAAAACACTAAGGGGCAGAAAACGCTGGTGGGTGTTGTGTACAGGCCACCTAACAGTAGCAGAGAAGTTGGGGATGGTATCAAACAGGAAATTAGAAATGCGTGCGACAAAGGCAAAACAGTTATAATGGGTGACTTCAATCTACATATAGATTGGGTTAATCAAATTGGCAGGGTGCTGAGGAAGAGGATTTTTTGGAATGTATGCGGGATAGTTATCTAAATCAACATGTAGAGGAACCAACGAGAGAGCAGGCTATTTTAGACTGGATTTTGAGTAATGAGGAAGGGGTAATTAGCCGTCTTGCTGTACGTGCCCCCTTGGGCAAGAGTGACCATAATATGGTTGAGTTCTTCATTAGGATGGAGAGTGACATTGTTAATTCAGAAACAATGGTTCTGAACTTAAAGAAAGGTAACTTTGAGGGTATGAGACGTGAATTGGCCAAGATTGACTGGCAATTAATTCTAAAAGGGTTGACGGTGGATATACAATGGAAGACATTTAAAGACTGCATGGATGAACTACAAAAATTGTTCATCCCAGTTTGGCAAAAGAATAAATCGGGGAAGGTAGTGCATCCGTGGATAACAAGGGAAATCAGGGATAGTATCAAAGCAAAGGATGATGCGTACAAAGTAGCCAGAAAAAGCAGCATACCAGAGGACTGGGAGAAATTCAGAGACCAGCAGAGGAGGACAAAGGGCTTAATTAGGAAAGGAAAAATAGATTATGAAAGAAAACTGGTAGGGAACATAAAAACTGACTGCAAAAGTTTTTATAGATATGTGAAGAGAAAGAGGTTAGTTAAAACAAATGTAGGTCCCTTGCAGTCAGAAACAGGTGAGTTGATCATGGGGAACAAGGATATGGCGGACCAATTGAATAACTACTTTGGTTCCGTCTTCACTAAGGAAGACATAAATAATCTGCCTGAAATAGCAGGGGACTGTGGGTCAAAGGAGGAATTGAGTGAAATCCAAGTCAGTCGGGAAGTGGTGTTGGGTAAATTGAATAGATTAAAGGCCGATAAATCCCCAGGGCCAGATAGGCTGCATCCCAGAGTACTTAAGGAAGTAGCTCAGGAAATAGTGGATGCATTAGTGATAATCTTTCAAAACTCTTTAGATTCTGGAGTAGTTCCTGAGGATTGGCGGGTAGCAAATGTAACCCCTCTTTTTAAGAAGGGAGGGAGAGAGAAAACGGGGAATTACAGACCAGTTAGTCTAACATCGGTAGTGGGGAAACTGCTAGAGTCAGTTATTAAAGATGGGATAGCAGCACATTTGGAAAGTGGTGAAATCATTGGACAAAGTCAGCATGGATTTACAAAAGGTAAATCATGTCTGACGAATCTTGTGGAATTTTTCGAGGATGTAACTAGTAGCGTGGATAAGGGAGAACCAGTGGATGTGGTATATCTGGACTTCCAGAAGGCTTTCGACAAGGTCCCACATAAGAGATTAGTATACAAACTTAAAGCATACGGTATTAGGGGTTCAGTATTGATGTGGATAGAGAAACTGGCTGGCAAACAGGAAGCAAAGAGTAGGAGTAAACGGGTCCTTTTCACAATGGCAGGCAGTAACTAGTGGGGTACCGCAGGGCTCAGTGCTGGGACCCCAGCTATTTACAATATATATTAATGATCTGGATGAGGGAATTGAAGGCAATATCTCCAAGTTTGCGGATGACACTAAGCTGGGGGGCAGTGTTCGCTGTGAGGAGGATGCTAGGAGACTGCAAGGTGACTTGGATAGGCTGGGTGAGTGGGCAAATGTTTGGCAGATGCAGTATAATGTGGATAAATGTGAGGTTATCCACTTTGGTGGCAAAAACAGGAAAGCAGACTATTATTTAAATGGTGGCCGATTAGGAAAAGGGGAGATGCAGCGAGACCTGGGTGTCATGGTACACCAGTCATTGAAAGTAGGCATGCAGGTGCAGCAGGCAGTGAAAAAAGCGAATGGTATTTTAGCTTTCATAGCAAAAGGATTTGAGTACAGGAGCAGGGAGGTTCTACTTCAGTTGTACAGGGTCTTGGTGAGACCACACCTGGAGTATTGCGTACAGTTTTGGTCTCCAAATCTGAGGAAGGACATTATTGCCATAGAGGGAGTGCAGAGAAGGTTCACCAGACTGATTCCTGGGATGTCAGGACTGTCTTATGAAGAAAGACTGGATAGACTCGGTTTATACTCTCTGGAATTTAGGAGATTGAGAGGGGATCTTATAGAAACTTACAAAATTCTTAAGGGGTTGGACAGGCTAGATGCAGGAAGATTGTTCCCGATGTTGGGGAAGTCCAGGACAAGGGGTCACAGCTTAAGGATAAGGGGGGAAATCCTTTAGGACCGAGATGAGAAAGACTTTTTTCACACAGAGAGTGGTGAGTCTCTGGAACTCTCTGCCACAGAGGGTAGTTGAGGCCAGTTCATTGGCTATATTTAAGAGTGAGTTGGATGTGGCCCTTGTGGCTAAGGGGATCAGGGGGTATGGAGAGAAGGCAGGTACGGGATACTGAGTTGGATGATCAGCCATGATCATATTGAATGGCGGTGCAGGCTCGAAGGGCTGAATGGCCTACTCCTGCACCTAATTTCTATGTTTCTATGTTTCTATGTTTACACATCTCTAAACCCCTCTAGGAAACGGTATTCCCTTGTAAACCCCTCTAAACACCTGTAAACCCCTTTAAACCCCATGTAAACCTCCAAACCTCTCAAAAAACCCTCTAAACCTGCAACGGAAAGAGCGAGCCTGGTATGATTCTGGTGCGAAAACTGCGAGCGTGGCGCAAAAAGTACAAGCTTCGTGCGAAAAGTCCGCGCCTGGATACAAGAAGTACGTGCCGGCTGCGAAAAGAGAGAGCCAGTGCGAAAAGTGCAAGCCTTGTGCGAAGATCGCGAGACTGATGCGAAAAGTGCGAACCTGCTGCGAAAAGAGCGAGTCTGGTGCGAAAAATGCGATTCTGGTGCAAAAACTGCGAGCTTAGTGCGAAAAGTGTGAACCTGGTTGCGAAAAGTGCGATCCTGGATGAGAGAAGTACGAGCTGGTGGGAAAAGTGTGAGCCTGCTGCTAAATGAGCTAGCTTGCTGCGAAAAGTGTGAACCTGCTACGAAAGCTGCGAACCTCGTCCACAAACTACAGGCCGGGCGCACAAGCTGCGAGCCTGGTGGGAAAAGAGCGAGCCTCAGTAAATGGGGAATTAGGGGAGGGCACTAATAAATGGCGAATTAGGGGAGCGCAGCATTAAATGGTGAATATGGGGAGGATACCAGTAAATCGGGATTTAGGGAATGGTACCAGTAAATGGGAAATTGGGGGAGGGCACCAGTAAACAGTGGCGAAGCGGTAAACAGCTCTAAGCACCTGTAACCCCTCCAAACCCTTCCAAACCTCTCCAAAGCCCTCGAAACCCCGCTAAGCATCTCTAAACACATTTAAACCCCTCTAAACCACTCTTAAACCACCACCACCCCACCCCCCCCCCCCCCCCCCCCCAAACACTTCCAAATTCCACCATATCCCTCCAAATGCCTCTAAACCCTTCAAACCCATCTTGCCATAGAGGGAGTACAGAGAAGGTTCACCATACTGATTCCTGGGATGTCAGGACTTTCATATGAAGAAAGGGTGGATAGACTCGGCTTGTACTCGCTGGAATTGAGAAGATTGAGGGGGGATCTTATAGAGACTTACAACATTCTGAAGGGGTTGGACAGGCTAGATGCAGGAAGATTGTTCCCGATGTTGGGGAAGCCCAGAACAAGGGGTCACAGTTTAAGGATAAGGGGGATGTTTTTGGGACCGAGATGAGAAAATCATTGTTCACACAGAGAGTGGTGAAACTGTGGAATTCTCTGCCACAGAAGGTAGTCGAGGCCTGTTCATTGGCTATAATTAAGAGGGAATTAGATGTGATTAGATTATCCTTTATTCTCATTCAGACCTTTCGGTCTGAACGAAATTTCGTTACCTTGCAGTCATAACATATAATAAAAAACAAAACACACAATAAACGTATGTTTAACATCCACCACAGTGAGTTCACCAGGCACCTCCTCACTGTGGTGGAAGGCAAAAGTCTTAGAGTCCCTGTCTTCTTCCCTCCTTGTTCTCCCTCTGTGCTGAGGAGATCCAGGCCTCCGATGCTGCGTCCACCAGGCCCGCGGTCGAGCCTCCGAAGCCGGGCTGCTGCCACCGCCATCGCCGGAATGCCGGAATGCGGAAACACCGCCACAGGGCCCGCTGCTGGAACGCTGGAGCACCGCAGCTCCAAAGCCAGGTCGCCGCTGGAACGTCGCTGGAGCACCGCAGCCCTGAAAGCCAGGTGGCCGCCAGAGCACCGCAGCCCCGAAGCCATGTTGCCGCTGAAGCACCGCAGCCCCGAAAGCCAGGTCGCCGCCGGAGCACCGCATCCCCGAAGCCAGGTCGCCGCTGGAGCACTGCAGCCCCGAAGCCTGGTCGCCACTGTAGCACCGCAGCCCCGAAGCCAGGCCGCCGCCGGAACGCCGCTGGAGCACCGCAGCCCCGAAAGCCAGGTCGCCGCTGGAGCACCGCAGCCGCGAAGCCAGGCCGCCGCCGGAACGCCGCTGGAGCACCGCAGCCAAGAAAGCCAGGTCGCCGCTGAAGCTCCGAAGCCGTGCCGCCACTGCTGGAAGCTGGAAGGCCGCCATTGCTCCAACGCCGCTAGCGCCGCCATTAGGGCCACAGCACAGACGGAGATGGTGACGGAGGACACAACAAGAAAAGTCGCATCCCCCAGAAAGGAGAGACTAAAACCCTGTTTCTCGCACCCCCCCCCCCCCCCCCCCCACACACACACACACGTACACAGCCTAATAAACCAAAATAATCACTGACACCGATCAGGTATGGAGAGAAGGCAGGTACAGGATACTGAGTTGGTTGATGAGCCATGATCATACTGAATGGCGGTAGAGGCTCGAAGGGCCTACCCCTGCACCTATTTTCTATGTTTCCATGTTTCTATCTTTCTAAATCCCTCCAAACCCATATAAACCCCTCGAAACGCTTCTAGACCCATGGAAACCCCCCTGTAAACCTATAACCCTAACACATTCTAAACCACTAAACCCCTCTAAACCATTTCTAAATCCCTCTAAACTCCACTAAATACCTTTAAAGCCCCTCTAAACCCTCCCTAAACCCCTCTAAACCCTCTCTATCTCCCATTAACCCTCTAAACCCCATCTAAACCCCTTTAAACTCCCTGTAAACACCCACAGACACACCCAAAGCCCTCTCAACCCCTTCTAGACCCACCTAAAACCCCAAAACATAGAAACCCCTCTAAACCCCTCTAATCCCTCAAACCCATATAAACCCCTCTAAACACCTCTTAACCATTCGAAACCCCTCTAAACCCCTTTCAGCCCATCTAAATCCCTCTAAACCCCCAAGCAAACCTCTAAACCCAATCACCTTTTAACACCTCTAGAAACCTCTAAACCCCTTTAGACCACTTTAAACCCCTGCAAACGCCTCTAAACCCCCTGTAAACGCCTCCAAATACCTGTAAACCCATATCCCCCTTCTAAACCCCGCTAAACTCCAGTAATTCACTCTAATCCCCTGAAACCCATCGAAACCCCTTCAAACCCCTCTAAACCACTCTATACCATTGAAACCCCCCTAAACCCCCTATACACCCCTTTAAACAGCTGTAAACCCCTTCAAACCCCCCTGTAAACCATGTAAACATCTCTAAACCCCTCTAAACCCATCTAAATCCCTGTAAATCGTTCCACACCCCTGTAAACCCCTGTAACCCTATCTAAACCCCATCCAAACCCGCCAAACCTCCCCAAAACCCTCTAAACCTGCAACGGAAAGAGCGAGCCTGGTACGAACAGTGCGATCTCGATGCTAAAAGTGCGAACCTGGTTCGAAAAGTGCGAGCCTGGTGCGACATTTGCGAGCCTTGTGCGAAAAGTGTGAGCGTGGTCCAAAGAGTGCGAGCTTGGTACGAAAAGTGCGAGCCTGGATGCGAGAAGTACGAGCCGTCTGCGAAAAATGTGAGCCTGATCCGAAAAATGAGAGCTGGTGCGAAAAGTGTGAGCCTCCTGCTAAATCTTCGAGCTTGGCGGGAAAAGTGCGAACCTGCTACGAAAGCTGCGAACCTGCTACGAAAGCTGCGAACCTCGTCCACAAACTACGATTCGGGCGCACAAGCTGCGATCCTGGTAGGAAAAGAGCCAGCCTCAGTAAATACAGAATTACTGAGCGCAGCATTAAATGGTGAATTAGGGGAGGACACCAGTAAATGGGGATTTAGGGAATGGTACCAGTAAATGGGAAATTAGGGGAGGGCGCTAGTAAACAGTGGCGCAGCGGTAGAGTAACAACTCTAAGCCCCAGTAATCCCTCCAATCCCCTCGAAACCTCTCCAAATCCCTCTAAACCCCTCTAAGCATGTCTAAACACACCCAACCCAATCCAAACCACTAAACCCCTCCAAATTGCTCCAAATCCCTTCCAAACTACTCTAACCCCCTTCAAACCCTTCCAAACCCCTCCAACCCCACTATACACCCTCCAAACCACTGGAAACCCCGCTAATCCAATACCAAACACCTCTAAATCCCGTGAAATCCCTCTAAACCCATCGTAAACCATTCAAAACCCTCGAAACCGTTGTAGACCCCACGTAAACCCTTGCAAACCACCCTAAACCCCTCTAAACCATCTCTAAATCCTTCTAAACACCACTAAATCCCTATAAAACCCCTCAAATCCCGCTAAATCCGCACCCTCTCTAACCCCCATCTAAACAACTCCAAACCCCGCCAAAGCCCTCTAAACCCCCTCTAAACCACCTAAAACCTCCAAACATATCGAAACCCCTCTAAACCCCTCTAAACCACCTCTAAACCCTTCTAACCCCCCTCGAAATCCCCTCTAAAATACTCTAAACGCCCTCTAAATAGATCTAACCCCTTGCAAACCCCTTTAAAGCCCTCCGAAGCCCTCTAAAACCCCTTAAAGCCCTTCTAAACCCATCTAACCCCCTGTATACCGTTTTAAACCCTTCTAAACCTCTCGAAACCCCTGTAAACCTCAGTAAATGGGGAGTTAGGGGAGGGCACTATTAAATGGGGAATTAGGGGAGCGCAGCATTAAATGGTGAATTAGGGGAGGACACCAGTAAATAGGGGATTTATGGAATGGTACCAGTAAATGGGAAATTAGGGGAGGGTGCCAGGAAACAGTGGCGCAGCGTTAGAGTAAACAACTCTAAGCCCCAGTAAACCCTCCAACCCCCCAAAACCTCCCAAAACCCATCGAAACCGCTCCACCCCCCGACCCAAACCTCACCAAGCCACACAATACCCCTTCAAACCCCTCCAAATTCATCTTCATCACTCCAAACCCCTCTAAACCCCTCTACTTCCCATCAAAACTCTCCTCACCCCTCTAAACCTCTCTAAACTCCTTTAACCCATCCAAAATCCTCCAAACCTGCAACAGAACGAGCGAGCCTGGTACGAACAGTGCGATCCTGATGTTAAAAGTGCGAACCTGGTGCGAAAAGTGCGAGCCTGCTGCGAAATGTGGGAGCCTGGTGCGAAAACTACGAGCCTTGTGCGAAAACTGCGAGACTCGTGCTAAAAGTGGTGCTTGTTTCCAGTTCCTCGTGCTGGCGAGAGCAGGAACAGGGAGATATCGTGCCTGAATGTGTGGCTAAGGAACTGGTGCCGGGAGCAGAGATTTAGATTCTTAGATAACTGGGATCTTTTTTTGAGTAAGGGAAACTGTACAAAAGGGACGGATTGCATCTTAACAGGTGGGGGACCGGCATTCTGGCAGGCAGGTTTGCCACTACTCCACGGGTGATTTCAAACGGAATAAGGGGGTGGGCTGTCAAGTGGTGTAGTCGAGGACAGAGTTAAAGGGAAAGAGAGTAAAGGGATGGTTAATGAGCCCAGAATTAACGGGAAAGGAAGCTCACAAAGGGATAGGAGAGTATGGCCAAGTGTAATAGGGATCGATGTGAAAGGTAAGGAATTAAAAGTATTGTATATGAATGCGCGAAGTATAATAAGTAAAGTAGATGAGGTTGAGGCTCAGTTAGAGTTTGGTAGATACGACATTGTGGGGATTACTGCCACGTGGCTGCAGAAGAATCGGGCCTGGGAACTTAATATTCATGGTTATACATCCTATAGAAAGGCAGATGGGCGGGGGGGGGGGGGGGGGGGTAGCTCTGCTGGTGAGGGATGGAATTCAGTCTCTTGCGAAGGAAGACATAGGCACTGACGAGGTAGAGTCACTGCGGATTGATTTGAGGAATTGTAAAGGCAAGAAGACACTAATTGGTGTTATCGACAGACCCCCAAACAGTAGCCAGGATGTAGGGTGTAAGTTGCAGCTGGAGTTAAAACTGGCATGTAACAAAGGTAATGCCACTATTGTGATGGGGGATTTCAATATGCAGGTAGACTGCGAAAATCAGTTTGGTTCAGGACGCCAAGAAAGAGAGTTTGTAGAATGCCTCCGAGATGGATTCTCAGAGCAGCTTGTAATGGAGTCGACCAGAGAAAAGGCAATGCTGGATTTAGTGTTATCCAATGAACCAGGTATGATAAGGGTACTCGAGGTAAAGGTACCGCTTGAGGTAGTGTCAAAATATGATTAGATTTAATCTGCAATTTGAGAAGGAGAACGTTACACCGGAAGTGTCAGTGATGCAGTTGAACAAAGGGGACTATGTAGGCATGAGAGTGGAGCTGGCCAAGGTAGACTGGAAAGGGATCCTAGCAGGAATGACGCTGGAACAGCAATGGCAGGAATTTCTGGGCATAATCTGGAAGACGCACGATCATTTCATTCCAAAAAGGAAGAAAGATTCTAAGGGGAGAAGGAGGCAACCGTGGCTGACAAGAGAAGTTAGGAATAGAATAAAACTAAACGAAAAGATGTATAGCACAGCAAAGAGTAGCCGGAAGCCAGAGGATTGGGAACATTCATAGGTCAACAGAAGGAAACATAACGGGAAATAAGGGCTGCAAAGATGAAGTACGAAGGGAAGCTGGTCAGGAATATAAAGAAGGACAGTAAAAGCTTCTCTAGATATGTTAAGGGAAAAAAGATTAGCACAGTCAAATGTGGTTGCCTTGAAGGCATACACGGATGAAATTATTATGGGCAACAAGGAAATGGCAGAAGAGTTGAATAGGTACTTCGGATCTGTCTTCACTAAGGAAGACACAAACAATTTTCCAGATGTACTGGAGGACAGAGGATCTAACGGGGTAGAGGAACTGAAATAAATGTTCATGAGGCGACAAATAGTATTGGGTATGCTAATGGGACTGAGGGATGATAAATCCCCTGGGCCTGATGGTCTGCATCCCAGGGTCCTCAGGGTGGTGGCTCCAGAAATAATGGACGCATTGGTGATCATTTTCCAATGTTCAATAGATTCAGGATCAGTTCCTGTGGATTGGAGGATAGCTAAGGTTATCCCACTTTTCAAGAAAGGAGCGAGAGAGAAAACGGGGAATTACAGGCCAGTTAGCCGGACTTCGGTGGTGGGAAAGATGCTGGTGTCAATTATTAAATAGGTAATTTAATAATTGGTTTATTTTCACACAGAGAGTGGTGAGTCTCTGGAACTCTCTGCCACAGAGGGTAGTTGAGGCCAGTTCATTGGCTATATTTAAGAGTGAGTTGGATGTGGCCCTTGTGGCTAAGGGGATCAGAGGGTATGGAGAGAAGGCAGGTACGGGATACTGAGTTGGATGATCAGCCATGATCATATTGAATGGCGGTGCAGGCTCGAAGGGCTGAATGGCCTACTCCTGCACCTAATTTCTATGTTTCTATGTTTCTATGTAATAATGGAGCATTTGGCTAGCAGTAAAAGGATTACTCCAAGTCAACATGGATTTATGAAAGGGAAATCATGCTTGGCTAATCTTCTGGAATTTTTGTGAGGATGTGACAAGTGAAATGGATGAAGGGGAGCCAGTGGATGTAGTGTATCTAGACTTTCAGAAAGCATTTGATAAGGTCCCGCAGACTAGTGACTAAAATTAGAGCACATGGTATTGCGGTAGGGTGTTGACATGGTTAGAACATTGGTTAGCAGGCCGGAAGCAAAGAGTTGGAGTGAACGGGTCTTTTTCGGAATAACAGGCAGTGGCGAGTGGAGTGCCACAAGTCTCGGTGTTGGGACCGCAAATCTTTACCAAATATATTAATCATTTGGAAAGGGAATTAGGAGCAACACTAGCAACTTTACGGATGACACAAAGTAGGGTGGCAGTGTGCACTGTGAAGAGGATGTTAGGAGGTTGCAGTGTTACCTGGACAGGTTGAGTGAGTGGGCAGATGCGTGGCAGATGCAGTATAACATAGGTATACCACTTTATCCACTTTGGCGACAAAAACAAGGGGGCAGAGTATTATCTCAATTGGGTTAGGTTAGGTAAAGGGGAGGTACAGCGAGACCTGGGTGTCATTGTGCAATTACAACAGTCAGTGAAGAAAGCTAATGGAATATCGGCGTTCATAACAAGAGGATTTGAGTATAGGAGTAATGAGGATCTTCTGCAGTTGTATCGGCCTCTGGTGAGACCACATCTAGAGTATTGTGTCCAGTTTTGGTCTCCTAATTTGAGGAAGGACATCCTTGTGATTGAGGCAGTGCAGCGTAGGTTAACGAGATTGATCCCTGGGATGGCGGGACCGTCATATGAGGAAAGATTGAAAAGACTAGGTTTGTACTCACTGGAATTTAGGATGAGTGGGGTCTTATAGAAACATATAACATTATAAAAGGACTGGACAAGCTAGATGCAAGAAAGATTTACCCAATGTTGGGCGAGTCCAGAACCAGGGGCCATTTATTGAGCCCTTTATTGCAGTCTTAGAATAAAGGGGAGGTCATTTAAGAATGGGGTAAGAAAAACGTTGTCAACCAGAGAGTTGCGAATTTATGGAATTCCCTGCCTCAGAGGGCAGTGGAGGCCAAGTCAGTGAATGGATTCAAGGGAGAGTTAGATAGAACTCAAGGGACTAGTGGAGTCGAAACCAATTCCAAACGCCTCTAAATCAATACCGCGCGAAACCCCTCTTAACCCCTCCAAACCCTTCTAGACCCATCTAAACCCCTATAACCCCTTCTAAAACCTCTCTAAATCCCATCTAAAACCCTCTAAACCCCTCTAAACCCCCTCTGAATCCTTCTGAACCCCTCTAAAGCCCTCTAAACCCCCTCTAGACCCACCTAGCACCCCCAAACATATATAAACCCCTCTAAACCACCTCCAAATCCCTCTACCACCAATCCCCACTCGAAACCCCTCGAAACCCCCTCTTAACCCCTCTAAAGTCCTCTAACACATATATACCTCTCTAAACCCCTCTTAACCCCTTCAAACCACCCCAAACCGCTCTAAACTCCTCTAAACCCCTGCAAACCCTTTAAGCCCCTCCAAACCCTACACCCATCCAAACCCCTACATACCGCTCCAAATCCCTCAAAGCCACTCTAAACACCCCTAAATCTCATCTAACCCCATCTAAAATCCTCTAACCTCTCTAAAGTCCGTTAAAGCACACATACCCCCCTCTAGAACCTCTAAATCCCCGCAAACATATCTAAAACCATCTAAACCCCTCTAAACCACTTCTAAACCAATCTAAACCCCCTCCAAACTTCTCTAAACCCCACCAAACCCCTCTAAACCCCGCTATACCCCTCTCCAGCCCTCCAAACCCCTCCAAACCCTCCAAACCGCTCCAAACCCCAGTGCACACCTCTAAACACCACGAACATATCCAAACCCCTCTAAATCCCTTCTAAACTCCTCTAAAGCATTTAAACCACTTCTAAACCCCTCAAAAGCCCCTTTAAATCCCTTTAAAATCCAGTAAACCCCTCTAAACACCTCTAAACCCCTACAAACACCAACAGATGTCTCCAAACCCTGCAACGTAGAAACATAGAAACATAGAAACATAGAAAATAGGTGCAGGAGGAGGCCATTCGTCCCTTCGAGCCAGCACCGCCATTCATTGCGATCGTGGCTGATCATCCCCTATCAATAACCCGTGCCTGCCTTCTCCCCATATGCTTTGAATCTTCTACCACCACGAGCTCTATCTAACTCTCTCTTAAATCCATCCAGTGACTTGGCCTCCACTGCCCTCTGTGGCAGGGAATTCCATAAATTCCCCTTTATTCTAACACTGTGGCCCCTGGTTCTGGACTCGTCCAATATTGGGAGCAATTTTCCTGCATCTGGCTTGTCCAGTCCTTTTATAATCGTATATGTTTCTATAAGATCCCCCTTATCCTTCTAAACTCTAGTGAAATCAAGCCTATTCACTGGTTCCAAACCCCTTCCCTCCACACACTTCCAAAACCATGTAAACCCCACTAAAGCTCTCTAAACCATCTCTAAATCCCTCTAAACTCATCAAACTCCCCTCCACAGCCCCAACACACCCCCTCTAACCCCCTCTAAATCCCAAGCCCCCTATAACCGCACCAAAAACAATGTAAGCCCACTTTGGGCTTTTCTAAACCCAACTAAACTCCATCTAAATCCCTTCAAAATCCCCTAAACCCCCTCTAAACCCCTCTAAACCCCCTCTAAACCAACTTAAACGCCCTCTAAACCACTAAAGCCCTCTCTCTAAACCCATCCCAAACTCATCTAAACCCCTCTAAAGCACTCTAAACCCCTCTAAACCCCTCCCAACTAAACAACTCTAAACCCCTCTAAACCCCTCTAATTCCATCTAAACCCTTCCTAAATCCAGCTAAATCCCTCTACAACTCCCTCTAAAGCACTTTACCCCCTCGAGACCCCCTAAATCCACACACACATCTCCAAATCCCTCTAAACCCTTTTAAACCAATTCTAAACCCCTCTAAACCCCCTTTAAATCACTTTAAAATCCTGTAAACCCCCTAAACCCGCTCTAAACCCCTCCAAACCCCCTCTGAACCTCTCTAGTCCTTCAAACCCCTCTAAACTGCTACAAACCCATCCAAACCCCTCCAAATTCCTCCAACCCCATCTAAACCCCTTCCAATCCCTCCTCGCACCGCCAAACCCTTGTATACCACAATAAACCACTCAAAACCATCTCTAAATCACTCTAAACGCATCTAAACCCCTCTCAAGCGCCAACAAACCCCCCTCTAACCCCCGCTAAATCACAAGCCCCGATAACCACATCAAAAACAATCTAAACCCACTCTAAATCG
Source organism: Okamejei kenojei (assembly GCA_035221665.1). Classification (NCBI taxonomy): domain Eukaryota; kingdom Metazoa; phylum Chordata; class Chondrichthyes; order Rajiformes; family Rajidae; genus Okamejei; species Okamejei kenojei. The sequence goes on from JAVHYY010000186.1 coordinate 57,844, forward strand.
CGTTAAACAACTTCTAAACCCCTCTAAACTCGATCTAAATCCCTTAAAAAAAACTTAAACACCTTCTAAACCCATCTAACCCCCTCTAAACGCACTCCAAACCAACCTAAACACCCTCTAAACCACTAAAGCCCTCTAAGCCCCTCTAAACCCATATTAACCCATATTAACCCCTCTAAACCCCTCTAGTCTAACCCCTCCAGGGCCCCTCCAAACACCCTCTAAACCCCGTCCAACCCCATCTAACACCCTCTAAACGCTTACCAAACCCCCTCTAAACCCCTCTAAACACTCTAAACACCCTCTAGACTCCCTAAATACCCCCCAAACATCTCTAAAGCCCTCTAAACCACTTCTAAACCACTTCTAAACCCACTAAACCCCTTCTAAATCCCTTTAATATCCGCTCAACCCCCTCAAAACCCCTCTACACAGCTCGAAACGGCCTCTAAACCACTCCAAACGCCCTCGAAACCCCTCTATTACCCCCAAACCCATCTAATCCCCTCTACAAACCCGTCTAAACCTCTTTCAATCTCTCCAAATCCCTCCCCTCTAAATCCCTCCAAACCCCTCCAACCCCCTCTAATTCCCTCTAAACACCCCAAAACTCATCCAAACTCCTTCAAACCCCTCTAACCCCCTCCCAACCCCTCTACAGCCTCCAAACCTCTCCAAACCCCAATAAACACCTCTAAACCCCGCCAACCCCCGCCCCCCCAGATCCCGCTAAAGCCCTCTAGGGCCTCTCTAAACCCACCTAAACCATCTAAACCACTCTAAACCCCTCCAAACCCCTCCCAACTAAACACCTCTACACCCTCCAACCCCGCTAAACCCCCCTCTAAACCCCACCTAAAGCCAGCTACATCCCTCTATACGCGCTCTAACCCCTCTAAAGCACTATTTACCCCCTCTAGACCCCCTAAATCCACACACACATCTCCAAACCACTCTAAACCCTGTTAAACCAATTCTAAACCCCTCTAAACCCCCTTTAAATCCCTTTAAAATCCTGTAAACACCCTAAAAACCCCTCTAAACCCCCTCCAAATCCCCTCTGAACCCCTCTAGTCCTTCAAACCCCTCAAACCCCCTACACACCCGTCCTAACCCCTCCAAATTCCTCCAACCCCTTCTAAACCCCTTCCATTCCCTCCCCGCACCTCCAAACCCTTGTCAACCACGCTAAACCCCTCTAAACCATCTCTAAATCCCTCTAAACTCATCTAAACCCCTCTCAAGCCCCAGCAACCCCCCAACTACACCAAACCCCTTATAAACGCATCGAAAACACTCTAAACCCCCTCTAAAACGCTCTAAACCTCTTCCAACCACCTTTAAACTCCCTCTAAATCCATATACAATCCTCTAAACCCCTCGAAACCCCTCTAAACCCCCTCTGACCCACGTAAACACTCTGTAAACCACTCTAAAGCCATCTATGCCCCTCTAAAGCCAAGTCAAGTCAAGTCAAGTTTAGTCGTCACATTCATATACGGGATGTGCAGTGAAATGAAAAGTGGCAGTGCCTGCGGACTTTGTGCAAAAAAGCAAACAAACAACCAACAAACTGCAAACAGAACCACATGTTCTTTTTCATATTAAATATTGTGGGCGGTATTGTGGTACAGTAAAGTTAGTAAAGTTAATCCCTGGTGAAATAGGAGTTTACAGTCCGAATGGCCTCTGGGAAGAAACTCCTTCTCATCCTCTCCGTTCTCACAGCATGGCAACGGAGGCGTTTGCCTGACCGTAGCAGCTGGAACAGTCCGTTACAGGGGTGGAAGGGGTCTCCCATTATCTTATTGGCTCTGGAGTTGCACCTCCTGAGGTATAGTTCCTGCAGAGGGGCAAGATAAGTTCCCATAGTGCGTTCGGCCGAACGCACTACTCTCTGCAGAGCCTTCCTGTCCTGGGCAGAGCTATTCCCAAACCAGATTGTAATATTTCCGGACAAGATGCTTTCCACAGCCGCTGGGAAGAAGCACTGGAGGATCCTCGGAGACATTCTGAATTTCTTCAATTGCCTGAGGTGGTAAAGGCGCTGCCTTGCCTTACTCACGAGTGCTGAGTAAGTCTGAGAAAGTCGTCAGTATAGGAGTAAAGAGGTTCTTCTGCAGTTGTATAGGGCTCTGGTGAGACCACATCTGGGGTATTGTGTCCAGCTTTGTGTCCTAATTTGAGCAAGGACATCCTCGTGATTGAGGAAGTGCAGCGTAGGTTAACGAGCTTGATCCTTGGGATGGCGGGACTGTCATATGAGGAAAGATTGAAAAGTCTAGACTTGTATTGACTGGAATTTAGGATGAGTGGGTCTTATAGAAACATATAAAATTATAAAAGGACTGGGCAAGCTAGATGCAAGAAAAATGTGCCCAATGTTGGACGAGTGCAGACCCAGAGACCAGAGTCTTAGAATAAAGGGGACGCCATTTAAGACTGAGGTAAGAAAAACGTTTTCACCCAGAGAGTTGTGAATTTATGGAATTCCCTGCCACAGAGGGCAGTGGAGGCCAAGTCACTGGATGGATTTAAGAGAGAGTTAGATAGAGCTCTAGGGGCTAGTGGAGTCGAAACCAATTCCAAACACCTCTAAATCCCTCGATGCCCCGCGAAACCACTCGAAGCCCCTCCAAACCCTTCTAGACCCATCTAAACCCCCTATAACTCCCTCTAAACCCTCTCTAAATCCCATCAAACACCCTCGAAACCCCTCTAAACCCCCCTCTAGACCCATCTAACAGCCCCAAACATATCGAAACCCCTCTAAACCACCTCTAAACCCCTCTACCACTTAAACCCCCATTGAAACCCCTCTACACCCCCTCTAAACCCCACTAGTCCTCTAACACCTCCAGACTCCTCCAAACCCCTGAAAACCCCTTCAAACCAAACCGCTCTAAACCCCTCCAAATCCCTGCAAACCCCTCTAATCCCCTCCAAACCCCTCTACACCCATCCAAACCCCTACATACCCATCCAAATCCATCCAAGCCACTCTAAACCCCTCTAAATCTCACCTAACCCCATCTCAAACCCTCTAACTCCCTCTAAATCCCGCTAAAGCACACATACCCCCATCTAGACCCTGTAAATCCCCCCAAACATATCTAAACCACTCTATACCCCTCTAAACCCCTTCTAAACCACTCTAAAACCCCGCCTCCAACCCCCTCTAAACCCCTCCAAACTCCTCCAAACCGCTCCAAACCCCAGTAAACATCTCTAAACACTCCACACATCTCAAAACCGCACTAAACTCCTCTAAACCCCTGCAAACCCCTCTAATCCTCACCAAACCCCTCTACACCCATCCAAATCCCTACATACCCCTCCAAATTCATCCAAGCCACTCTAAACCCCTCTAAAATCTATCTAAACCCCCTCTAAATCTCACCTAACCCGATCTCAAACCCTCTAATCCCCTCTAAACCCCGCTAAAGCACATATACCCCCGTCTGGACCCTGTAAATCCCCCCAAACATATCTAAACCCCTCTAAACCCCTATAAACACATCAAAAACACTCCAAACCCCCTCTAAAACCCTCTAAACCCACATAACCCCTCTAAACACCCTGTAAACCACTCTACGGCTCTCTAAGCCCCTCTAAAGTCATCTAACTCCTCCAAACCATCTAAAACCCTCTAATCCTCTTCTAAACCGCTCTACAGCCGCTGTACTTTAAACCCTTTAAACTCCACTAAACTCCCTCTAAACCCCGCTAAACCCCCTCTACACCCACCCAAACGCCCTCTAAACCACTCGAAAGCATTCTAAGCCCATCTAAACCATATAAACACATCTAAACCCCTCTAAACCTCACTAGTCCTCTAACTCCTCTAAGCCCCCTCTAAACTCCCTATAAACCCCATCTAAAACCCTCTAAACACCTTCTGAACTCATGTGAACCCCTGTAAAGCACACTAAACACCCTCTAGACACCCAAAATACCCATAAACATCTTTAAAGCCCTCTAAACCACTCTAAACCTCCTCAAACCCCCTCTAAACTCACTCTAAATACCTTTAAAATCCTCCAGACCTCCTCTAAACCCGTCCAAGCCCCTCTGAACCCATCTAAACCCCTCCAAACCCTCCAAACCCAACTAAACCCCTCAAAGCCTCTCGAAATCCCTCCAACCCCTATAAATCCCTCAAACCCCTCCAAACCCCTCTAATGCCCTCTAAACATCTCCAGACCCATCCGAACCCCTCCAAACACCTCTAAACCCCTCCAAACCCCTCTAACTCCCCTTTAAATCCACCTAACATCCTCTAAACCCCCTTTAAACTCCTCTAAACCCATCTAAACCCCTCCAAACCCCCCCTCTGAACCCCTCTAGTCCTCTAAACACCGCTAAACCCCTACAACCCCTACAAACTCCTCCAAATTCCTCCAAACACTTCAACGTAAAAACATAGAAACATAGAAACATAGAAAATAGGTGCAAGAGGAGGCCATTCGTCCCTTCGAGCCAGCACCGCCATTCATTGCGATCATGGCTAATCGTCCCCTATCAATAACCCATGCCTGTCTTCTCCCCATATCCATTGACTCTACTACCAGCAAGTGCTCCATCTAACTCTCTCTTAAATCCGTGCAGTGATTTGGCCTCCACTGCCCTCTATGGCAGGGAATTCCATAAATTCACAACTCTCTGGGTGAAAAAGTTTTTTCTAACCTCAGTCTTAAATGACCACCCCTTTATTATAAGACTGTGGCCCCTGGTTCTGGACTGGCCCAACATTGGGAACATTTTTTCCTGCATCTGGCTTGTCCAGTCCTTTCATAATCGTATATGTTTCGATAAGATTCCGCCTCATCCTTTTAAACTCTAGTGAATACAAGCCTATTCACTGGAGTTCCAAACCCCTTCCCCCCACACACCTCCAAATCTCTGTAAACCTACTAAAGCCCTCTAAACCGTCTGCAAATCCCTCTAAACTCGTCTAAACACCCTCCACAACCCCAACAAAACCCCCTCTAACTCCCTCTAAACCCCAAGCACCATATAACCGCATCAAAAACACTCTAAACCCACTCTAAATCCCCCTAAACATCTTCTGACCCCCTATAAAATCCATCAAAATCACTTTAAAATCCTCTATATCCCCTCTAAACCCATCTAAATCCCCTCTAAACCAACCTAAACGCCCTCTAAACCCTAAAGCCCTCTAAGCCCCTCTAAACCCATATAAACCGCCCTAAACCTCTCTAAACCCCTCTAGTCTAATCCCTCTAGGCCCCCTCTAAACCCCGTCCAACCCCAACTAACACCTTTTAAACGCTTTCTAAACCACTCTGAACCCCTCTAAACCACTCTGAACACCCTCTAGACTCCCTAAATACCCCCAAACATCTCTAAATCCCCCCAAAGCCCTCTAAAGCCCTTCTAAACCCCTCTAAATTCCTTCTAAATCCCTTTAATACCCTCTAAACCCCATCTAAATCCCTCTACACCGCTCGAAACACCTTCTAAACCACTCCAAACGCCCTCTAAGCCCCTCTAAACCCCTCCAAACCCATCTAACCCCCATACAAACCCATATAAACCCCTCTCAATCTCTCCAAATTCCCTCCCCTCTCAATCCCTCCAAACCCCGCCAACCCCCTCTAATTCCCTCTAAACACCCCAAGACTCATCCAAACCCCTTCAAACCCCTCTAAGCCCCTCCCAACCCCTGTACAGCCCTCCAAACCGCTCCAAACCCCAGTAATCACCTCTAAACCCCTCCAAAAAAACCCAGATCCCGCTAATTCCCTCTAAGGCCTCTCTAAACCCACCCAATCACATCTAAACCACGCTAAACCCCTCTAAACCCCTCCGAACTGAACTCCTCTAAACCCCACTAAACCCCTCCAACCCCCTCTGAACCCTCTAAACCACCTCTAAACCCCACCTAAACCCAGCTAAATCCCTCTACACGCCCACTAACCCCCTCTAAAGCACTATTTATCCCCGCTAGATTCCCGAAATCCATACACACATCTGCAAACCCCTCTAAACACTTTTAAACCAATTCTAAACCCCTCTAAACCCCCTTTAAATCTCTTTAAAATCCTGTAAACACCCTAAATCCCCGCTAAATCCCTCCAAACCTCCTCTGAACCCCTCTAGTACTTCAAAACCCTCTAAACCCCTATAAACCCCTCCAAACCCCTCCAAATTCCTCCAAACCTTTGTAACCCCACTAAACCCCTGTAAACCATCGCTAAATCCCTCTAAACTCATCTAAACCCTCTCAAGCCCCAACAAAAAACCTCTCAACCCCCTCTAAAAACCTATAATCTTATCTAAACCCCTGTAAATCCCTGTAAACCTCTCTAAACCCCTGTAAACTCTCCTAGACCCAGGTAAACCCTGTAAACCACTGTAAACCCTTGTAAACCCCCTGTAAAACACCTCTAACCCCCTCTAACCCCAGCCTAAACCCCTCTACACCATTTACAAACCACTTATAAACGCATCTAAAACACTCTCACGTCTACACCCATCTAAACCCCTCTATACCCATCTAACCCACTCTAGACCACTTCTACACCCCTCTAAACCCCTATTAACAACCTATAACCCCCTCGAAACGCACCCTAATCCCCTCTAAACCGCCTCAAAACTCCTTGTAAACCCCGCTCAACCCGTCTAAACTCCTCTAAGCCCCCTCTGAACCCCTCTAAAAAACTAAACCACCTATATTCCCATCCAAACTGCTATAAACCCCTTTAAATCCCATCTAAACTCCTCTAGATCCATTCTAACCCCCTCTAAACATCTCTGAACGCCCGTAACCTCCTCCAACCCCCTCGAAACCTCCTCTAAGCCCCTCCAAACCCCTCTAAAACTCCTCCAAACGCCTCTAAAACCCCTCTAAACCGAAACTATAATCCCTCTAATCTAATCCCCTCTAACCCCATCTAGATCCTCTAAACCCTCTTAACGGCCCTCTAACTCCCACAAAGCCACTCTAAAACTCTCATCTCCCTCCAAACCCCGCTAAAACCCCCTCTAAACCTCACTAAACCCCTCCAAACCCCTCTAAACCACGCTAAACACCTCTCAACCACTCTAAAACCAATTGCAATCCCTCATGTAAACCCCACTAAATCCCCTCTAACCCCTCTAAACCCCTCTAACCTCCCTCTAACCCATCTAACCCCCTCTAGACCCACCTAAGTCACCTCAAAACTTTTCCAAACCCCATTAAACCCAATCTAAACCCTCTAAACCCCTCTAAACGCCTGTAACCGTCCTAAACACATATAAACCCCTTTAAACCCATTTAACCCTCCTCTAAAGCATTCCAAACGTCCTCTTCACCTCGCTAACGCCCTCAAACCCCTCTAAACCCCCTCTCAGCCCCGCTAAACACCCTGTAAACCTCTCTACAGCTTTCTGGACCCGTCTATCCCCCATATAAACCGCTCTAAACCGCTCTAAACCCCCTATAAACTCCCTCTAAAACATTCTAAACACACTTTAATCGATGTTAGAGTAAAACCACTCTACCCCATGTAATCCCCTATAAACCCCATCTGAAACCCTGTAAACCAGTGTAAAACCCTCTAATCCCTCTAAACCACATCTAAATCCCTGTAATCCCATCTAATCACCTCTAAAACCCTCCTAACCCCATATATAGCCCTCTAAATCCCACTAAACCCCCTCTAAATTAACCTAAACTCCTCTAAACCCCATTAAACCACTTATAACTCCTGTAAACCCCTATAATCACTTCTAAACGCATTGTAAATCCCTCGAAACCCATCTAAATCCCCTCTAAATCCCTGTAAACTCCATGTAGACCTCTAACCCTCTCTAGCCTTCTCTAACCCACTCTAAACAATTCTAACCCTCTCTAAACCCCTCTAAACCTCTCTAACCCCTTCTAAACCTTCTCTGGACCGCTCTAAACCCTCACTAAACCCTCTAATCCCACCTAAACTCCGCTAAACAACCCAACTCCCTCTAAACCCCTCTAAATCCCTTCTAAATCCTTCTAAACACCTCTGAACGCCCTCTACCTCAAATCCCCTCCAAAGCACTCGAAACCCCTCCAAAGCGTTCTACCCCCTGTCAACCCCATTTAAACCCCCTATATAGTAGTTTCCTCTATAGTAGTTTAGAGGAAACTCCTCTAAACTACTTCCCTCCAAACCCCCTCCAAACCAGTATAAACCCCCTATAAACGGCACTTAAGCCCCCTAAATCCCACCAAACCCGCACTAAACCACACTAAACCCCTCTCATCCCCCTCTAACCCCCGTTAACCCCCTATAAACCCTTCTAAATCCACTTTAGCCCTCTAATCCCCCTATAAACCCCCTCTAAACCCATCTCACCCCACTCTAAACACTCTAAACCCCGCTAAGTACCCTCCAACCCCCTCTAATCTTCTCTACAACGTAATAAACCCACTCTAAATCCCTCAAATCCCCTGAACCCCCCTATGAGCCCCCATAACCCCCTCAAAACTCCTCTAAATCACTCTAAACCCCATCTAAACCTTTCTGAACCTCTGTAAACCAAGTTAAACCCTTCCAACCCCCTCTGAAAATCATTAAACACCTCTAAACCCCTCTAAACCCCTCTAACCCCTCTAAACCCAAATTAAACCGCTCTAAACTAGTTAAAACCCACCTCTAAATCACTCTAAACCCATCTAACCCATCATTAAACCACTGCAAATCATAACCACCTCCAAACACCTCTAAACCCCTCTAAAACCCACTTAACCCCATTAAATGCCATCTAAATCCATATAATCACCCCCCAAACCCCACTAAACCTCTCTAAACCCCACTAAAGCACGCTACATTTCTCAAAAGCCATCTAAACACCCTCTAACCCCCTCTAAACACATATAAAACCGCTCTAAATCCCTCTAAACCCTCTTTAAACCCCTGTAAACCCTAACGCATCTAAACCCCTCTAAACCACTTATCCCCACTAAATTTCCACTAAATCCATCAAAAACCCCTCTAAACCCTCTAAACCTATCTAATCCCCTCTAAACCTCCTCTAACGCCCTTTATACACCCACTAACCCCTCTAAATAACACAATCACCCTCTAAATCACAATAACCCACTACAACCCCCTCTAAATCCCTCAAAACCCTACTCTAATCCCCACGAAATCCCCTCTAAACCTCACTAAACCCCCTCTAAGCCCCTCTAAACGATCCTAAACTCCTCTCAACCACTCTAAACCTATTCTCAATCCTTCTAAACCCCTCTAAAGTCCTGTAAACCCCATTAAATCCACTCTAACCCCTCCAAATCACTCTGAAGCCCCTCTAAATCCCTCGAACCCCCCATAAACCCACTTTAAACCCCTGTAAAGCACTGTAACCCCTGTACACCCCACCAATCCCTCGAAACCCTTCTAACCACTCAAAACACCTCTTGACCCCACTAAACCCCCTCTAAAATCCTCAAACCCCTCTAAACATCCTGTGACCCTCTGAACCCCTCTAAACACTCCAATCCCTCTACCCTCTCTAGAACCATCCAAACCCTCTCAATACCCCTCTAAACCTCAGTAAACCCCATCTAAACCCTCTAAACCCATCTAAACCCCCCTCGAAGCCTCCTAAACACATCTAAGCCCCTCTAAACCCCCTATATTCCCCTCTAAAGCATTCTAAACCCCATTGAAACTTCGCTAACGCCCGCTAAACAGTTCTAAACACACTCTAAACCCCTCTAAACACCCTGTAAACCTCTCTGCATCTTTCTAGACCCGTCTAAGCCCCATATAAACCACTCTCAACCCATCTCAACCCCTATAACCTCCCTCTAAACCATTCTAAACCCACACTAATCGATGTTAGACTAAACCCACTCTAACCCATGTAATCCCCATCTAAACGCCTTAACACCCCTCTAAACCCCAAATGCCTCGAAACCGCTTCTAAACCCCTTTAAACCACTGTAAATCCCTCTAAACCCCTTTAAACCACCTCTAACCCAACTCTAAACTCATCGAAACACCTCTAACACCCTTATAAACTCCCTATATAGCCCTCTAAACCCCATTAAACCCCCTCTAAATTCATCTAAGCTCCTCTAACCCCCTCAACCCCTTCTAAACCCGCTCTAAAACCCCTCTAAACCACATATAACCCCTGTAAACTCCTATAATGCCTTCTAAACGCATTCAAATCCCCTCGAAACCCATCTAAACCGCTCGAAACCACCACTAAATCCCTGTAAACGCCATGTAAACCTCTAACCACCTCTAACCCCTCTAAACCCCCCTAAATCCCTCTAAAAACACTTCCTAAACCTCTCTAAACCGCTCTAAACCGCTCTGAACCTCCGCTAAACCCCTCTAACTCCTAAACCCTTCTAAACTTTTCTGAACGCCCTCTACCTCAAATCCTCTCTAAAGCTGTCCAAACCCCTCTAAAGCGTTCTAACCCCCTATCAACGCCTTTAAACCCCTGAAATATCCTCTAACCCCACTACTTCCCTCCAAACCCTTCTAAAACCCCTCTAATCCACTATAAACCCCTATAAACCCAACTAAACTGCCCTAAATCCCACGAAACCCCCACTAAACCCCACTAACCCCTCTCATCCCCCACTAAACCCCGTTAAAACCCCTCTAAAACCATCTAAATCCACTTTAAGCCCTCTATTCACCTTATAAACCCTCTAAACTCTTCTAAACCATATTAAACCCATTTCTAAACCACTTCTAAACTCCTCTCACCCTCCTCTAAGCACTCTAAATGCCGTTAAACGCCCTCTAAGGCACTCCAAACTCCTCTAAACCGATCTAAACCCACTCCAAATCCCTCAAAACCCCTCAAACCCCACTCTAATCCCCTCTAAACCTCTCTGAACGCCCTCTAACCCCCACTAAACCCTTGTAAAGCATTCTAAACCCTTCTAAACCTTTCTAAACCTCTATAAACCCCTTTAAACTCTTCCAAACCGCTCTGAAACACTCTAAACACCCCTAAACCCCTCTAAACCCATCCAAATCCCACTAAACCCCTCTAAATCCACTAAACCCCCTCTATATTTCTTAAAACCCCTATAAACCCCTCTAACTGCCTCTAAACCCATACTAAACCGCTCTAAACTAGTCTAAACCCACTAAATCCCTCTAACCCCCTCTAAACCATCTTTAAACCCCTGTAAACCGTAAACCCCTCTAAACCCCTGTAAACCTCTGTAAACCCCTCTAAACCCTTTTGGTCTCCTAGTCTGAGGAAAGACATTCTTGCCATAGAGGGAGTACAGAGAAGGTTCACCAGACTGATTCTTGGGATGGCACGACTTCCATATTGAGAAAGACTGGATAGACTCGGCTTGTACTCGCTGGAATTTAGAAGATTGAGGGGTGATCTCATAGAGACTTACAAAATTCTTAAGTGGTTGGACAGGCTAGATGCAGGAAGATTGTTCCCGATGTTGGGGAAGTCCAGGACAAGGGGTCACAGTTTTATGGATAAGGGGGAAGTCTTTTAGGACCGAGATGAGAAAATCGTTTTTCACACAGAGAGTGGTGAATCTGTGGAATTCTCTGCCACAGAAGGTAGTTGAGGCCAGTTCGTTGGCCATATTTAAGAGGGAGTTGGATGTGGTCCTTGTGGCTGAAGGGATCAGGGGGTTATGGAGAGAAGGCAGGTACAGGATACTGAGTTGGATGAACAGCCATGATCATATTGAATGGCGGTGCAGGCTCGAAGGGCCGAATGGCCTGCTCCTGCACCTAATTTCTATGTTTCTATGCTTCCAACCCCTCTAAAAGCCCTCTAAAGCCCTATACACCCATATAAACCCCACTAAGCCCCCTTAAACCCCTCCAACCTCCTCTAAGCCTCTCTAAACTCCTCTAAAACCCATCCAAACCCCTCTAAACCCCTCTAACCCGAATTAAACCCACTCTAAATCCCTCACCCCCCCCCACCCGTAGCCCCTCTGAACCCTGTCTAAACCCCTCTAAACTTCACTGAACGTCCCCTAACTCCCTCAAAAAACCATTCTAAAATACTCTAGGCCCCACTAAACACCCTCTTAAATTTCTCAAAACCCATCTAAACCCCCTCTAGGCCCCTCTAAACCCATACTAAACCGCACTAAACTAGTCTGAACCCACCTCTAAATCCCTCTAAACCACTCTAAACACTCCTTAAACCCCTGGAAACCGTAATCCCCTCTAAACACTTTAAGCGCCTCTAAACCCCTCTAAACCCCCTCTAAACCCCCTTCAAACCCCTCTGAACCCCTCAAAACTCTTCTTAACCCCACTAAATCCCCTCTAACTTCATCAAAACCCATCTAAACCCTCTCTAAACTTCCTCTATACCCCTTTAAACACCCACTAACCCCCCTCTAAATCCCACAAACCCCTTTCTAAATCCCAATAACCACCTAAAACCCCCTCTAAGCCCCGCTAAACACCCTCTAAACTTCACTAAGCCCTCTCTGAACCCCACTAAACCACTAAACTCCCCGTAACCACTCTAAACCCATTCTTAATCCATTTAAACCCTTCTAATCTCCTGTAAACACCACTAAATCCTCTCTAACCCCTCTAAACCCTTCTAAACCTCCTCTAAATCACTTGAAACCCCTATAAACCCCATTTAAACTCATGTAAACCACTGAAACATCCTCCAAACCCCTCTAATCCCACCAAACCCCTCTAACCCCTCAAACCCTCTTAACCCCACTAAACCCCCTCTAAAACATTCAAACACCCTCTAAACGTCCTCTGACCCTCTAAACTCCCTCTTATCCCTCTATCCCCCTCTAGAACCATCTAAACCCCCTCTAAACCCCTCTAAACCCTCTCTCAACTCCCTCTAAACCCCTCTAAACTCCTCTTAACCCCACTAAATTCCCTCTAAATCCAAAAAAAACATCTAAACCCTCTCTAAGCCCTCTCTAATCCGTCCAAACCTCCTCTAACCCCTTTAAACACCCACTAAACCCCCTCTAAATCCCACAAACCCCCTCTAAACCCCATAACCCCCTAAAACCCCTCTAAATCCCTCTGAACCCATCACCCCCTAAAACCCCTCTAAACCCCTCAAATCCCACAAACCCCCTCTAAACCCCAATCACCCCCTAAAACCCCCTCTAAACCCCGCTAAAGAATAGAATAGAATAGAATAGAATAGAATGCCTTTTTATTGTCACTATACACATGTACAATGAGATTAAAAGCTGCTCCTACTCAGTGTAAAAACAAAAAGCGGGGGTGGGGGGGGGGGGGGGGAGAATAAGGTGCAGTTTCTGCGACGCTATGTACATATCTATAATATCTTTTAAAAAACAGCTAAACCCTCTCTAAGCCCTCTCTAATCCGTCTAAACCTCCTCTAAACCCCTTTAAACACCCACTAAACCCCCTCTAAACCTCACTAAACCCCCTCTAAAGCACTCTAAACTCCTCGCAACCACTCTAAACCCATTCTGAATCCCTTTAAGCCACTCTACACTCCTGTAAGCCCCACTAAATCCCCTCTAACCCCTCTAAACCCATCTAAAGCCCTTGAAACCCCTATAAACCTCCTTTAAACCCCTGTAAACCACTGTAACACCCTCTAAGCCCCTCTAATCCCTCTAAACCGCTATAACCCCTCAAAACCCCTCTTAACCCCACGAAAACCTCTAAAACCTCTAAAAACCCTCAAACCCCGTCTAAACCATCCTCTAAGACCCGCTAAACTCCTCTAAAACGCCTCTAAGCCTCCTAAACCCATCCCAAACGCCTCAAAACCCCTTTAACCCCCCTCTAAAGCATTCTAACCCCCCTCTAAACCTCGCTAACCCCTCTAATCCCCTCTAAGCACCGTCTAACCCCCTCTAAACACCCTGTAAACCTCTGTACAGCTTTCTAGACCCGTCTAACCCCAATATAAACCACTCTAAACCCCTCTAAATCCCTCTAAACCCCTATAACCTCCCTCTAAACCATTATAAACCAATTCTAACCGATGTAAGACTAAACCCACTCTAACCCATGTAATCCCCTCTAAACGCCTTTACACCCCTCTAAACCACCTCTAAAACCCTCTAGACACATCTAAACTCCTCTAAAACCCCTCTAAACCCCGTATATATAGCCTTCTAAGCACCTCTAACCCACTTCTAAATTAATCTAAACCCTCTAAACCCCTTCTAACCCCCTCTAAACCCGCTCTAAACCATCTAAAGCCCCTCTAAACCCCTCCGAACCCTCGAAACATTTCTAAAGCCCTCTATACTTCACCAAATCCCTCCAAATCCAAACACCCTCCAAATCCATCAAACCCCTCTAAACCCCCTTTAAACCCATGTAAACCAATGTAAACGCCTCTAAACCCCCCTAAACCCCACTAAAGTCATCTAAACTCATCTAAACCCCGCTAAACCCTTCTAAACCCCTCTAAACTATCTAAACCCCTCTTAAACCCCACTATATCCCCTCTACATCCCTCAAAAACCCTCTCTAATCCCCTCTAAACCATCTTTAAACCCCCAATAAACCCGCTATAAACCCCCTCTAAACCCCTCTTCACCCGGCTAAACCCCCTCTAAATCCTTCAGAACGCCTCTAAACACCTAACCCCATCTAATCCCTCTAAACCCAATATAAACCCCTCTAAAATCCCTCAATATAAACCACCTCTAAACCCCAATAAACCCGCTCTAAACCCCTCTAATCCCCTCTTGAATACCCTCTAAACCACTCTAAACCCCTCTAAACCCCAAACCCCTCTAAATCCGCTAAAAATCCCTCTAAACACCCCTAAACCCTCTCTGAATCCCTCAGAACCGTTCTAAATCCCATATAAACACATCTAAACCCATCTAAACCTAATCTCCTCTAAACTCCACTAAACCCATTCGAAACCCCTCAAAACCCCTCAAAGCCCCCCCCCCAACCCATCTAAACCCCTCTAAACCCACTCTAAATCCTTCTAAAGCCCCTCTAAATCCCTCTGAACCATCTAAACCACTTCTAAAGCCGTCTAACTCCCTCTAAACTCTATAAATCCCCTCTATGATCCTCAAAACCCCTCAAAACTCCCTCTAATCCCCCTATGAACAGGTCTAACTCCATCAGAACCACTTCTCCTCCTCTAAACGCCTCTAACCTCCTCTAACCCCATTCTAACCCCCTGTAAATCCTTATCAACCCCTCTAAGCCCAAATCATCCCTAAACCCCTCTAAACCCAAACCCAACTAAAACCCATCTAAACCCCTCAAAACCCCACTAAATCCCCTCTATATTCCTCAAAAGCCCTCAACCCCCCCCCCCACTAACTCCTCTAAACACGCACTAAATCCCCTCTAAACCCATCTGAGACCTCTAAACCACGTGTAAACCCCTCTAAATTTCAACACCACTAGACCCCTCAAAACCGCCCTAAACCCCTCTAAACCACGTCTATAGCCCTCTGAAATTCACCGAAATCCCTATAAATCCCTCAAAACCCCTCTAAACCCCCTTTAAAAACCCCTGTAAGATACATTAAACCCCTCTAAACCCCGCTACCCACCCTAAAACCCACGAAACACATCTAAATCCCTCTAAACCCCTTTAAACCCGTCTAAACCCCTCTAAACCCCCTAAACCCTTCTAAACCCCTTAACCCAACTAAATCTCCTCTACCTCCCTCAAAACCCTCTCTCCCTTCTAAACCCCTCAAAACCACCTCCTAAACCCCCAATAAACCCCCTCTAAACTCCCTCTAAACCCCTCTAAACCCCCTTCTAAACCCATCTAATCCCTCTAAACCCAATATAAACCCTACACCCCCCTAAATTAACGCTAAACCCATCTAAACACCCTCTAAACACCCTCTAAACCGTTCTAAGCCCACTCAAAACCCCTCTAATCCTCTCTAAATACCAAACCACTATAAACACCTCTAAACACCTTTTAAACTCCTCTAAACCACTCTATACCCCTCTAAACACGCTAAAAATCCCTCTATACCCCCCTAAATCCCATCTGAATCCCGCAATCTCGTTCTAAACCCCCTCTAACCTTCTCTAAACCCCTCTAAACATAATCTAAACCACTTCTAAGCTCCCCTAAACCCCTCCAAACCCCTCTAAACCCATTCTAAACCCCACTAAACCCGAAATCCCCTGTAAATCCCTCTAAACCGCTGTAAACCCATCGAATCCACCCCTAAACCCCACTAAAGTTCATCAAACCCCTCTAAACCGCTCTAAACCCGTCTAACCCTCCTCTAAATCCCTCTAAAGTCCTCTAAACCTCATTTAAACCCCTGTAAACCCATCTAAAAATATCTAAAACCCTCTAAACCCCTACAGACCCATCTAAACCCTCTACACCCGCTCGACATCCTTCCAAAGCGCATCAAAATCCCACTGAACCCTCTAAACCACCTCTAAACTTCATCTAAACCCCTCTAACCCCATGCTAAACCGCTCCAAACCCATCTAACCCAATCTAAATCCCTCCAAACCCCTCTAAACCCCATTTAAATACCTGTAAACCCATTTAAAACACCTAAACCCCTCCAAACCCATCTAAACCCTCCATAAAGCCCAATAAATCCCTCGAAACCCCTCTAAACCCCCCTCTAACCCCCTGAAAACCACTGTAACCCCTCTAAACCTCCTGTCAACCCTCTAACCCCCTCTAAACCCCTCTTAACCCGACTGAACCACCTATAAATCCCTCAAAACGTCTCTGAACCCCTTCTAACCCCATCTAATCCGCCTAGACCCAATATAAACCCCTCGAATTCCCCTAAATCAACTCCAAACCCGTCTAAACCCCTATAACCCTCCATAAACCCTTCTGATCCCTATAACCCCCAATATAAACCCTTCCTAAACCGCTCCAAACCCCATCTATACCCCTCGAAACCCCCTCTAAGCAACTCTAAAACCCTCTACAACCCTCTTAACACCCTCTAACCCCCTCTCGTCCCATCTAAACCCCGCTAAAACCCCTATAAGCCCCACAAAACGCCGCTAAACCCCTTCTAAGTCCATCTAAACCCTCTAGTCCCCATCTAAACCCCTTCAAACCCCATTTAATCCCCCTCTAAATCCCTCTAAACCCTACTAAAGCCCCTCTAAATCCCACAAAAAACTCCCTATACCCCAATAACCCACTACAGCCCCTTCTAAAACCCATCTAAACCCTCTGAGCACCCCTCTAAACCCCTCTCATCCCCTCTAAACCCCGCTAAACCCCCTCTAAACCCCACTAAAACCCCTCTAAACACCACAAATCGCCACTAAACCCCACAAAACGCCTCTAAATCCCTTCTAACACCATCTAAACCCTCTAATCCCACTAATCCGCATGTAATCCCCTCTAATCCTCTAAAAAACCCCTCTAAACCCCTCGACACCCTACAAATCCCCTTTAAAACCCCTGTAAACTACTGTAAACCCCTCTAAAACCCCTCTAATCCCCGCTAAACCCCCACTAAATCCCCTCTAAATTCCCCCAAACCCTCTCTAATCCCGCTAAACCCTCTAAACTAAGACTAACCCCCCGCAATAAAACCCCTCTAACCCCCACTAAATCCCTCTAAACCCCTCTAAACCAAATATAAACCTCTCTAAACCCGCGAAACCCTGTAAAACCCCTCTAAAACCCTCTAACCCCCTATAAACACCTCTAAATTCATCTAAACCACTTCTAAACTCCTCTAAACTCCAACTCCGCTAAAACCCTCTAATCTCCTCTAACCCTAGACCCCTCTAAAACCCACTCAAAACCCTGTAAACCCCATCTAACCCCTCTAAACCACCTCTAAACTCCTCTAAACCTCCCTAAACACATCTAAACCTCATTAACCCCCCTAAAAGCATTCTAACCCCCTCTAAACCTCGTTAGCGCCCTCTAAACCCCCCCCCCCAAACACCCTCTAAACCATTTCTAAACACCCTACAAAGCTAATCTACAGCCTTCTAAACCCATCTAACCCCATATAAACCCCTCTAAAGCCCTATAAACACCCTCTAAACCCCTCTAAACCCAATCTAACCGATGTTAGACTAAACCCACTCTAACCCATGTAATCCCCTCTAAACGTCTTTACATCCCTCTAAACCCCAAATGCCTTTACACCCCGTCTAAACCCCTGTAAACCACTGTAAAACACTCTAAACTCCTCTAAAACCTTCCAAACCACTGTAAACCACTGTAAACCACTATAAACTCCTCTAACACCAATTCCTGCAAACCCATCTAAACCCCCTCTAACCCGCTCCAAACCCCTCTAAACCCATGTCCCGATCTAAAACCCCGTCTAAACCACTCTGAACCCTCTAAATCACCTCTAACGCCCTCTAATGTTCACCAAACCCCGCCTAAACCCCTCTGAAACCCTCAAAACCCCTCTAAACACCCTTTCAACTGTAAACCACTGTAAACCCCCCTATCCCCCTCTAACCCCTCTAAACACTCTAAATCCTTCCGATCCCCTCTTAACCCAACTAAATCCCCTCTACATCCCTCAAAAATCTCTTTAATCTCTTCTAAACCCCTCCAAACCCATCTAAAGACCTCCAAAAACCTAAACTCCTATATGGACCTCAAAACCCCTGTAAACCCCATCTAACCCCTCTAAACACCTCTAAACCTCGCTAAACACATCTAAACCTCATTAACCCCCCTAAAGCATTCTAAACCCCCTCTAAACCTCGCTAGCGCCCTCTAAACCCCCCCCAAACACCCTCTAAACCATTCTAAACACCCTACAAAGCTAATCTACAGCCTTTCTAAACCCATCTAACCCCCATATAAACCCCTCTAAAGCCCTATAAACACCCTCTAAACCCTCTAAACCCAATCTAACCGATGTTAGACTAAACCCACTCTAACCCATGTAATCCCCTCTAAACGTGTTTACATCCCTCTAAACCCCAAATGCCTTTACACCCCGTCTAAACCCCTGTAAACCACTGTAAAAACACTCTAAAACTCCTCTAAAACCTTCCAAACCACTGTAAACCACTGTAAACCACTCTAAACTCCTCTAACACCAATTCCTGCAAACCCATCTAAACCCCCTCTAACCCGCTCCAAACCCCTCTAAACCCATGTCCCGATCTAAAAACCCCCTAAACCCCGTCTAAACCACTCTGAACCCTCTAAAGCCCTCTAATGTTCACCAAACCCCGCCTAAACCCCTCTGAAACCCTCAAAACCCCTCTAAACACCCTTTCAACTGTAAACCACTGTAAACCCCCCTATCCCCCTCTAACCCCTCTAAACACTCTAAATCCTTCCGATCCCCTCTTAACCCCAACTAAATCCCCTCTACATCCCTCAAAAATCTCTTTAATCTCCTCTAAACCCCTCCAAACCCATCTAAACACCTCTAAAACCTAAACTCCTATATGGACCTCAAAACCCCACTAAACCCCACTAAAACACCCTCTAGACCTCTAAACCCCTCTAAACCCCCTCCAAACCCCTCTAAAACCCATCTAAACCCGCTCTAAAGCCCCCTAAATTCCGTCTAAACCCCTCTAAACCGCCTCTAAATCCGTCTAAAGTTCACCAAACCCCACTAAATCCCTCAAAATCCCTCTAAACCCGCTTTAAACCCTGTAAACCACTGTAACCTATCTAAACACCTATAAACCCCTCTAAACCCAATGCAAACCACTCTATACCCCGTTTTTAAAACCCCTGTACAGCCCCTCTAAAACCCTCTAACCCCCTATAAACACACCTCTAAATTCCCTCTAAAACCCTCTAACCCTCTAACCCCCTCTAAAAACCCCTCTAAAACCCGCTCTAAATCCCTCTAAAGCCCCTCTAAACCCCATCTGAATTCCTCAAAACCGTTATAAAGTCCCTCTAACCTCCCCTAAACACCTCTAAACCCCTCTAAACCTCTCTAAACCCCCTCTAAATCCATCTAAATGCTTCTGAACCAATCTACACCACCTGTAAAACCATCTAAACCCCTCTAAGACCCTCTCAACCCCACTAAACCTCCTCTGAATTCATCAAACCCCCTCTAAACCCCTCAAAACACATTTACACTTCTCCAAACCCATCCAAACGTCTCTAAACCCCCCTAAACCCCTATTAACACCACTAAACCCCCTCTACATCCATCACAAGCCCTATAGACCCTCTCTAGACCCCTCTAAAGCCCCTCTAAACCCCATATAAACCTTCTAAACCACAAAAAACCCTCTAAACCCACCTAAATCACCTTTAGATCCATCCAAACCCCCTCTAAACCCCTAAACGCCCTCTAAACCCATCCAAGCCCCCTCTAAACAGCCTCTAAACCCATCTAAACCCCTTTAACACCCTCTAAACCCCTCTAAATACGCTCCAATCCTCTCTAAATGCCCTCGAAACCACTCTAGCCCTCTAAAGCACTCTAAACCCCTCCAACTCCGCTCTACGTCCTCCTCTAAGCCTCTAAACCCATCTAAACCCCTCTGAAACCCACTAAACCACTATAATCCACTATAATACCTTCTAAACCTCTCTATACCCCCTCTAAACCAATCTAAACCCGCTATATATCCCTCTATACCCCATTCAGCCCCCTCTGAATCCCTCAAAATCTTTCTAAACCCCAGTCTCCCCTAAACCACCTATAAACAACTCTAAAACCATCTAATCCCTTTAAGCACCCTCTAAACCCATCTAAACCCCTCTAAAACCCTCTAACACCTCTAATCCACTCTCAATACCCTCTAAACCACTCGAAACCCCCTCTAAACCACTCCAATCCCCTCTAAACCCGTTCTAAATCCCTCTAAACCCCATTAAATCCCGTCTGAATCCCTCAAAACCGTCCTAAACCCCACCCTCCCCTAAACCGCTCTAAACCCCTGTAAAGCCTCTCTAAAACCCTCTAAACCCCCTATAAACACATCTAAATACATCCAAATCCTTCTAAATCCCTCTAAATCCCTAAACGCCCCAGAAGCCCCTCCAAACCCATCCAAGCCCCCTTTAAATAGCCTCTAAACCCATCTAAAACCCTCTAAACCTCTCTAATTTCCACTAAATACCATCGAAACGACTCTAAACCACCTCTAAACCCCCTGTAAACCAGCTCTAAATCCCTTTAAACCCCATTAAACCCCCTCTGAATCCCGGAAAGCCGATCTAAACCCCTTGCTCCCCAACCCCTCTGATCCCTTCTAAACCACCTATAAACAACTCTAAAACCCTCTAAACGCTTCCAAGCACCCTCTAAACCCATCTAAACCCCTCCACAACCCTCTAAACACCCGTAAACCCCTTTAAAACCCTCTAAACCCCTATAACACATCTAAAAACATCCAAACCCCCTCTAAACCCCTGGAAACCACTGTAAGCCCTTCTAAACCCCTCACAATCCCTAAACGCCCCCTAGACGCCTCTAATCCCATCCAAGCCCCCGCTAAACAGCCTCTAAACCCAACTAAATCCCTCTAACACCTTCTAAACGCCTCGAATCCCTTCTAAATTCCCTCGAAACCAATCTAAACCCCCTGTAAACCACTCTAACCCCCCTGTAAACCACTCTAAACCCCTCTAAACCCGCTCTAAATCCCTCTAAACCCGAATAAACCCCTTCTGAATCCCTCAAAACCGTTCTAAACCCCATGCTCACCTAAACCCATCTGAACCCCTCTAAACCACATAAACAACTCTAAAACCCTATAAAACCCTCCAATCCACCCTCAATACCATCTAAACAACTCTAAACCCCCTCTAAACCATTCTAATACCCTCTAAACTAATCCAATCCCCTCTAAACCCGTTATAAATCCCTGTAAACACCATTAACCCCCTCTGAATCCCTCAAAACCGTCCAAAACCCCAACCTCCCCTAAATCCCTTTAAACCCCTGTAAAGCCCCTCTAAAACCCTCTACACCCCCTATATACACATCTAACACATCTGAACAGTTCTAAGCCCCTCTGTACTCCTCCAAAATCCCTCTAAACCCCTCTAAACCCACCTAACCCCCTCTAAACCCCCTCTAAACCCACCTAACCCCTCTAAACCCCCTCTAAATCCCTCTAAACGCCTCTAAACCACACCTAACCCCATCAAAAAACCCCTGAACCCCCGCAATCCCCTCTAAACACATCTAAACCCCTCTAAACACCCTCCAAAACACACACACACCCCTGACCCTACTGCGCTGGAAATGTCTTCAGAGCGAACATTGACTATGTTTGATAACGGAATGCAATCAAATGTGTTTTAATTCCCAATGCTATTATTTGTTTTAATCCATAAAGATGGATTAATTAAATTGTGAACACGTGAAACATTAAAACCACTGTGTTCGATTGACACAGCTACCATTGACACGTTATTACAGATTTCATTTTAACTGCAAATCAATGCTCTTAATATGGAGCATCAGTATTGCAGTTATTTACTGAGGAACATTCACATCTGCACGTTGGATTCATCCAGGTTTTACTTCTACAGTCAGTCATATACATCACGAATTTTGTCAGGAGATATTTCAGTTGACATTTTAACGCTAATTCTGAATTGGGAATGCTGGACACAGCGTTTATCAATAATTGTTTTAAAATCCTGTGCATACAAACCGGGTATCTTCATTGCTTTTCACAACACATACATCTAATCGGAATGTCCGTTAATGTGGCGTTTTGACACCTTTAAACATATTGCCAAAGAACATTTGCTGCAGTTATGTCAGTTGGCCATCTCTTGTCAGTTAGTGTAATGTTTAACTTGTCAGATGGGTATAGTCGGTTATAGAATAGAATATAATAGAATAGTTTATTTATTGTCATAGTAACATGAACCATGTACAACGAAATTTAAAAAATGTCAGCCAGTCAGTGCACCATTCAAACATTTCTAACAGCTAACGATACATAAAAGGTAAAATATTAAAAAAAGATGAACAACTAAAATAAATATGAAAATAGGACGCATAAACACCCAACCCTACATCCTTCTGTCCATTTCACAGTGTACCAACCACAGTCCCTTAGTCCCTGCGTTCCTTGGCAGCTACATTTGGTGCCTTTATAGCAGTGGGGTAAAAACTGTTTTTAAGTTTGTTTGTCCTTGTCCTTGAATATCTGTACCGTCTGCCTGACGGCAACAGTTCAAACAGGGAGTGTCCGGGGTGGGAAATGTCCTTTATAATATTCTGGTATTTTTTGATGCAGCGGGAAATGTGTAAGTCTTCCAAGGTAGGGAGAGGGCAGCCGACAATCCTCTGGGTGTTGTCAATGGCCCTCTGGAGCGCTTTCCTCTGAGCCGCTGTGAAGCTGGTGTACCACACGCATACACAGTATGTTAGGATGCTCTCAATGGAGCACCGATAAAAGGACAGCAGCAGTCTCTGAGTGATGTTATTCTTCCTGAGCACCCTCAGGAAGTGCAGTCTCTGCTGGACCTTTTTCAGCAGCGCAGAAGTGTTCACTCTCCATGTCAGGTTCTCCTCAATATGGATTCCCAGGAAGCGGAAATCCGCCACCCTCTCCACACAGTCCCCTCTGATGATCAGTGGTACCATGTCCGTTTTGTTCTTCCTGAAGACTATTATTATCTCCTTGGTCTTTAAGGTGTTGAGGAGCAGGTTATTTTCTCCTCACCACACTGTCAGCTGTTCTGCCTCATCCCGATAGGCGTACTCGTCCCCCCCAGGAGATGTGTCCCACCACCGTAGTGTCATCCACAAATTTGACAAAGGTGTTGCTGTGGTGGGTAGGGGTGCAGTCATGTGTGTAGATGGTGTAGAGCAGGGGGCTCAGCACACAGCCCTGTGGAGAGCCGGTACTGAGGCTGAGGGCCGTGGATGTGTGATGGCCCACTCTGACTCTCTAGCTGCGACCCGACAGGAAGCTATTTATCCACATGCAGGTGGAGTGTGGAAGTTCCAAGTCCCCCAGTTTGTCCACCAGTTTGTGGGGAAGGATAGTATTAAAAGCAGAGCTGTAGTCCACAAAGAGCATCCACTCGTAGCTCCCCCGCTGCTCCAGGTGGGACAGGGCAGCATGGAGAGCTGTGGCTGCAGCGTCCTCTGTAGATCTATTCGCTCTGTACGCAAACTGGTGGGGGTCAAAGCTTCGGGGCAGGAGTGATGTGATAAGACCCCGGACCAGTTTTTCAAAACATTTAATCACCACTGGTGTGAGTGCTACAGGCCGGTAGTCGTTGAGGCTGGAAATGTGGGTGTTTTTGGGCAAGGGGACTATGGTTGCGGACTTCAGACAGGGTGGAACAGTGGACTGGGCCAGAGACTGGTTAAAAATCCTCGTGAGAACTCCAGCCAACTGGTCTGCGCAGTCCTTCAGCATGCGTCCAGACATGCCGTCACGTCCATAGCCTTCCTCGGATTGATGGCCCGCAGCGTGCGTGTTACCTCATGCTCCTCTATTTTGAGGGTTAGGCTGCTGTGGACCATATGGTGTGATGTGGCTGTCTCGGGTGGCTCCACTTCAAAGCGAGCAAAGAAGAGGTTCAGCTCCTCTGCCAACGAGGCGTCACCTTCAGCAGCTCCAAGGTTTGTCTTATAGTTGGTGAGATACTGGATCCCCTACCACACCTGCCTGCTGTTGTTACTGTCCAGCTGGTCCTCTATCTTCCTCCTGTAGTCTGACTTGGCCTCTCTGACGCCTCTCTTCAGGTTAGCTCGGGCCATGCTGTATAAAGCCCTATCGCCAGACCTAAAAGTGGTGTTCCTCTCTTTTAATAGCCGCTGGACCTCCCGGGTCATCCAGGGCTTCTGGTTGGGGTAGACCCTGATGCGTTTGTCCACTGTGACCGTGTCCATGTAGTTTTTAATGTAACACAGTGCACTGTCTGTGAACAAACTGTAGGTCCCGGTGTTTTCAAACACATCCCAGTTGGTCCTGTCGAGGCAGTCCTGCAGCTGCTGAGATGCACCATCAGGCCAGGTTGTGATGGTCTTTGTGATGGGAGGAGCGGTTTTCCTGAGGGGGGCATATGCAGGAATTAAAAGCAGGGACATATGGTCCGACTGACCCAGGTGAGGTAATGGTCTAGCCCTGTAGCCCAGCTTGATGTTGGAGTAGACCTTGTCCAGTGTGTTAGCTCCTCTTGCAGCACATTTAACATGCTGGTAGAATTTGGAGAGCATTTTCTTCAAGTTCGCGTGATTAAAGTCCCCTGCTATGTGAACACCGTCCGGATATATGCTCTGTTGAACACTAGTGCTACCGTACAAATGTCCGATAGCCGTGTTAGCATTAGCATCCGGTGGTATGTACACAGCAGTTATCATGAGATGAGAAAGACTTTCTTCAACAGAGAGTGGTGAGTCTTGGAACTCTCTGCCACAGAGGGTAGTTGAGGCAGTTCATTGGCTATATTTAAGAGTGAGTTGGATGTGGCCCTTGTGGCTATCAGAGGGTATTACGGACTGAATGATCAGCCATGCATAATTGAATGGCGGTGCCTCGAAGGTGAATGGCCGCACCTAATTTCTATGTTTCTATGTTTCTATGTAGCAGGGAGATAAATAGGCCTGGGTCCGAGCTGGGTGTCCACATTCACTGTGTTTGTACATGTACACACAGAGCCCTCCTCCTCTGCTCTTACCAGAGTCTCTTGTTCTGTCATGACACTGTGCTGTGTAGCCTGCTAGCTCGATAGCAGAGTCCAGAATGGATGAATGAAGCCAGGTCTCCGTGATCAACAGGATACAGCTATCCGCGAGTCACGGCTCCAGGCGGAAGAGTGCTTTGCCTGAGCCAGATGCTTGCCCCTTTACAGGGTTGTATAGTAGTTATTAGAATATTTGTATAATAGTTATTTGATCATTTTTGGACATGGTGGTGGGTATATCACCACGGTTTTGGTTTTTGTATCGTGTTGAAATTAAATAAATTATTTTTATGCAAAAATAAAGCTGCTTACACGAGGAGGTGTGATGATTTGGAGCTCCCGTCCAGATACAGAAATAAGTGATTTAAACATCTTTTTTGGAATTCGGAGGAAGTACTGCGATACATTTAAACATCTCTGTGTATCGCTGCGATGTTGCAGAGACTTGCTTTAAAGTTTTCTGCTTGTCATGGGACTGCGAAACAGTCTAATCAACTGACTGCGTGTAGGTTATAATGATGCCATGAGAATATTACTTAAGAGACCTAGATGGGGTAGTGCAAGTGAAATGTTTGTGGCTGCAGGAGTCAATACTTGACAAACTGTTTTAAGAAATCTTATGTATAAATTTATTTGCCAGATTAATGACTGAAAATGAAATCATCTTGGTCTTATCCAAGGTTTAGCACTACACGCTACTAATCCCACCTCTGGAGACTTTGGTATCGTTGTCTCGTTGTAGGACACTGATTTATTTTATTCTTGATCTTCAACCATGTATTGTGCTTTTGTATGTCATTTATTGTGATTTTTAAAGTAATTTACTGTGCTTTTGTATGTAATTTACTGTGTTTTTGTATGCATTTTATTCTATGAAATATGTAGTCTTTTAGCTGGACCTTGAGTCTGTAATAAAAAGTAAGT
Source organism: Okamejei kenojei (assembly GCA_035221665.1). Lineage (NCBI taxonomy): Eukaryota > Metazoa > Chordata > Chondrichthyes > Rajiformes > Rajidae > Okamejei > Okamejei kenojei. Next base: position 84,303 of record JAVHYY010000186.1, read on the forward strand.
ATAACTGTGTTTCATCTGCTTCATTAGCTGGAAGCAATTCCAATTGGTGGGGAGAGCGACCCACCGCTCGAAATAGTGTTTATTGACATGTAAACCCCTTCAGCAGAAACTAGAGTGGTGAAGTAAGTTCATCATTGAAATATAGGACAGGTTTGGAGGGATATGGACTAAACTCTGGCAGGTGGGTCTGTAGCTGGGCCATGTTAGCTGGTGTGGGCAAGAAGGGCCTGTTTCCACTCCATAGGTTAGTTGTAGGGTAAATAATAATGAAGGCTAATACTGAGGGATGTGGATTATGCTAATATGGTGACAGGAAATCTAACAGGAATTTCATTGATTATGCGTGCACACATTATTGTAACAGAAATTTGGATCCACTGTTAATGAATTTAGACTTGTGGATATTCATCTCATTCTGTTTGTCACCCAACTGTTTACATTCCACCTGGCTACTTACATTCCACCAAGCGCTAACGTCAAGTTAGCACTGAACACCCTGCTTACAACCATCAGCAAACTACATACTGCGCACCTTGATGGGATTTTCATCGTTGCTGGAGACTTCAACCAGGCAAATCTAAAAACTGTCCTCCGTAAATTCCACCAGCATGTTACATGTCCAACGAGAGGTCAAAATATATTGGATCATGTATACAGCAACATCAGGGATGGATACAAAGCCTCCCCCCTCCGTCACCTCGGCCAGTCTGACCACCTATCCCATTTTCGCATCCCAGCATACAGACCTCTCATCGTGAAAACTAAGCCCAGTGTGAGAAACATAAAGACTTGGCCTCAGGACGCTGCCGCCCAACTTCAGGACTGCTTTGAGCGCACCAAGTGGGATCTTTTTGCAAACCAGGACATAACAGACTACAGTGTTAACGAAGAAACTGCAGATGCTGGAGAATCGAGGGTTACACAAAAAGCTGGAGAAACTCAGCGGGTGCAGCAGCATCTAAGAGGTTTCGAAGGAGATAGGCGACGTTTCAGGTCGAGACCCTTCTTCAGACTGGTCAGGGATCAGGGAAACGAGAGATATAGACAGTGATGTGGAGAGATAAAGAACAATGAATGAAAGATATGCAAAAAAGTATCGATTATAAAGGGAACAAGCCCTTGTAAGCTGTTCGTGATGTGAAAATGAGAAGCTAGTGCGACTAGGGTGGGGGAGGGAGATAGAGATAGAGGGAATGGCAGGGCCCGAGGGCTGAGGGAGAGGTGGGAAGGGGAGGAGACAGCAAAGGCTAACAGAATTGAGAAAATTCAATGTTCAAGCCCAAAGGATGCAGACTCCCCAAGCGGAATATGAGGTGCTGTTCCTCCAACTTGCGGTGTTGCTCACTCTGGCCGTGGAGGAGGCCCAGGACCGAGAGGTCGGATACGGAATGGGAAACTTGCGGTGTTGCTCAACAGACTACACATCCGTAGACATGTTCTACATACAGAACTGCATCAATAACGTCACTGTTAACAGAAAGGTCACGTGTTATCCAAACAGCAAACCGTGGATGACCAGTGATGTTAGAAAGCTGCTGAGGGAACGCAACTCAGCCTTTGGATCTGTCAATGATGAACTGTACAGCACTGCCAGATCCAAAGTAAAGATAGCCATCAAAGAGGCAAAGGCAGCCTATAGAAGAAGAATAGAGGGACACTTTAATGAGAAGGACCCTCGGCGTGTTTGGCAGGGTATTCAGCAACTCATCAACTACAAGGGCAACAGGGGGTCAACCACCAGTAGCAGTAGTAACTCGCTAGCTGAGGAGCTTAACCATATTTTTGCCCGTTTTGAGCTGAATGAGGAGGAGCCTAGCGCCTGCAGCCACATCCAGCACTGACAAACCTGGCGCTCACTGTGAGCACAGAGGATGTCAGGAGAGTACTCCGCAGCGTCAACCCCAGGAAGGCTGCTGGCCCTGATGGCATCCAGGGAGAGAGAACTGAGGGACTGTGCAGACCAGCTGGCGGAGGTATTTAGCGACATCTTTTAACCTCTCTCTGTCAAACATTGCTCTGTCCCTAAATGCATCCAAGACTGCCACCAATTGTGCCTGTTCCCAAAAAAACATCTATCACCACATATAAAAATTTGTCTGCTGGAGTGTTTTGCAATATAATGTTTCTACTATCTATTTACTTATTTTATTCATTGATCTTTCCGGTAAATGTGAGAGTTAATGGTTGATTGTCTTTTTGTTCTTTTAAATCTTTTTATCCTGTGCTTTTTATTGTATACCATTGAAGGGGATGCACGGAAATTTTGTTGTACAGTTTCTGCGCAATGACAATAAAACGTATTCTATTCTATAAATTAATTTGCCGAATTAATGACTCTGAAAATGAAATCTTGGTCTTATCAAACACTAATCTCACCTCTGGAGACTTTGGTATCGTTGTCTCGTTGTAGGACACTGATTTAGTTTATTCTTGATCTTCAACCATGTATTGTGCTTTTGTATGTAATTTATTGTGATTTTTTAAGTAATTTACTATGCTTTTGTATGCAATTTATTGTGCTTTTGTAGGCATTTTATTCTATGTAATGTCTTGTCTTTTACCTGGACCTTGAGTCTGTAATAAAAAGTAAATAAAGTATAACTGTGTTTAATCTGCTTCATTAGCTGGAAGTAATTCCTCCTTGATAGGGAGAGAGACCCACCGCTCGAAATAGTGATTATTGACAGGTAACCCCCTTCAGCAGAGACTAGAGTGGTGAAAGAAGTTCATCATTGAAATATAGGACAGGTTTGGAGGGATATGGACGAAACGCTGGCAGGTGGGTCTGTAGCCGAGACATGTTAGCTGGTGTGGGCAAGTTGGGCCAAAGGGGCCCGATTTCCACTCCATAGGTTTGTTGTAGGGTAAACAATATCGTGAGCGCAAATACTGAGTAAATAGGGATGTTAATTTGTGCTAAAAAATGTGGTGACAGGAAAACCGCAGACAAAGCCTAACAGGAATTTTATTGATTATGCATGCACACATTATTGTAACAGAAATTTGGATCCACTGTCATTGAATGAATATCGAATTCGCTGTTTAATGAATTTAGACTTGCGGATAATCATCTCATTTGTTTGTCACATAACTAAGTTTTTCTGAGTTCTATTCTGTAATTAAGACCTCAATTTTTATTGTTTAATCAAGTCTCTGTGCAAAACCTCGATACTATTAATCAGGTTTCTGGGTAATCTATTCATCTGAGATTATAAAAATGTACCAAAGTCACACTTGAGAGGTCAGCATTGGCTGGCCTCCTGGTGCACAATCACCAGTCTTAATAAATTGCCCGTTACTTCGAACACCAACTTGGCGTGGCCTTTCTATTTTGCTCCTACAATTAGTGTGGTCGGCAGTAGCCCCGTTGGATCACAATTAACTATGAGGCTCCTGTATGGGTTAGTGTGTTTGAGATACCGCCCTGTAGGTTAGGGGATGACCCCATAGACAGCTGCAATCACAGGTTGTGGTAAATAGAGATCTCTGAACATGAGGAGTGCGGTGTTGGAGAACAGGGGATTGGGGTGTCTGGATAATTGGGTGTTTTAATCCATCGCCCGTTGCATTGAACAGCTACTCTGCGTGGCCTTTCCATTTTGCTCCCACAAGGTTGATACAGTATAATCGCCCTAAAGTGGGGGCACTTGCAGATACTCATAACTGATAAGACTTAAAGTCTTGACTTTAGTTTAGGGCTCTCGGTCGAGTAAACACAATATCCTTACAACGTCCCTGATAGTTCTGAAAATATCACTGCTCTAGCAAACCATATTCAAAGTTACACCAAGAGCCAACCAGTTATTGGGCCCAGATGGGTTTTGTTTCAGGGTGGCTGGGAAACATCCATACCAGCCTGCTACAGGGTCTCATCATAGTTGTTGTCATAATCACCGCCTTTTACTGTGTTGCTGCCCCGATCCGGCATTGCTTAGCTCAGGCAGCTACTGCCCTTGTCACCACAGGACCAGCGCTAACACTGGCGCAACCAACCGACCCAGCGAAGATTGTTAAAGAAGAGTTTCACACACTCGCTATTGTGGCAGAAATAGATTAGCCAGTTGTCCTAAAGGACAATGAGGAGGGAATGTAGAAGTAAAACCTTGAGTGGTGCAAAGCCGAATGGGCAAGTTAACAATATTGTACAACCTGGGTGATTGATGTAAACTCAGCAACGTGATTAACACATTGATCTAATTAACATTATCAAAGGCTATCGTCTTTGTGTATATTACGAGCAGACCTGATGATTAACAAATTGATCTACTTCACATTATCAAAAGTCATCAACTTAGTGTATAAATATCCTGTAACATTCGAAATGTGATCACAACCTTCGACTGAGACATATCTCCCCTTGCGCAAGTAAACTAAACCAATAGCTGATGGTTCATGATTTGAGTCCTTGAGTCTTTTTACGGATCAAGATCGACAGGCAACGTAACTCTAATTCCAGAAAAAAATTCTGCTCACCGTCTCCGTTGCGATGGCCATGCAAAGAGTGCCCTGGGAGGAGGACAAGGGATTGACAACACTGCTCGGGTGATGAAGAAACTCAGCGAGGGAAACCTTTCCTGACTCGTCCCGTCGAGGGAGCAGGAAGCTGCGTTGAGATCGAGGTCCTGTGTGGAATCTGGATGAGCAAGCACCAAGAGACGGGCAGGTTGAGGTGTTAGTAGATCAAGGAGGCCATCACCCACCCCCCCCTCAGTGTTTACCCTCACAGGACCCAAGCATATACAGTGTAGGTGGGACAGCCCAGAGTGTGTCCCACCTGCATCCACAACCGGACATGTGGGGACGGCTCGGCTGAAGCTGTAACTCAGTCGCACAAGGTTACAGGGTGCAGAGCAAGTTGCTCACCTGGCCTTGCCTTTCCCCTCCACCAGCCAGCCAGCCGCTTGCTGCCTCTCCTCCTCTCAGCCTTAAACCTGGCTCGTGACAAATCCACAAATGTTGGGCGGACTGTCATTACCTCTGGCGCTGCCCACCCACCCCCGACCCATCCCGGCGCACTGGTGACGGCGCAAGCCCGCCCACCCTCCAGATTGAGCCAGTCATCCCACCAGCCGCAGTACAGACGCCTTGCCAATACACATCCGACAGCGCTGTGCCCGGCCGGCCGGGCCGCCCTCCCATCCCCGCGACTCCAGAACGTGCGGCCAGGGCTTCTGTCGGGGGGGACGGGTCTGGCCCACATTGACCAAGCCATCGCTCCCTCCCTCCAGCCGCTCACTCGTGCGAAGGCGCTAAATTGATCACCCCTGCCCCGTCAGAGAGTCACGTCAAGTCCTACACTTGGCGGTGTGGTGCCTCGCTGTGGGTGACCGTGCAGCTCACTCTCTTCTCTTCAGACCGACATCACCCCGATTGTGGCGACTTCATTGGCAGAGCCGGCAATTGTGACTTTGACCAGTTTGCTGAAGTTTTGTTTTTTTATCCGTTTTTTATTCCTGGAAGATTCAGTTGCATTCTGGATCAAAATGCTCTTTTCCCTTTAAAATATCCATTGCTCAAATCAATAAAAGAAAACCTACTTTTTACTCCATCGCACACACAGAAACACCCCTAATATTCAACACTTATTTGTATTAGTTGCAATGAGGTAGGTTTGGAGATTGGGATTGCACCCTTAACTTGGCAGAGTCCATTGTGTCGTCTGATAACATTGTCAGAGAAGAGTACAAGCTGAATTAACTATCTGAGGCCCTGTGCAGTCAGAGCCTGCCTGTATCTCACAAGGAAAGGCAAGCCAGCATCAGCCATTGAACCATTGTAATGACAGAGGTGTGAATGGCTGCACCTCATCCTTCAGCTACGAAAAATGGTAGCACACCATTGTTGCTTTTAGTTAATGTTTGAGAAGGAACTGCACATGCTGGAAAAATCGAAGGTAGACAGAAATGCTGGAGAAACTCAGCGGGTGAGGCAGCATCTATGGAGCGAAGGAATAGGTGACGTTTCGGGTCGAGACCCGTCTTCAGACACTTCTAGAGTTCTTTGCCACTGGATTATTTTCACTCTCTTTCCAACAACTTCTATCAACATTTTGAGTTTGCAGCTTACAGCTAAATGCAGGCTAAACTTTGCATCAAACTACAATGAATCATGTGTTACTCTGAGGCTTCTCAGAGCAACTTGTAAACTGAATACGAGCCATCCTGTCACAAGACTTTGCTGACCTGGCCTTGTCTTTCCCCCCCCCCCATCAGCAGCTTCTTGCTCTCGTCGTCAGCTGTACACTTGGCTTGTGAAGCCCAATTCCTGAGAGAGGTGAAAGATAACAGTGAAATTATCATCAAACGAGCAGTTAAGGGGAAAAAGAGATTTGTCATGGTCAAACACAATATTTATTGGACCCTGATCAATCAACCCTGATGTAAAACAGAACACTGCACTAAGTTGACAAAGCCCATTTATAAAGAAACACTGAAGGAAATTGGAGACATTTCAGAATGCCGCAAAGAATCTTGTCGCATTATCAGAAACAATTAGAATACACGAGGGGAGATAGAATCACATGAGAGAAATTTTTGCGACTAAGTATCCCCGCACACTAACGCTATCCTACACACACAATTTACATTTATACCAAGCCAATTAGCCTAGCCTACAAACCTGTACGTCTTTGGAGTGTGGGAAGAGACCGGAACATCCAGGAGTAAACCCACGCAAACAATTAGAATACCCAAGGGGAGGGGACAGAACCACGAGCGAGAAAATTCTACAATCTCCCCAAAATACACAAACACCTGGGCAGAACCTGGGAAAATACGTCCAGGAAGGCTCATTGTGTGTGACTGTGGTAGTGAATCCTATCGGTTAGCAGAATACATCGACTCCTTTCTTAATCCACACATCCGCACAGCAACACCAGCACACTTGGCACACTCTCTGTCCGTGCCCCCTGATGCCGCACACTTACCATGGACATCGAAGCCCGTCCACAAACAGGACAGCGAATCAATGTCTTTTCACAGAAAACTGGGTGACATTTGGGAATGTGGACATTTTCAGAAACGGAGTCAGAGGAATTCATTCACATCTTTCATACACACCACCAAGGTTAAAACCACCACTAACAAACCAAAACATTGACTTTCTTCTGGACACCACACAGGCCACATGTCCAAAACCACACTTTTAGAGATATATAATGTCACGTAGAAACTAGACACCTGCAAATCCTATGAATTAAAAGCCGACGTAAACAGTGCCAGCGTCATACTCAGAAAACAGGCAGGCACAGGAAGAATTCATAGACAGGAACACCAAGTAAATTCCACGGAATGAATCATCAGATCTGTCAGCAACACTGGATCCAATGTGAATATGCGATGTGGACACAATCACTATTCACAGACTAAATTGTGGAAGATTCTTTATTTCCGCGGGGGAGTCCGGCAGAGTCGGTGCCTCTCCAAGTTGAGGCACACCTAAGGTTCTTGTCAAAGGGTAACCCCCTTTATACACACATTCTACATTCAACCACCCCCCTTTGACCACCTCCAATCAGACACTGAGTGCACAATCTGTAAGGTAATGTCCCCCAGCACCCTCCCACACATAACATCGCTGTCCCAGACATGTGCCAAGGTAATGAGACAGTTTCATGACAGGGGTGTGTTGTAATATTCATTTTTTTTTATTTAAGCATGCTCAGATGTTTCAAACCTCTAGTTTTACTACCGACTCCAAGTGAACTCTCTCAGTCCTCCTATAATACCGCACCAAAGCTTAAGCTATAGTGACAAGGGCTATCACTCCCTCTTCTGATAGGGAACTATCTACAATCACCCTTTTACCGCTATACAATGCTATCACTTCTTACTCAAGGATGGGTCTGGTAACTTTTGATAACACACTGTGTCAGAACCCTCTCCCCGGCCCCTATCGGTTTTTAATCCTCTTTAAAGCCCCTTTACAATATGTGGTTTAAATCACTTTTAATCCCCACGCAATCTCTCGTGATCTTGGGCTTGGATACTAATTAGGACAGTCAAACCCCTTCAGAGGAATAGAGGGCGAGAGGAAGCTGACTGAGGATTGTGACTGAAGGGCAGATTAAGGGCCTGTCCCACTTTTTATTTATACAACCCACCCCCCAACCTAATCCACAACCGCTGCCGGTAGTCCTTTGACATACTCTAGCAATGTTAACAAAATGTTGTGATGTTTAAAAATCAAGTCTGCAATTTATCCCATCAGATAAAGCATTAAAAATAAGTTTTAATTTGACCCTAATTCACTGTCCATCTTCATTATTAAAAACGTAAATGGCCCATTTTTCAATACTCGGACTTAAGCATCTTGTTCACATTGCTTTTCCATAGACTTAACACAGAAAGTGTGATCGAGGACAGTCAAAAGCCCATAACTTTTTCTGAAAAATTAAGAGAACAGAAAGAAATGTTCAAGTTATTAAAGATTGAAGCATTCGGAAGCAAATATAAACAATCTTACTTGGATGAACCTGAATTAAGCATATAATTAGTTATTACCCAATTGTAGATAATTACGAAAATTCAAATTACTAGATCTACACATCTATCAAATTCTTAGAGAAAAAATAAACTATTTTTTTTAAAAAGCCTAAGTGGTCCAAATAACATTCACACAAGAATTCACATATTATACGATTTTTACACTAATTGTCATTAATTAATAGGCCAAATTGAGGGAATTTTAGTGTTTAATGGCCCATAAAATTAATGGCCATCAATCAGCTTGCGAGTGGGATTTTCCCTGGAAGCAATTGGATTGAACGTTGCGGTTGCGGGGTAATTATTAAACCCCATATCGGCAGAAAAATTATATCGGATTCATATAGGAATAAATCACCGTTTCGCAGTCAAACTAACTTTATTGCGATAACAATTTTACATCGGCAGTCGGAACGCAATCTTTAGCAACAAGCTCTCAACATACCGAGAAAAAATAATTCCGATGGCAAGTAACCCGCATTTTATCCCCCCCTCTTCATTTAGGTGCCAAAGTCCGCGCACAACGCCATTGACAGAACTGCAGCACCGCAGAACGATAGTTTATGTAACATACCTACCTACCGCGCAGCATGGCTCATGAGGGTCGTAGGAGGTATTGTAGCAGGTAGTGATGCCTAGACGTAGGATCAAGTAGGTCGAGCGTTTTAAACTTTAGCCTGATGAAAAAATGAACCCAACCCCCCCCCATTTTTTTAAAAAAAGTAAAAAAAGGTTGTAATCGTCCTCGAGAAAGGTGGGACAGCCCCTTTATACACTTGTAATATGATTTATACAAGAGGCACAAATATTTACCTTCTACTTCCTCTGTAATCAGGAGGCTGCTAGAATTTACATTAACCAGGGAAAATTACAATGTCAGAACAAACCCAGGACAATCAACAATCTCCATGAAAACCTCCGCTTGGGCCACAAGGCCTACAGTTACAACCAGCTGTGTGGGATGGAACTGGAGATGGCGTTCTAAGAAATACAAAAAAAAGACTGGAGTAAACTCAGGCGGGTCAGGCATATCTTTTGTATCAAAGGAATAAGTGACGTTTCGGGTAGAGACCCTTCTTCAAGACCAGAGGTCTGATTTCATCAACTCTCCCTCCCCCCACACACAAAAATATACGACAGCTCAAAACATTGCCCTTCCCGAGACAAACCCTGACATCCGAGGACAAGAGCTCCCCCCTCCCAATCACCAGCTCACTTCAGACCCGCAGCCGCCCCATACCACAGCCCCATCATTTTCACTCAAAACAGCTACTCACGACTCACTCCACATCCCATATAGACCCTGTTTACCTGTGGGCGCCAACACTCTCCTTCCTGATCCCCACCCAACTCCAGCCCCCCGCGGAACCTCCTCCAGCGACTCCTCCAACCCTCACCTCTCGGACCCAGGCCCATCAACGACCATAGCCGTCGCCACACCAGGCCCACAGCCTTACAAAAACCATGCTGCAAGACTCAAAAACACCAAAGGTCAGACTCTCCTGGTCCTACTGCTCCTCTCCCCACCTCCCCCCCCCCCCCCCCCCACCACCTACGGGGGCACCTCAGTAATGATTCCACTGGGTCTTCCCCATCTTTTCACCAGGTTACTCCAACCACCTCCCACCCATACACTAGATCTCACGCTCCCTTCCCTTCACTGAACCCTCACCATCCACTACAGCACCTCACCTCTACTTCTGTACACTCCCCTGCCCTCCTTTGACACAAACCCCCACCCTTATCATGTCTTCACCATCCTCCCTGACATCCACCTTTCCGATAAAGAACGGTCTTCCCTCAACAGAGGTTACAGTGGTTATGAGGGATGTTAATATTCAGGTACACTGGGAAAATTAATCTGGCACGAAATACCACAAGAAGGAATTTATCCCCTTCTCCCCCCACAGTTGAGGCTGCAGGTTCAGGGAGAGAAAAGAGCGAAATGAAAGGGATGTGCGGGGAGCCTGGGCTGCATCTCACACACACTGACTGCGAGGCTGCTGCCGCCTTAGCTGCAATATTGCACCAGTGCCTCTGGACAAGTGTTTGGGCAGCAAAACCCGTCCCTAACGCTTGGATCAGAGGGACGGAGTTGTGGCTCCTCTCACTGTTTAAGGAGTGAGGTTGAAGCCAGTGATGGAAGTGCAGACACAGACATGCTCTGAGTGTGGGCTTGATGCTGCACAGAATGCACCCGCTCTCAAACAGTCCCTGCAGCAGCAACGTGAGGCCGATGGGCTTTGGACAAATGTCAGTGGCCACATCCCAGGAGTTTAAAATCTTTGATCATTTTACCGCAATCACCACACTTGACTCCTACGAACTTTTTATAGGGGGACAATCGAGAGCACGTTAACCTACGGCATCACCTCCTGGTTCGGGAGCTGCAAGGCGTACAAACGGCACCAACTGGACAGGATTGTAAAGCAGGATTATTGGTGCTCCACTCCCTTTGTTGCTGGACATATACAGGAAGAGATGTATTAGCAGAGCCATCTCCATCATCAAAGATCCATACCACCCATCGCATCACATATTCTCCATCCTGCCATCTGGGAAGAGGTACAGGAGCATCAGCTGCAAAACCAGCAGGATGCTCCTCAGCTTCTTCCCGCAGGCAATTAGACTGATAAACGGACTTTGCCCCCTGCCAAAGTATCGTGCACCAAACACCAACCTGGACACACTGAAGCAGAGCCATTGTCGTGCCACTGCCGATCGGAACTCGTGACATATGTACTTTTATTCTCTATTTCTATTACTGAATGGACACTGGTTGAGAAACGCTTTTTCGTTTTCCTCTGGGTATGTAAATACTCGGAAAATGATAATAAAGTTATACAATACAATACTCTGTTTTTGAAGTAGTCACAACCTGTGTGAACCTGAATGGTCAAATGGTGGAATTGGTAAACATTTGTTACGGAGAAACCGCACCACACACAACAGTCCAGCAAAAGCCTACTTTCATTATTCAAAGCAAACTTTGCAGAATTACAATGGGGACAATTATAGCTGCTAAAACACCTCGATTATTCAAACTCCTTTGCTGGGACAGTGATTTAAAGGCAGGTCTCAAAGCTTCTGGGACAGAGAGCCCAGACACCCAACCTTAAGGGCCTGTCCCTCCAGCATGCAACTATATGCAATGAGCGCGACCTAACGTGGTCACTTGAGCCGTCCGGCGTCGCGGGGCCGGTCCCACTTCGATCACTGGAGCCGTGCGGAATTGTGCGGAGTTCGTCCCGACATCGCGCGGGGACTCCGAAAAACTGACCATGCTCAAAAATTCCGCACGACAACGGCTTGTCGGCTTGCAGTCGCCTCGACGCATTACACACCGCCTCGACGTCGTGCCTCCGTGACCCTCTCTGTAGGTGCCTCCGTGACGCTCTATGTCTGTGACTCCATGGCCTTCTCTGTGTGTGCTTCTGTCCCCTTCTCTGTGTGTCCCTCTCTGTCCTGGCGAACTTACCTTTCAGACTTCATTCCAAGTTCGCCTCACTTCCCGCCGTGTTGCGCCATTCACCCCACCTCTGCGCGGCCCCCACTGCCGGTTTGGTCGCACTCTTCGCATGCAGGCGCATGCTGGTGGGAACGGCCCTGAGATACTCCAGCTTTTTGTGTCTATCCTCGGTTTAAACCAGCTATCTGCAGTCCTTTCTTACACACATTACTGTTGTGAGGGCTGACTCGCTGAATACACAAATATCCTAATTATTGATAGGCATATAAATATCCCCATGCCATGTGTGTAGGAAGGAACTGCAGATGCTGGTTTTTTACCGATGATACCCTCGGGATTCTGACCCGAGACGCCACCTATTCCCTTCCTCCAGAGATGCTGCCTGACCTGCTACATTTTGTTTCTATCCCCATGACCAATCTTGATGTGTCAAGTGACAAATCAGTCTGGTCTGGATATTCCTTCATCTCTATTACGTCAGTGTGAAATATCTTCAGCTGAAGATTTTGGGTTTGCTGTAGGTCAATAAACATCCAATTGTCTCAGTAGACACCCTGCCTGTTTACAAAGCTGTCCTTTAAATTCCAAAATGATTAGAGTTTCCAATGTACATGAGAACAACAATTCTGAATTTTGGTTCTTGTTTGGAATTAATGGATGCTGCTCCAACATAAACTTACAACCTGTGATGCAATAAAAGCAGGTTTCGAGGAATGGGATAAATGAATAAGAAAATAACATTGTGGGCTACAAACAACTATCTTTACTACAGCAAAGTACTGACAAAGGCACAAACCTCACGCTTTCTTCTGGACATCATTGTCTGCTGTCCGCGACGGCTGGTGTGGAGAACTCGAGGGTCCCGGCAACGCGCACATCACGGTCCTCAGTCAAGTCTCTCTCACTCTCTCCCGCTTTCTCTCTCCCCCAAGCTGAAGTTCCTGTCAGCTCATTCGAAGCAAGCACGTATGGGTTGTGACCACTTATAAAACAAAGCAGTGGTCATGTATGAAGATTGGGGTAAAATATCAAGCTTTTAATTTTCCAGGGATGTGGCCACTGAACATGTGTCCAAAGCCCATCGGCCTCACGTTGCTGCTGCAGGGACTGTTTGAGAGCGGCTGCATTTGTGCAGCATCAAGCCCCACACTCAGAGCTGTGTCTGTGTCTGCACTTCCATCACTGGCTTCAACCTCACTCCTTAAACAGTGAGAGGAGCCACAAACTCCGTCCCTCTGAACCAAGCGCGAGGGACGGGTATTGCTGCCAAACACTTGTCCAGACCGCTCTGGTGCAACCCATTGCAGCTGAGGGCAGCAGCACAGCCTCGCAGACAGTGTGTGTGTGAGATGCACTGCTGCAGCTGCAGCCCCGCCCACCAATTCCCACCCTACCACTGGCCCCACAGATGTGCGCACAGCGCGAGCCCCGTGTGCGGAGAGTACAGCTGGCCCCTCCCTACAACCGCCAACCGCCGCCGAGCTGCTCCCCTGGCACGTTGACGGGGCCCAGTCCGGGCTTCACCGTTAAGCGGCGCCATTCCCACCGACGCCACGTCACTTCTCGCGATGTGGTGGGGCGGCGCGAGAGCGGGTCGTCGAGATCCGTTCCGTTTCCGCCGGAACAGCCCCTGTAGCCCCGGGGGGGGGGGCTTGACCAAGTGTGAGATACCCTTTATGCTCACAATAAATACTCAAAGACTAAATCCTGGAAGCAAGAGATTTCTATTTTTTACGAGTCTGCAGACCGGGTGCCTCTCCAACCTGAGACACACTGAAGCCAGGGAGATCATCCCCCTTTAGACACAAAATCTTACATTCAAATTTCTCCCTCCGGACCTCTCTCCAATCAGAGTCGGGAGGTGCACAATCTGTAGGTACAACCCCCACCGTACATTCCCGCACACCTCCCATATCATACATTGCATGTTCAGCAACATGTGTCATGGTAATGAGCAATTTCTTGACCAGGGGGTGTGTTGTAATATTCATTTTTCTATTAAGCATGCCTCAGTTGCTCATGACCTGGCCCAGTTTCCCTCACCTCTAGTGAACCCCTTTTCAGTTTTCCTATATCAGCACTAAAGCTAAGCTATAGTGACTAGGGTCCCATCCATCACTCCTTTCCACTGATAGGGATCTCTCTACATCATACCCTTCTCTCTAGCTACACAATGAATCTCTTCTAACTCAAGGCCTCAAGGATGGGTCTGCCAATTTTCAGACACTGCTGTCAGAATCTCCTCTCCAGCCCCTCTCTGTTTGAATTCTCTTTAAAACTCCTTTCTTTATAGGGTTTTAATCACTTTATTCCCTCACAATCCTCCCTTTTTCTTTTGCTTACGCATACACTGATTTTAAACCCTCCATTTTTAAGTTCCTTAATTCGAACTGACGTAACATCGTCCTAACCCTTCTCCTCCTGTAAATCATAAACTTCCCTTGGCCGATTATCATTATTTATCTGTATTTCCCCTTTCTCTCCCATAGGCATGACTACAGCCTGCATATTTTTTTCGGACTTATACTTCTGGTAATAAGTTCCCTAAAACAAGGGATACAACAGGGATGAAGATCAGTCCAGCCACTGCACATAGAAACACAAGTCCCACCGTTCTCCACCATGTCCTCCGAGGATTAGAATCCCCCATTGGGTTCCCATAATCGAATTCCACTTTGTATTGGAACATGCGCCAACTTCCGGAAACCCTTCTGATATGTCCATCACTGCCTGTCCATTATCATCGATGTTCAAACAGCAATTAGAGAGGTTGAATTTCCGCATAACCCCCGCCTTCTTCTGCCAGGAGATAATCTAGGGCTAACCTGTTCTGGTATATATCGCTGCTCTCATCTGCGTCTGCTGCTTTGCAGCAGTCTCCAGCGCCCCCGCAGTTTGGTTGGTAATTACCTCACAGTACTGCCTGTAGCCTTATGATCCGTGTTTTAACATATATACTGGTGTTCGGTAGCCCCAGGATCCATCTTGTGCCCAAGTGGCTTGGTCCGTGGTATGAGGATGTATCTCGCTGGTGGCCACTCATCATCTTCCCATTCTCCAATGTCTTTTTTTCCTCTCTTTTCTCTTTTTCCGATATAGGTCATCAAATACAGGTGTTCCTAACGACTGGCCTTCTTTTGGGGTTTAACAGGAAGAATCCAGGTTGTACCAGTCCAATAAAACAAGTCCCACTCCAATCATCGGTAACACCGAGTATGCCTTGTATCAGCATATCCATAACAGGTCCTTCAGGGGGCCGGTCCTAGAGGCAACCTTGTTCCATATATCTCGGCAATACTGGGATCCCCTGTGATGGGTTATTCCCGGTTGTGCAGTTCCATAGTCCGGCTGATTCACTCCATCAATCTCCATCCGGTAGCGCAGTTTTACCATATTTCTTAGTTAGTACCATTTAGGCTCTCTGGCAGCACACTCGGGGACTGATTTGGCCACTGGGTGACGATGCGCTGGCAGGGGCTGCTGCCTACTAGGACGGCATCCTTTGCCCCAGGGCCTAGCGATACACTCAGTCCCGACCGGAGCGTCTGTCAGGACCCATCCTGGGGATCTCGGTCTTGTCCAGCTGTCAGGTTCCACCCCATCAGGTCCCATATTTTCAAACATGGATCCTCTCCACAGCCAACGTGAATTATCAGTGGTCCTCCGCCGCAGACCCAACAGTTAGTCACATTCAGGGGATCCCAGCTATCCGGGTGGCCCAAGTCCACAACAGGTTTTTTTTCTCCTTCAGGGGCATTCGATCTGCCTTCTTGATTTCTACGTACAGTGTCTGGTGCACCTGAGGCTAGTATGTGGGGGAGGAGGGGGAGGCTTAGTGACTAACTACCTTAGTAATCTCGTTCACTACTTCCTCCTTCGTCTTCAATCTATTGGCCCCTTTTATGCTCTGAGAAGGGAAAACTAATCTGTACACAAACCATCTCTCTCTCCCTTGGGCAGGGTAACGGCCCCAAACTTCCCTGTTTTCCCCCGATTGCCTGCCATCAAATACTCCTTTCCCCCTCCTTACAAATGATTCTATTCTTTCGGTCATGGCACATGCTTTGTTCACATGGGAATGATAGGTAAATGATGTGTTATTACCCCGTCTGTATTGAATAGGATGATAACATTTATCACAATTATTAATACCTTTTACAACAATTAATTACATACAAGCAAACAATACCACGACTGCTCCTTTCATACTGTCAGTTTATACATTCAATGCTTTTCTTTTTAAAATTCCTGTTAGGGGTTTACTTCCCGGCTTCACCGTCCCCTGTTTTCCTCCTCCTCAGGAACGGGTGGATCGACGGGTCTCTTAACCCAGATCACGTGGGTCCACCCTTTTTCTTTATTCGTATTGCTGGTCTCGGTTGTCAGGTAATACTAGGTATGGGCCGGTCCACCTGGGCTGGAGTTTTCTCCTTCCAATTTTTGACCAGTACCAGTCGCCGGCCTCCGTTACAGCATGTATTGAAAAGTCAAGTGGCGGGCTTTGAGCCAATAAATCCTTTCGCTTTTAATTCTGTAAGGGAACGAGATACAGCAGTAAATAGTTCCTTAAGAATACATCACTGCCCTCTATGGTGGGTATTCCTTCTATTCTTTCCCAAATAAGGTAACCAAACAACATTCCATAGGGGGACAACTGCTAACTTTGCATGGGGTCTCCGTTGCTTTTCAAAGCCTTTCTGTTTCCCTACTGCTCCAAACATGTGCCAGACTCATGTACATATGCCTGCTCTTAAAGCCTTAATTTCTGCCAATTGAGCTAAGTCAAGATTGCAGGCAAGCTTCCAATTTGATCCTGCGCTATAGCTTTTACTTCTTTAAGATATTACTCGTCCCAAAATATTCTACCTGCTGCTGACAAAACAAAAATTCTTCCTTGATACTTCATGACCCTCCTGTGCCATCTTTTCCAAGATTAATTAATGTCTCTTTCTCACGTTGCTCCTCACTTGTGGAACAAACCAAAAACAAATCATCACATAACTATTATCAACACCTTCCAAATCTGCCTACAACATCTGAATTAAAAAACACGCCGCTAGTTTTTTAAAACGCTGCCGCAATCCTAGCCTAGGTGTATTTAATACCTCTTCTTAATGTTATCATAGTTATGTTCACCATTATCTTGAATATATTATTAAGATCATTATTATTATTATTATTATTATTAATATTATTATTATTTCCTGATTATCGTACCTGTTCACATCCCCAACACACCCTTATCCATTACCTATCTCCGTACTAGCCTTGTCTGGGCGTTAGATCCAGATTTATTTCACACCCGATAGGGCATTTGAGAACAACACTCTCCACAACTACATTTATTATTGGCATGGAATCTCTGGCCCCTGTTTGGCTCTGTCATAGGACTCACTGTGTGTCGGTGCATCACTTATTCCAGACTTCAACAGGTCTGTTGTTCAACATTGTCTTTCCTTTTTCATGCTCTTTCTTTCTAAAGCAGTGTCATCCATAATTCATCCCTCTGCTTCCCACTTTAATCCTTTCTGATCTGCCTTTTTCTCATTGCTAAACTCAATGTTTCACTTCTCAGATAGTTTATCCTCCTTTGCAAATTTATTCACCTTCCTTTTAAATCTTCCACTGACTTCCGATCCTCATATTTTACTCACCACCTCTTCTACCTCGGGTATGTCCATCACATTCCTTCTATACCCCTGAGATTTTCTAACCTGATTTTTTTTTTACCCAATCTCATTCCTTCTGGTACCTTAGTTACACTTGATCTCTCTGCTCCCGAACCCTACCATAAAATATCATATCCTCTCCCTGGGGTCCTAATCTCAAATTTACCAGAGGTTCCCGTGTGTATCCCATACACCCCAGGGAGCGGAACCCCTGACTCCCCCTATTCTTCCTCCATGCATGCGTACGACCTGCACATTCCGTCGTAGCTTAGGGACATTCCTTTTGATATGACCCGGCTCTTTACAATAATAACACCGGGGTGGCCCCGTGTACCACCCTCCTGATCCTTGTTTTCCTTGTTTTCCCGGGGACCCCAACTTCGGTCCTCCATTCACCTCTTCTCTCGTCCTCTAATACTACCGCTTCCCCTTCCCCTTCCCCGGTCTCCATGAGCACCCGGCTTTCTATCACCTTCAATTACCCCCTTCTGTGCTACTTGCTGTACTGCTTGCAACATCATTTTGCCTTTCCCTTCTTGTTTCTCATCATCCGTCTTACATATACTTTTGAGCCTCTGTTAACAACTGATTCAATGGTTTTTCATTCCTCCAATCTTCCAAATTTTTCCAATTTCTTTCTAATATCTGGCCATGATTTTGTTGATACAAAATTAACCTTCAACAACTGCTGACCTGCGGTTGTATCACTGCTGGACTTCTTCCTTAATCTTTGTAAAAAACACTGTCGGAAGTTCGTCCTTGTTCTGCTGATTTTCAAAAGGAGAGGGCCCGTTCGAAATTCTGTCCCCTGGGAACGGCGCTTCTCTTAATTCCCTTGATTATTATCTCCCTGAGATCTCTCCACATTCTTCTGTTTGGTTACTCAAGTCGGCGCATCAGCCTGCAACCCCTTCTCCAGCCTGTCTGACATCTGTCTTTCTTCTGAAGTAAACAAACTTCCCAGTATCGACATCATGTCTGCCAACTCCCTTTTTTTTTTTTCTCTCTCTGGGCCCCATTAATTTATTACCCTTCTCCAACCAGAATGTTTATCTAAACAAACCATAAAAGCTGCTTGTTGTTCAGCAATTAACTTATTTCTAATTTTGTTCAAACATTCCCCCTACAAATACATATGACTAACAATTTGCCAAATTAACTTTACTGAAAAGAAATCTATATAAGCCAAGCAACCTACATTTTCCAACTTTCCCCTTTTTAAGTTGCGATGATTCAAAGCATTGTCCGTTACCTTACAATAACCTCCCCCATTGCTTACAATTCCTTAAAGGAACACACAGACACCCTTACAACATGGCCCACAGCAAACAATAACTATCACATATACAAACTTCCTCATTCATACAAAACCGGTTTTTACATTAGTTCCATTCTTTCTTCAATGAGATTGTTTTGAAACAACTTAATATTTTTCATTAAAACATTTTGTTGGCCCTAGGAATGATCTATTTGTTCAGCCAGTCCAAGGGGTCGTCAATAAACTTTTTCATCTCCCTTTTTAAAGTTTCTCACCTCCATACTGGTGAGAGGCACATTTACAAATCCCATCCCCCGACATTTCCCGCTAACGGGACCTCCCTAAGGGGCTTCATTCGAACAGAACTTGCCTATCCTGTGCCTCTGCCCTCGTTTGAGATCGCGTCCTCCGATGACTGCCTGGGGCCACTTGTCTCATCCTCGTCTCACTTTTTCTATTTCTCTCATTCCTTATCTGACTCGCTTCTCTTCTTCATCTTGTACTTCCGTAATTCTCTAGACTGCTCCGTCTCCTCTGGGAAGAAGCGGACAGGTTTACTGCCGGCTTAGTGCGCCTGCCTGACTCTGGCTTAGTGGGACCTCCTGGGCAGATGCAGCCGGCGCTGTGGGGATTTATTTGGGGGCTGGGATTCATATGGAGGGGGCCCCCAGTCGACTCCGTAGGTGGATCATCACCAATTGGTGGCCAGTCAGGTTCATCCTGCTCTTTTTCCGTCTTTAACAGAAACATCCCATTATTGGGTTTCCAGCACTGGGCATATCCCTTTTCTATTTGATTCAGCGTTTGTCTCTATTCACAAAACATTCAACGCCTGTCCACCCAGTCTCATTTGAACCCAACCGCGGCCCACCCACACTGCGCTCCCTCGAATAGGCTCCTTTGGCCACTCAAATAACAAAACTTTATCATAGTTTCTCTACTCTTACCCCGGGTGTTCCCTTCACCCAATCCAACATTCGCCCCAACGGACTATCGGGCGGAATGTTAGGTCCATATCAGTATGAGCCTCATCCCGGTTCCCCGGACCCTTACTCCTTACCATTCCGGTTTCCATTACCTTGTCGGACTATTCCCGTCGACAAATCCCGATCGCCCAAGCAATACTTAATAGTCGTTTTTCTTACCTGGGTCCTGTGCACAAGAATCACTCGACCGTCCCGTACGTATTTACCTTAACCCCCTCTTGCTCGGAAGTCTTATTCCAGCGGATATCACTCGCTCAAACTGCTGATGGCAAGCAAGGAGATCAGAGACTGCTGAAATCAGCAGGGTGCACTTCCCCTTCTTCCTTGCCTCCACCAAGCAGCCGGGAGTGGCGATCGCGGACGAGCCCCCAATTTGTGAGATTACCCTTTATGCTCACAATAAATACTCAAAGACTAAATCCTGGAAGCAAGAGATTTCTTTATTTTACGAGTCTGCAGACCGGGTGCCTCTCCAACCTGAGACACACTGAAGCCCAGGGAGATCATCCCCCTTTATACACAAAATCTTACATTCAATTTCTCCTCCGGACCTCTCTCCAATCAGAGTCGGAGGTTGCACAATCTGTAGGTACAACCCACCGTACATTCCCTCACACTCCCATATCATACATTGCATGTTCAAACATGTTCATGGTAATGAGCAATTTCTTGACCAGGGGTGTGTTGTAATATTCATTTTTTCTATTAAGCATGCTCAGTTGCTCATGACCTGGCCCAGTTTCCCTCACCTCCTAGTGAACCCCTTTCAGTTTTCCTATATCAGCACTAAAGCTAAGCTATAGTGACTAGGGTCCCATCCATCACTCCTTTCCACTGATAGGGATCTCTACATCACCCCCTTCTCTAGCTACACATGAATCTCTTCTAACTCAAGGCCTCAAGGATGGGTCTGGCAATTTTCAGACACTGCTGTCAGAATCTCCTCTCCAGCCCCTCTCTGTTTGAATTTCTTTAAAACTCCTTTCTTTAATAGGGTTTAATCACTTTATCCCTCACACCAGTATTACCCCCTCACCCCCCACATGTATATATATATACCCCCTTGTGTGGGATAAAGTGATTAAACCCCACTATTGTAAGGGGCTTTAAAGAGGATTCATACCGATAGGGGCCAGGGAGAGGATTCTGACACAGCTGTGTATAAAAGTTACCAGACCCATCCTTGAGAAAGAAGTAATAGCATTGTATAGCGGTAGAAGGGAGTGATGTAGATAGCTCCCTATCAGTAGAATGGGGTGATAGATGGGACCCTTGTCACTATAGCTTAGCTTTAGTGCTGATATAGGAGAACTGTGAGAGTTCACTTGGAGGTGAGTAAAACTAGGGTAGGTCATGAACAACTGAGCATGCTTAATAAAATAAATGAATATTACAACACACCCCTAGTCAAGAAACTGCTCATTACCATGGACATGTGGGAGGTACGGGGGGACGTACCTACAGGTTGTCCACCTCAGTGTCTGATTGGAGCGGGTCCAAGGAGGGGAGGTTGGATGTAGAATTGTGTGTATAAAGGGGGATGACTTTTCTGACTTCGGTGTGTCTCAACTTGGAGAGGCACCCGACTCTACAGACTCGTAAATATAATAAAGAATCTCTTGCTTCCAAGATTTAGTCTTTGAGTTGTGATTGTGAGCACATTGCACATCTCACGAACTGGGGGCTCGTCCGCGATCGCCACTCCTGCTGCTTGGTGGAGGCAAAGAAGGAAGGGAAGGTGCACCCTGCTGATTTCAGCAGTCTCTGATCTCCTTGCTTGCCATCAGCGGTTTGAGCGAGTGCAATTCGGGCAACAGACTCAGGAAGCAAGAGGGAGTGTAAGTTGAATAAAGTGTAAGGTGAATAAATAAGGAACGGTCGAGCGATTCTTGTGCACAAGACCCAGGTAAGAAAACTGACTATTAAGTATTGCCTGGGCGACCGGGGTTTGTCGGACGGGAATAGTACGACAAGACCATTGGAAACCGGAACGGGAAAAGTAAGAGTCCGGGGGGAAACAGGACAAGGCTCACACTGGTGAAGAGCCGCACATTCTGCCTGATAGTCCATTGGGGCGAATGTGGCAATCTTGGGGAGAAGGAAGCCCCGGGGGTAAAAGAAAGGAGAAGCACATGAAAGACCTGGGTGTCATGGTACACCAGTCATTGAAAGTAGGCATGCAGGTGCAGCAGGCTGTGAAGAAAGCGAATGATATGTTGGCATTCATAGCAAAAGGATTTGAGTACAAGAGCAGGGAGGTTCTACTGCAGTTGTACAGGGTCTTGGTGAGGCCACACCTGGAGTATTGCGTACAGTTTTGGTCTCCTAATCTGAGGAAAGACATTCTTGCCATAGAGGGAGTGCAGAGAAGGTTTACCAGACTGATTCCTGGGATGGTACGACTTCCATATGAAGAAAGACTGGATAGACTCGGCTTGTACTCGCTGGAATTTAGAAGATTGAGGGGTGATCTCATAGAGACTTATAAAATTCTTAAGGGGTTGGACAGGCTAAATGCAGGAATATTGTTCCCGATGTTGGGGAAATCCAGAACAAGGGGGTCACAGTTTAAGGATAAGGGGGAAGTCTTTTAGGGCAGAGATGAGGAAAAATTCACACAGTGGTGAATCTGTGGAATTCTCTGCCACAGAAAGTAGTTGAGGCCAGTTCGTTGGCCATATTTAAGAGGGAGTTGGATGTGGCCCTTGTGGCTGAAGGGATCAGGGGGTATGGGGAGAAGGCAGGTACAGGATACTGAGTTGGATGATCAGCCATGATCATATTGAATGGCGGTGCAGGTTCGAAGGGCCGAATGGCCTGCTCCTGCACATAATTTCTATGTTTCTATGTTTCTATGAAAGAAATAATGAGTTGTTTCACACAATCTCATAGAAGTAAGAATGGAACTAATGTGATGTGTGTGTAAAAACCGGTTTTGTATGAATGAGGAAGTTTGTATACGTGATAGGTTTGTTTGCTGTAGGCCACATGCTGTAAGGGTAGGTGTGTGTGTTCCTTTAAGAAATTGTAAGCAATGGGGGAGGTTACAAACAGCTGTTAGGTAACGGACAACGCTTTGTATCATCGCAACTTAAAAGGGGAAAGTTGGAAATGTAGGTTGCTTGGCTTCTATAGATTACTTTTCAGTAAAGTTAATTTGGAAAATTGTTAGTCGTATGTATTTAAACTAGGAATTGGAATTTGGGAATTGTAGGGAGAATGGTTTGAACAAAATTAAAAATAAGTTAGTTGCTGAACAACAAGCAGCTTTTATGGTTTGTTTAGATAAACATTCTGGTTGGAGAAGGGTAATAAATTAATGGGGCCCAGGGGATAAAAAGGGAGTTGGCAGACAATGATGTCAATACTGGGAATTTTACTTCGGAGTCACGTGAGTGACTACGTGAAGACCCCATCCAGCACGCATGCGCGACATTAGCGTTCATGCAGTGCACCCACGACGAACGGGAGTTCAAGGCGCTCCCGCTACAAATTGAAAAGTCGGGCCGACAGGTAAGTTTTACCGTGGCCGTGTGTCTTTTTCTCTGTGGTCTGCTTGTTTTCAGAAAGAATGAGCAACCAGAGGAAAGAAGTCTGCAGCTCGCCCCCGTTCGTCCTCCGTTGAGGAATGCTCTTTGGAGGGGGGGCAAGAGGCGGCGGGTATAACTACCGAGCCGAGCCCAGCACCGCTCGTGCTGCCTGAGCAGCGAACTGGAGGTACCTGCAGCCAGAACCGGGCGGTAGTGTCCGACGATTCGGATGAAGATGCCACACCGCTCGAGAGCGACATAGGCAGCCGCCTAAGCCGCATGGAATGGCTTATGGAGCAATTGCTCCAGCGAGATCTGCTGAGAGAGCTCAGGCACTCCCGCAGTGCCCTTTACGGCACTGGCCATTGCTTCACCTTCTTTTGAAGGCAGCATTGGCGACCAGGTCTGGGCTGGTCAAGAAGAGGGGTCACTGGCTGAAGATGTCGGGAGTACGCAGGGTGTACAGGATCAGGAAGAGCTGCTGGGTGTGGTCAACCGCTACGTGGCCATTCCACAAGTGGGTCGGCCGTTAGAGCCGAAACCTGCAGCCAGCATTAACCACCTGTCCTCAAAACCCCTAGAAGAACAGGTGGTCAATGAGGCTCTTGAACAATATATACAGCCCCAGTAAATTGTACATCATTGAATGTACCAGCTGTAAACAGCCAAGATTTGGGGACATTTGGGGCAGAACATCAGGAAACCTGGAGTTGAAGCTCCAGAAAATCCTTAAACTACTAACTGCAGGAATGACATCATATGGTGCCGGTCCATTGATGGTGTGGACATCTCCACCAAATCAGCAAGACACATTAGCTCTGCTGTGCACCACTCAATATGAAATAAACAATTTACGGAAGGAAATCATCAAGCCTGCCCTCACCCTAAATTTGCGGGACTTTGCAAAACACCGGGTTCAGAACCTCCTATTCTGCTCTTTGGGAAAGACCTTCCAAAAAAGGTGAAAGACCTAGAGGAAGAATCAAGACCTTTTGGTCTCGTGAGGGTGGCAGGTTTGGGACCGAGCAGACCTAACAAACCCAGGCGGCGCAGTACCCCATGGCGTCCACCAGTCGTCGAACCACACTATTGGACTGGTGAAAGCTCGGGGTCCGCAACCATTCCCCGTAAGCCTTTTTTAGGCCAGGCCCAGAGCGGACCCCATGGAAAAATGCGCCACCCCCAACAACATCAACATCACCCTCTACAGCCAGCAGATGCCTCATCGCCCAGTGAAGAGGCAGAAGAAGCACCAATAACCATGGAGGTAGGTGGGTTGGGTCTGGTTCCTCTCAGCATATGAGCAGTAGGGGCTCTATACTAACAGGGGGGAGATTGCACGTGTTTGGATGCATGGGAATCCATCACTAATGACAAGTATATACTCAGCAGCGTTCATGGCTACAAAATTGACTTTGTTCATGAAAACATTCCGCCAGTTCAGCATATACCCCAAAGGGTATTCTACCCTCTCAGTCAAAGAGAAACAGAGGGTCAAGCTGAAATGATGAGGTTAAAGCAAAAGGTGTCATTGAAAGAACAGAAACAAAACTGAACTTTGGAATTTGTGTCTAATATTTTCACTAAAATCAAAAAAAGATGGTGGGACGTCGCATCATCATTGGACTTAACTACTTTAAACAAGTCTGTCAGGTATATACATTTCAAGATGGATACTTTTGAAACAGCCAGACTATTGGTTTCTAGAGGGTACTTTCTAGCAAGCATTGATTTAAAAGATGCCTACTACTCATACCCATACACAGGAGCATCGTAAATACTTAAAATTTTATCTGATGAAACAGCTATGGCAATTTAAAGCCTTACCAAATGGGCTAACCTCCGCTCCAAGGCTGTTCACTAAAATCTTAAAACCCGCCTTGGCATTATTGAGGAAAAAACAAAAGCATATAGTCATGGCGTATTTAGACGAACATTTTAATAGTAGGGAAAACCTTGGAGACAGCCATTTTGGCAGTAGCAGTCACCAAACGTTTGTTTGAAACTTTGGGGTTTTTGTCATACATCCAGATAAATCCAATTTTACACCGTCCACTGCCATGGACTATCTTGGATTTACGATTGATACTGTTCGCATGATTGTAACTCTGCCGAAGGGGAAAGCATCAGAATTGGCACTATCATGCAACGAACTCATGAATAAACATCAGCCAACCATACGGGAGGTAGCCAGAGTTCATTGGCAAGATGGTAGCAGCTTTTCCAGCTGTACAATTTGGGCGTTTTGCACTATCAAAATTTGCAAAGAGCAAAAGTGCGTGCACTAAAGCAAAACTCGGTCACTTTGACCGAGCCAATGAGTTTAACTGCTGAATCTATTCCAGAGTTACAATGGGTGGGCAAGGAACGTAAGGCTCAGCTCCAGTCCCCATAATAGTCAACCAACCCAGTATTAACCATTCAAACGGATGCCAGTGCTTTGGGCTGGGGAGCAACTAACATGCAATCCAGCACAGGGGGCAGATGGACTAAAATTTGAATCATCTTGCCTACGGACACGGGGTATCAACTACTTAGAAATGTTGGGTGCGTTTTATGGGTTAAAAGCATATTCATTTAATACGCATCATGCACATGTCCGGTTGCAATTAGATAATACCACGGTGGTGGACTTATATCAATCCACAAGGTGTGAAAAGTCGATCTCGTGTGACAATTTGGTCAACCTAATCTGGCAATGGTGTGTTTGAAAGACATATTTGGTTTATAAGCAACTTACCTACCAGTAAGCAAAATACAGTGGCAGACACCAGGGTCACGCAGATTCATGAATAACATCGAATGGATGTTAAATCCCAAAATATTTGCTGAAATTACAAAGCAATATGCACACCAAGATATCGATCTATTTGCATCCAGGCTGAATCACCAGGTACCAACGTATGTCGCTTGGGAACCAGACCCTGAGGCAGCAGCAGTTGATGCATTCTCACTGCATTGGGGGAAAATGTTCTTTATGCTTTTCCTCCCTTTTGGCCTCATCAGTCGGTATTACGCAAGATTAAATTGGATTCCGCTTCAGGAATCTTGATAATACCCGACTGGCCTACACAGCCATGGTTCCCAGTGGCCCTCGACATGCTGTTTGAAACACCGTTTGGAATTCCCCAGCAGTCGAGAGTTATTAATCCACCCAGTGTCAGGCATTAGTCACCCGTGCCATGCCACAGGTAGTCAATCTCCTGATTGCAGATTTTAAAAAGACCTCTACTGGGCCTGGGACTGTCTGAGGACGCCATCAACATGATGACCACCGCATCCCACCGGGAGTCCCCCAGAGACAATACCTGACCAACATAAATGAAAATGGGAACGGTATGTGCTCCAAAACAGGAACTACCTACACTACAGCTACAGCCACCAGTGTTGTGGAGTTTCTGGTTGGATTACATCGGAAGGACTCAGCTACAGCCCATTAATACAGCCAGGAGTGCGTTGTCAGCTATTTGGTTCCTCAGCAGCAGACAACTGACTTTGGGGTCCCATCCACTAGTGGTCAAAATCATGAGGGAGCAATTTTTAACAACACCAATTCCCCTAGGCCTAGGTACACTCAGATCTGGGATGTCATCATTGGTACGACGTACCATAGGGATGGCCACCACCCAGGTCACTCACGCTAGAACAACTTACACTGAAATCAGTCATGCTCATGCACTAGTGTCAGCTCAAAGGTACAGTCCTCCACCTTCTGAGGCTGGACAGCATGACAGAGTCATTGGACTGTATCACATTTCACATTCAGGACTGGTCAAACAAACTAGACCAGGTACCACGCCTCCAGTAATGACTTCCGGGCATATTCACCTGACCTACCACGTTGTGTGGCCAAGACCCATCTCGCCAATTTACATAGACACAACATACAACTTAAGAGGGAGAAAAAAAGCCTTATGGATAAGCCACAAGAAGCCTCGTGGTCAGGTGACGAGCCAAACCATTTCAAGATGGCTCAAGCAGGTGCTTAAGTCAGCGGGAGTCGATACTAATGTTTACAAATCTCATTCCACCAGGGCTGCATCTACGTCGGCGGCTAGGCGAATGGATGTGCCTATGGACCATATTCTGGCCAGAGCAGGATGGTCCTCGGAAAGAACTTTCCAAAGGTTTTATAATAAGCCGCTGCCTGCTACATTTGCAGACAGAATTTTAGAGTCTGCAGCTAATATTTAATTTAAGCCGGGGGAGCTCTCTGTTTTTTGTTATCATTAATAAACCTTTATTGTTCACAAACAGGTTATTGTTGATTGTATAACATGCTTCCTCCCTCTAAGGTCTTCAGGCAGTGAGTGAAGCATGAGCTGGTACACGGTTCGGATTCACAGAGCTTTGAAGTCTTCACGTAGTCACTCACGTGACTCCGAAGTAAAATAGTAAGATTAAATGAGAACTTACCAGTTCAAAGTTTGATCTGTATTTTATGAGGAGTTACGATGAGGGATTACGTGCCCTCCGCTCCCACCCTCTATTATACAGATCAACTGGTAATTATTTTTTCTTATTTTTCTTATTAGTTACTAGTTCTTATTTTTTCTTTACTATATTTATTTCAATTGTTGTGTTTTTCTGTGAATCCACACCGCTGCTTTGAAAAAATGTCGCGCATGCGTGCTGGACGGGGTCTTCACGTAATCCCTCATCGTAACTCCTCATAAAATACAGATCAAACTTCGAACTGGTAAGTTCTCATTTAATCTTACTAGTTTATTTACTTCAAAAGAAAGACAGATGGTCAGACAAGCAGGAATAAAGATCTGGGAAAAGGGGTTGCAGGCTCCGGGGGTAGCAGCGGACGCAGGTCAGCAGTTACTAAAGGTTAATTTCGTAACCAAGTCATGGCCAGATATTAGAAAGAAACTGGAAAAATTGGAGGATTGGAATGACAAACCATTAAATCAATTGTTAACAGAGGCTCAGAAAGTATGTGTATGATGGGATGAGGAAAAACAGAATGATTATGTATCTGATCATTTGATGTATTCTGAAGAATAAATAAATAAGCTTGAATTTCACTTGAGCCTGAATTATTATTGAATCAGAAGTCATAGGTTGAAAAATACATCCCGAATATAATATAATGTAGCTGTAAAGACAAACCTGGAGTCTTCTGTTGAAACCATTCAGGCGACGGAGAGAATATGAAAGGAAGTAGTAGGTGAGTTTCATCTCTGGGTCTGCAAGCCGTTCC
This sequence comes from Okamejei kenojei, assembly GCA_035221665.1. Lineage (NCBI taxonomy): Eukaryota > Metazoa > Chordata > Chondrichthyes > Rajiformes > Rajidae > Okamejei > Okamejei kenojei. The sequence continues at coordinate 112,907 of JAVHYY010000186.1, forward strand.
GCACACCGCTTGACTTTTCCAGGCTTCTCAACATCTGGGTGGCTGTTGAAGTAGGATCTCAGAGCTTCCCACTCGTTCAAGAAACGGTTGACACATGCTTCCAGGCTGAGCCATCTCGTTGACCTACATGCTTCAGAATCTTCAGGTGATCAACCTCAACAAAGATCTGGAAATCTCTGTACTCTTCAGCTCTCTTGGCCCTGTTAAAGGGAAACCAAATCCACATATGAAGTTAGTTTACTTTTATTGTACAGTTATAATTATTGAGATAAATATAATCAGTGAACATTTGTACAAAATCGGACAAAGAATAAGATACGGTTTGGTTCCCCTTTAATATTGATTGAACATAAAACTGACATAATAATTATGTAAATGATGAAGACACCAGCTGAATATGCTTTCTCAGTATTTCTCATGAAAATGAAATATGGCATCTAAATTGAGGGAATAACATAATGGTTCATACATTTCCAGTGCTATACCAAGAGCATAGATCTCACTTCTGTTTTCAACGTTCATGAGATATTAGCTAATGTGAAAGATTATTTTGCCTGATGCCTATGTTTGTTTCATATGCATACATAATCAAATCATGTACAATCAAGTAACAATTTTAATTCCAATTCCAAATGGTTGTTAATAATGTATGCCTGTACTGTAGTCACTCTACCTATGCTCGAAGAAATAGTACACATCAATCAGCAGGTCTTCCACTGGTTGTGTAAGCGCCTTGACCATCTGGGCTGCACAGAGATGAGCACAATGTAATAGACATCCAACATCAAAGACCCTGTCGTCTGTGGCTGTCTTGATTCTTGAAAGTACAGAGTTGTTTTTTCTCACCATAACCAATGCATTATCGCTACTGAAACCAACGCAGTTGCTCCATGGGATATTTTGCTTGCTGCAAATAAAAAGAAACAATATGATTGTGGTGATGTGCAGTATACTTTATATTTAAATAAACAAAATGTATCCAAATTAGCATTTACCCCCACGTGACTGCCAATTTATAAATGTTTGAATTATTATTATTATTTTATTTTACTGATATTTGAGTTCAAACATATTTAAATAAAGTGGATAATTTTTGTAGATAAAGTTTACAAAGATTAGACCTTTTAAGTATCTAGATAGCCTTTAATACTTAACGTTATAGTTATAACTAACTTATAAGTTATTTATACTGTTAAAGTTGTAGATCTAGTTAGGCCTTTTTCATTATAGCTAAGACAGTAGACTCAATGACAATGTCAATTTAAAAATTACTGTGCAATTAATCATCAGTTAATATTCATATTCTTTTGTTCAGTCAAAATACAACTAAGGTAGGTTCTCACCTCATTTCTTCATTCACCGAGTTGTACACATTCTCTGCTGTAGCTATGTTCACGGTGGGTAATCCAAGAAATCTTTCTTTCACGCCATCCTTTTCTAGGACTCTTGCTACCATGGCACAATTCTTTTCAATTATGTCGATCATTGCTTTCATCTAATGCTAATGAAAAGTCTGAATGTTCTGCACCTCTCTATGGACTGGTCCAAGGAAGTGTGGTGCCAGGGCATCCTTTATGATGGTTGCGGTCCTTGTATGGCCCACAGGCAAACTGTTTTGCAATCTCACTATCTGGGAACATTGCTTTGCATAAATCTGTAAAGCTGTCCCCCAGACTGAATGACAAGTTAGACTCGGCGATCCACTGGCAGAACAAGATTTCTGCCTTTGTCACCCTGTCTTGACAGGAATCAGTCTCCTTCGATTGGCCAAAATAATCCGCCATTCTTGCCTGCCTGCCTCCCCTCTCTTTTGACGCCATCGAGTTTTGCACGGTGGCTTTCCAGGCTCACATGCTTAACCATATCACTGATGCCCCCATGCTTCACGGAAAATGTAGTAACACAATACGTGCAAATAACAATTGAGGTGCCGGTGTCCTTCTGATGAGGAGTCAGCCCACAAAATCGGTCTTCTCGGAACCACTCTAGTTTCCATGAGCACAAATACTTATTTTTAGTTTTAATACTACTACTAGGTACTTCTAGTACTTCGCCGTCGCCTTCGGCATTCTTCCGTTTGGCAGACATGACTTTACTCGATCTCTAGAGCTTGAAGTCTAGTCTAGGCTGTCAAGCGCATAGCCGGCCCAATGCATGCATATGCAGCTAGCTACGTAGCTACGTGTATGTAGCTAATAATACACGTACACACGTACGAGCTAGCTTCGCTCGATCTACATCTACCTTAGATAATCTGGACCATAAACGCGCGCATACTGCATCAAGGCCCACGGCCACGGTCACGGAGTCGCGTTGGATCGGAGTGTGCATGCTAAAGCACATAGAGCTACATTATGTACACGGTGCCGTGTGTATCGTACGGGGGCCGGGGGGGGGGGGTGGGTAGAGTGCCTAGCATGCACATTATACATGTATACATGTATGCACTACATGCATTAAAACGTATGTAGTATCGCGTGTGCGCATTTGGTGATTTATACACCGTGGAAATGCATGAAAATTAAATTCCACTTTTCAAAAAGGTGATTGGGCGGGAGAAAGAACATTTCAAGCGGGACGAAATACATCTTAAGCGGGAGACACAAAGCCAGGGCAGGAGAAATTAAATCTCAAGCGGGAGAGCGGGAGATTTTGCGAAAATGGCCTTTCGGCGGGAGATCTCCCGCCGAAAGCGGGAAAGTTTGAGTCACTACCCCCCCCACATATATATACGCCCCCACATATATACACCACTCACCCACATATATACCCCCCCACGCTCCCATCCCTCATGCCCCCCGCTTCACGCTCCCCCTCATGTTCCCCCCCCATATTCCCCCCACTCATGATCCCCCCCTCACGCTGCCCCCCACTCATGCTGCCCCCACTCACGATCCCCCTCATGCTCCCCCCCACTCATGCTGCCCCCCCACTCACGTCCCCCCCACTCATGCTCCCCCCCACTCACGCTCCCCCCCTCATGCTCACCCCCACTAACACTCATGTTCCCGCTCCTCACAGTCCCCTCCACTCACGCTCCCCCCACTCATGCTGCACCCCCTCACATTCCCCACCATGTTCCCCCCTCCACGATCCCCCCTCATGCTTCCCCCCCCACTCACACTTCCCCCCCACTTACGTCCCCCCCCCACTCATGGTCCCCCCTACTCACGCTCCCCCCCCTCACGCTAGGATGTAACTAGGAAAATGGACAAGAGAGAGCCAGTGGATGTAACCTGGACTTTCAGAAAGCATTTGATGAGGTCCCACATAAGAGCATAGAGGGCAAAATTACAGCACTGACATGGATAGAAAATTGGTTGGCAGACAGGAAACAAAGACGGGATAAACGGTTCCCTTTCAGAATGGCAGGCAGTGACTAGTGGGGTACCGCAAGGCTTGGTGCTGCGACCACAGCTATTCACAATATCGATGAATGATTTAGATGAAGGGATTAAAAGTAGCATTAGCAAATTTGCAGATGACGCAAAGCTGGGTGGCCATGATCATATTGAATGGTGGCTCAAAGGGCCGAATGGCCTACTCCTTCACCTATTGTCTAGTGTCTATCTCTAAACTAATATAAATGCACCATGATTTTATTTGAGGCATTGTAAAATGTATTCAATTTCCATTAGTCTTTCCTCATAGATGGGCTTTGTCAAATTAGAGTAGTGCTCTGTTTTACCTCATACTCTGTGTGCCTTGAATAAATATTGTTATTTGTCCATGACAACTCTGTAAAAACAAGCCTGGAGGCATTATGTCTCAATGCAAGGAGCATTTGTAATAAGGTGGATGAGTGGAATGTGCAGATAGTTATTAATGAATATGATATAGTTGGGATCACGGAGACATGGCTCTAGGGTGACCAAGGCTGGGAGCTGAACATCCAGGGATATTCAATATTCAGGAGGGATAGACAGAAAGGAAAAGGAGGTGGGGTAGTGTCGCTGGTTTGAGAGGAGATTAATGCAATAGAAAGGAAGGACATTAGCCTGGAGGATGTGGAATCGATATGGGTAGAGCTGCGAAAAACCAAGGGGCAGAAAACGCTAGTGGGAGTTGTGTACAGGCCACCTGACAGTAGTAATGGAGTTGAGGATGGCATCAAACAAGAAATTAGAAATGCGTGCAACAAAGGTAAAACAGTTATAATGGGTGACTTCAATCTACATATAGATTGGGTGAATCAAATTGGCATGGGTGCCGAGGAAGAGGATTTCTTGGAATGCATACGGGATAGTTTTCAAAACCAACGTGTAGAGGAACCAACGAGAGAGCAGGCTATTCTAGACTGGGTATTGAGTAATGAGGAAGAGTTAGTTAACAGTCTTGTTGTGCATGGCCCCTTGGGCAAGAGTGACCATAATATGGTTGAGTTCTTCATTAGGATGGAGAGTGACATAATTAATTCAGAAAGAAGGATTCTGAACTTAAAGAAAGGTAACTTTGAGGGTATGAGACGTGAATTGGCCAAGATAGACTGGCAATTAATTCTTAAAGGGTTGACGGTGGATAGGCAATGGAAGGCATTTAAAGACTGCATGGATGAAGTACAAAAATTGTTCATCCCAGTTTGGCAAAAGAATAAATCAGGGAAGGTAGTACATCCGTGTATAACAAGGGAAATCAGGGATAGCATCAAAACAAAAGGTGAAGCATACAAATTAGCTAGAAATAGCAGCCTACCAGGGGACTGGGAGAAATTCAGAGTCCAGCAGGGGAGGGTAAAGGGATTAATTAGGAATGGGAAAATAGATCATGAAAGAAAACTGGCAGGGAACATAAAAAACTGACTGCAAAAGATTTTATAGATATGTGAAGAGGAAAAGATTAGTTAAAACAAATGTAGGTCCCTTGCAGTCAGATACAGGTGAATCGATCATGGGGAACAAGGGCATGGCAGACCAATTGAATAACTACTTTGGTTCTGTCTTCACTAAGGAAGACATAATAATCTGCCAGAAATAGCAGGGGACCGGGGGTCAAATGAGATGGAACTGAGTGAAATCCAGGTTAGCCGGGAAGTGGTGTTAGGTAAATTGAATGAATTAAAGTCCAATAAATCCCCAGGGCCAGATAGGCTGCATACCAGAGTACTTAAAGAAGTAGCCCCAGAAATAGTGGATGCATTAGTGATAATCTTTCAAAATTCTTTAGATTCTGGAGTAGTTCCTGAGGATTGGAGGGTAGCTAATGTAACCCCACTTTTTAAAAAGGGAGGGAGAGAGAAAACGGTGAATTACAGACCAGTTAGTCTAACATCGGTAGTGGGGAAACCGCTAGAGTCGTTTATTAAAGTTTTTAAAGATGGATTAGCAGCACATTTGGAAAGTGGTGAAATCATTGGACAAAGTCAGCATACATTTATGAAAGGTAAATCATGTCTGATGAATCTTATAGAATTTTTTGCGGATGTAACTAGTAGAGAGGATAAGGGAGAACCAGTGCATGTGTTATATCTGAACTTTCAGAAGGCTTTTGACAAGGTCTCACATAAGAGATGAGTATGCAAACTTAAAGCACACGGTATTGGGGGTTCAGTATTGAAGTGGATAGAGAACTGCCTGGCACACAGGAAGCAAAGAGTAGGAGTAACCGGGTCCTTTTCAGAATGGCAGGCAGTGACTAGTGGGGTACCGCAAGGCTCGGTGCAGGGACCTTAGGTATTTACAATATATATTAATGATTTGGACGAGGGAATTGAATGCAACATCTCCAAGTTTGCGGATGACACAAAGCTGGGGGGCAGTGTTAGCTGTGAGAAGGATGCTAGGAGGTTGCAACGTAACTTAGATAGGTTGGGTAGTGGGCAAATGCATGGCAGATGCAGTATAATGTGGATAAATGTGAGGTTATCCACTTTGGTGGCCAAAACAGGAAAGTGGACTATTATTTGAATGGTGGCCGATTAGGAAAAGGGGAGATGCAACGAGACCTGGGTGTCATGGTACACCAGTCATTGAAAGTAGGCATGCAGGTGCAGCAGGCAGTGAAGAAAGCGAATGGTATGTTAGCATTCATAGTAAAAGGATTTGAGTATAGGAGCAGGGAGGTTCTACTGCAGTTGTCCAAGGTCTTAGTGAGACCACAGCTGGAGTATTGCATACAGTTTTGGTCTCCTAATCTGAGGAAAGAGATTCTTGCCATAGAGGGAGTACAGAGAAGGTTCACCAGACTGTTTTCTGGGATGTCATGACTTTCATATGAAGAAAGACCTGATAGACTCGCATGTACTCGCTAGAATTTATTAGATTGAGGGGGGATCTTAGAGAAACTTACAAAGTTCTTAAGGGGTTGGACAGGCTAGATAACGGGAGATTTTTGCCCAATGTTGGGGAAGTCCAGAACAAGGGGTCACAGTTTAAGGATACGTGGGAAGTCTTTTAGGACCGAGATGAGAAAAACATTTTTCACACAGAGAGTGGTGAATCTCTGGAATTCTCTGCCACAGAAGGTGGTTGAGGTCAGTTCATTGGCTATATTTAAGAGGAAAGTTAGATGTGGCTAAGGGGATCAGTGGGTATGGAGAGAAGGCAGATACGGGATACAGAGTTGGATGATCATCCATGATCATCTTGAATGGTGGTGCAGGCTCGAAGGGCCGAATGGCCTACTCCTGCACCTATTTTCTACGTTTCTAACTCTGTTCTTCCCCTTAGCTGCAGCTTTGATGATAATTTCCCTGTTGTCTTTCACCTCTCTTAGGATTTGGGTATTGTAAGCCAAGTTTACAGCTGAAGAGGAGAGCCAGCATCTGGCTGATGGAGGGAGAAGACAAGGCCAGGTGAGCAAAGTTTTGTGAAAGTTGTCTTTTAATAGGAGCGGCGCACTGGCACAGTGGTAGTTGCTGCCTCACAGAGCCAGAGACCCAGGTTCGATCCTGACTACAGGTGCTTGGCTGTACTGAGTTTGTACGTTCTTCCCATGACCTGCGTGGGGTTTCTCGGAGATTTCCAGTTTCTTCCCACATTCCAAAGACGTACAGGTTTGTAGGTTAATTGCCTTGATATAAAAGTAAATTGTCCCAAGTGTGTTGAGGAAACATAGAAACACGGTGTCACTGTGACGCAATGGCAACGCTGCTGCCTTACAGCGCTTGCAGCACCGGAGATCCGGGTTCAATCCCGACTACGGGGGCTTATCTGTACGGAGTTTGTACGTTCTCCCCGTACCCGGTTTTCTCCGAGATCTTCGGTTTCCTCCAACACTCCAAAGGTACAAGTATGTAGGTTAGTGGCTTGGTGTATGTGTAAATTGTCCCTAGTGTGTGTAAGAGAGCGTTAATGGGCAGGGTGATCGCTGGTCGGCACTGACTCTGTGGGCCGAAGGGGGGGGGGAGAGGGGGGAGCGGGGGCATTGCGCTGTTGTATTGGCAAGTCATCAGTCTGTCTACGGGGGGTGGGAGCACTGGCTCTGGAGCGTGGGTGGGCTTGTACCATCTCACCTGGAGGAGTCGGGGAATAGCTGGGTGGGGCCAGAGGTAATGACAAGGCTGCCCACCTTGGGAGCTCTGCAACGCCCGATCAGGGCAGCAACACAGTAAAAGGCAGTAATTATGACAACAACTATGACGAGACCCTGTAGTAGGCTGGTACCGAGGTTTCCCAGCCACCCTGACACAAAACCCCTCTGGGCCCAAGAACTGGTTGGCTCTTGGTGTAACTTTGTGGATTCCTTGCGAATATAGTTTGCTTGATTAATAATATTTTCAGAATTATCTGGGACTTGTGATGATATTGAGTTTACCTGTCCGAGAGCCCAAAACTAAAGTCTAGACTTTAAATCTTATCTGGTATAGAAACATAGAAAATGGGTGCAGTTGTAGGCCATTCTGACCTTCAATACGATCATGGCTGATCATCCAAAATCAGTACCCGTTCCTGCTTTCTCCTGTTAAAGAAAACTTTAAAACATAACACAAAGATCAGGAAAGACAATCGTGCCAAATACAGCGTTCACTGGGAGCAGTCTAGGGAATTGCTCAACGAACAAAGATTCATCTACTCCTTATACAGAATTTTCCTTTCATGTTTTGTTTATTGAAGAATACACCTTAGAAGTTTTTCTTCTTCCAAATGGTCCAAAATCAAACATACATTATGCAACTCCGAAAGACACAGCAGAGTAAACACAGCCCAATTCCACACCATTACAGATAAGCAAATGTCCTGTTACGCATTTGACCTTAATTTATTGTTTTATGATTGCCATTTGTCCTTTGACAACAGAACAGAATCTGACTAAAGGGCCTGTCCCACGTGTGACATTTTCGGCGACAGCCTGAAAAGAGGTTGTCGCGGGGTGACGCATTTAATGACAGGCGGTGCTTCCCTGCCACTGCCGGATTTTGGAATGTTCAAAATCTTTCCGCGACATCTGTGTGTCTTATCATGTCATGCGCCCTGTCGCACGCTGACTAAGGCTGTCCTGCGGGTGACGCAAGGTCATGACCTCTGCTAATTCATTTTGCGTCATCATACGTCACCATGCATCACCATGCATCAATGATGCATCAAGATGCGTCATTTGAGCACCACGTGATCTCATGGGTATATAAAGCGCCGACTTTCAAAACTTTTTTCACTTGCAATGGAGACGATCAGAAAATGGCACCCAAGAGAAGCAGGGTTCATCAGAAGAGCAAGGCACAACGAAAACCAACCATGCAGGAGAAGACCCAGATTCAGCAGATTGAGGTTTAGGAGGAGGACACCATGGAGGAGAACATGGAGGGGGCTCATGGCCACAGCACCACCCCACTCAGGGCCACATTTTCCAAAGCTGCTGTTCCTGCTGTTGTTGCTGCTTTTGCTGCTGCTCCTGCTGCAGCTGCTAGATTTGCTGTAGATTGAGATTCCAATTTTGCTGTGGATACTGATGCCTCAGCTGAGCTAGTTGAGATCAAGAAGAAGAGGCAAATGGCAACCAAGCCGTATTATTTCAGCAGCAAATAAGAGGGGAACCTGGTAGATTGGTATCATCTTGCTTGCCCCTCCTGATGGTCATGAAAATTTGTGATACACATTTATTTTCTTCCAGTTTAACAAGGAAAAATCACAGCGTGCCATCTCCAGTGAGGATGAGCTTGATCCTCTTGTGGGACCCTCTGGATCCACCTTCCCGATCAGTCAGTAGTACAGCCAGAGAAAGCAGACCATTGCGATCCCCACTGCAGGCTCCAGCACAACTGCGGCTGAGGAAGAAGAGTCTAGACAGACAAGTCAGCGGGAGATGATCAAACAAGTCAGCGGGAGATGATCAAAGAACTTCCTCTGCAAAGCAAAGCAAGCTACATATAAATCATTGCAAGCAAGGAGTGCATCTACATCGTACATCTACACTCCAGTCCTCCTCACCCAGCAGGGAATTTCAAGTAGGCATAAAGGTAAGAAAACGAGATTCTTATTGGAGTTGCAAATACATACTGTATGTTTAATATGGTACTGACTAAGTAGATCCATATCGATAATTATCAAATAATTTAGCCAGAATGCTCAGGAATCTTTGAAAATTTGTCCAAGGAAAGGGTGTCAGAATGGCTAAAACCCATGAGCTTCATGAGCCCCTGGACCCCACCCGCAAGTGCTCGATTCCTTCGCTCGCTCACAAAAATCACCCTGATTAGGAAATCCCAATGTTGGCAGCTCTGTACTTATGAGTAAAACTCTATCTTGATGAATAGCCAACACAGCACCAGGGTTTCGGCCCCTGATTATACTAACCAGCCATCTCTTCCTACGGGCCTACACGTAGAGCAAAATGACGCAGCAACTCCAAACCTAATCCGAAGATTTGATGGACCTCCCAGAGCGGGAGTAACACCAATCCGAGCCCCAATTAGCCGAGTTGATATTGATAAACCACAGGAAAGGGTGGCCCCACTAACCACAAAAAATACTATTGGTATCAGAACATGGAATGTTCGAACACTGTACCACTGTCGAACATTAAGGAAAGTTCTCGGATACAAAAAGAGCCAAAAGGAAAAACCCTGAATCAGTGAAGAAGTTATCCAGCTTGCAAAGGAAAGAAGCGAAGTCAAACAACAGAATCTTCTTGATCCACCAAACGAAGCAGACACAACTACCTAAATCGTGAAATGAAGAGAAAAACCAAAGGATGCCGTGACAAGTGGCTCAAAGAGTTATGTGACAAAGTAGACCAAGTGAATCAAGCTGCTAAATCCAAAGAAGTTTACTCAACAAGTAAGAAAATTACAAGGACATCAACCACCAAAAATGCAGACGGTAAAGAGGGAAAAATACTCACTAAAATGTATGACGTCAAAGGAAGATGGAAAGAGAACATCCAAGACCTCTACGGTGGCGGAGATCAGGGTCAGGGTGGTTCTGCTGTTGTCAGGGTATTGGTGGTGTGAGGGTCAGGGTGGTGGGGTGGGGGTAAGGGTGAAAGGGGTAAGGGTGTGGGAGTGTGAAGTTTTGGAAGGGGGGTGGTGCTGCTGTGTCAGGATCAGGAGGGGTCAACAGACAATAGGTGCAGGAGTAGGCTCTTCGGCCCTTTGAGCCAGCACCACCATTCACTGTGTTCATGGCTGATCATCCACAATCAGTACCCCGTTCCTGCCTTCTCTTCATATCCGTAGACTCCGCTAGCTTTCAGACCTCTCGCTAACTCTCTCTTGAAACCCTTCAGAATATTGGCCTCCACTGCCTTCTGAGGCAGAGAATTCCACAGATTCACAACTCTGTGTGAAAAAGTGTTTCCCCGTCTGTTCTAAATGGCTTTCCTCTTATTCTTAAACTGTCACCCCTGGTTCTGGACTCACCCAACATCGGGAACATGTTTCTTGCATCTAGCACATCCAAACCCTTAATAATCTTATATGTTTCAATAAGATTCCCTCTCATCCTTCCAAATTCCAGAGTATGCAAGCCCAGACGCTCCATTCTATCAACATACGACAGTCCTACCATCCCAGGAATTAACCTGGTGAACCTACGCTGCACTCCCTCAATAGCACAAATTTCCTTCCTCAAATTTGGAGACCAAAACCACACAATACTCTAGGTGTGGTCTCACTAGGGCCCTGTACAGCTGCAGAAGGACCTCTTTGCTCTTATACTCAACTTCTCTTGTTATGAAGGCCATCATGCCATTTGCTTTCTTCACTGCCTGCTGTACCTACATGCTTACTTTCAGTGACTGATGAACAAGGACCCCCCCAGATCTCGTTGTACTTCCCCTTTTCCCCAACTTGACACCATTTAGATAATAATCTTCCTTTCTGTTTTTGCTATCAAAGTGGATAATCTCACATTTATCCACATTAAACTGCATCTGCCCACTCACCCAACCTGCAGAAGTCTCCCTGCATTCTCATAGCATCCTCCTCACAGTTCACACTGCCACCCAGCATTGTGTCATCTGCAAATTTGCTAATGTTACTTTCAATCCCTTCATCTAAGTCATTAATAGATATTGTAAATAGCTGCGGTCCCAGCACCGAGCCTTACGATACCCTACTTGTCACTGCCTGCTATTCTGAAAGGGACCCATTTATCCCTACTCTTTGTTCCCTGCCTGCCAACTAATTTTCTATCCATGTCAGTACCCTACCCCCAATACCATGCATTATAATTTCATCCACTAATCTCCTATGTGGGACCTTATCAAATGCTTTCTGAAATTCCAGGTAACCTACATCCACTGCCTCTCCCTTGTCCATTTTCCTAGTTACATCCTCAAAGAACTCGGACGGATCCTGCTACTGCCATCCAAATGTGCCGCTATTTTATATTTTATAGTCAGAGTGAGGCTATTGTGTGGAAGTGGATATCAGGGAGAGGAGGTGAGGGTGGTGCCGGTTGGAACGTGGGGGTGGTGGTGCCGCAGTTGTCACGGTTCCTGTCCCCACCCCCCGGGGGTTGGAGCCGCGACACAAACCAACACTCTAGAATGTAGCATTGTGAACGATGCAGCCAATGGGCAGCGGCGCCGGGGGCGGGATATAGAAACAGACACAGACAGACGGCGTTGGAGGAGGTCGTGTCTGGTGTCTGCTCTGCCATACTCTACCCTCATCTACTGTACTATACTCTAGGTGCGGCGGGGACGGGTGGCGACCAGAAGGGGAGAGGTTGAAGTGGCCCCGCTCCCGCTCCTTGTTCCCGGCGCCGCGGCGAAGCTTCTGCTGCTCGGACCCCGCAGGGACCATCACTCGGTGAGTCTGTCTGTCTGTCTGTCGTGTCGGTCCCTGGCCCCGCACAGGTGACCGCTCCTCCCGGCGCCGGGGGCCCTGCGGACGGGGGCGGCTCCCAGCCTCACCCCCTTGACTGCCTCCCCTTAAACACCAACCCACGGCAGCGCTGTCAGAGCCCAGGGGCGCTTCCCCGCTGAATGAACTAACCGCACACTTTAAATAAGTATTGTACAAGTTATTGACATTTGAAACTTTTAAAGCCCTGCCTGTCAATGACATCACGATGGAATCTCGAATCTCATTTACATAAAATTCGAAACAAAATCTGTTTTATTCAAATTATTCCGTTTTCATTCACAATAGCGTCACACAGGGAATCCAAATCTCATTTACATAGAAAATCGTGAGGGGGGGGGGGGGGGGGGGTGGGATAGGGTACAGGTGAGGAGTGGAGCAGGCTGGGAGAGGGGTTATGGAGGGAGGAAGGGAGTGACTGAGGAAGTGGGAGGTGATTGAGGAGGAGGAGAGGGGAAGAAGAGGGAAGGTGAAGATGTCTGGTGTGGGCCAAGCCCCAGGGCTGTAGCCGGGCCTGGGCTTTGGCCGCTGGGCAGCAGACACAGACACAGGCCCTGGCCTGGGGTTCGAGCCGGTGTGGGGTCCTGGGGATGCTGCTCCGGGCCCGAGGGACCTGGGGCAAGGACTAGGCGGCAGCCTCAGTCTCTCCCTCCCCCAGACCTCAGCCTCTCCCTCCCATGGCTCCAGACCAGTCAACACGTGACGCCTGTATGGTCGTCTGGCCCCGGTATTGTCTTAGATAGGCACAAAATGCTGGAGTAACTCAACAGGATAGTTAGCATCTTTGGAGAGAAGGAAACATAGAAAATAGGTGCAGGAGTAGGCCATTCGGCCCTTCGAGCCTGCACTGCCATTCAATATGATCATGGCTGATCATCCAACTCAGTATCCTGTTCCTGCTTTCTCTCCATACCCCCTGATCCCTTTAGCCACAAGGGCCACATCTAACTCACTCTTAAATATAGCCAATGAACTGGTCTCAACTACTTTCTGTGGCAGAGAATTCTACAGATTCACGAATCTCTGTGTGAAAAATGTTTTTCTCATCTCGGTCCTAAAATACTTCCCCCTTGTCCTTAAACTGTGACCTCTTGTTCCGGACTTCCCCAACATCGAGAACAATCTCCTGCATCTAGCCTGTCCATCCCCTTAAGAATTTTGTAAGTTTCTATAAGATCCCCCCTTAATTTTCTAAATTCTAGCGAGTAGAAGCCAAGTCTATCCAGTCTTTCTTCATATGAAAGTCCTGCCATCCCAAGAATCAGTCTGGTGAACCTTCTCTGCACTCCCTCTATGGCAAGAATGTCCCTCCTTAGACTAGGAGACCAAAACTGTACGTAATACTCCAGGTGTGGCCTCACCAAGACCCTGGACACTGCAGTAGAACCTCCCTGCTCTTGTACTCAAATCCTTTTGCTATGAATGGCAACATACCATTCGCTTTCTTCACTGCCTGCTGCACCTGCATGCCTACTTTCAATGACTGGTGTACCATGACACCCAGGTCTCGTTGCATCTCCCCTTTTCCTAACCATTCAGATAATAGTCTACTTTACTGTTTTTGCCACCAAAATGGATAACCTCACATATATCCATATTATATTGCATCTGCCATGCATTTGCCCACTCACCCAACCTATCCAAGTCACCTTGCCGCTTCCTAGCATCCTCCTCACAGCTAACACTGCCCCCCCAGCTTTGTGTCATCCGCAAACTTGGAGATGTTCCATTCAATTCTCTCATCCAGATCATTAATATATATTGTAAATAGCAGGGGTCCCTGCACTGAGCCTTGTGGTACCCCACTAGTCACTGCCTGCCATTCTGAAAAGGACCCGTTTACTCCTACTCTTTGCTTCCTGTCTGCCAGCCAGTTCTCTATCCACATCAATACTGAACCCCCAATACCGTGTGCTTTAAGTTTGCATACTAATCTCTTATGTGGGACCTTGTCACAAGCCTTCTGAAAGTCCAGATATAACACATCCACTGGTTCTCTCTTATCCACTGTACTAGTTACATCCTCGATAAATTCTATAAGATTCGTCAGATATGATTTACCCTTCGTAAATACATGCTGACTTTGTCCAATGATTTCACCACTTTCCAAATGCGCTGCTATCCCATCTTTAATAATTGACTCTAGCAGTTTCCCCACTACCGATGTTAGACTAACTGGTCTGTAATCCCCCGTTTTCTCTCTCCCTCCCTTTTAAAAAGTGGGGTTACATTAGCTACCCTCCAATCCTCAGGAACTACTCCAGAATCTAAATGAGTGACGTTTCTGGTTTAGACGCGTTTCAGACGGATAAGCATAAAGCTCGAGAGGACGGAACGCGGTGAACACATGTCGGGGCAGATGAGACAGTGTGAGGCTTGTACAGTGTGGGAGCCCAGGGACACAGATGGAGCCTCTGGCTGCTAGAACTGTGGCAAGTGTATCCAGCTTCTGCTCCTAAAGGACCGTGTTGGGGCACTGGAGAAGCAGCTGGATGACCTCGGGGCCATCTGGGAAAACGAGAGTTTCCTGGACAGGACCTACAGTGAGGTAGTCATGCCGAGGATACGGGAAGAACCAAGGTGTGTGACGGAGACAAAGGGTGGAAATTGTGGAGTGCGGAAGACCCAGGTGGCTGTGCCTAATGAATACAGGTACGCCCTCTTGGGAACTGTCCGGGGAGATGATGTTTCCAGTCCGAGCGGCGGACATGTCGGTGGCTCCAATTCTGGAGATGGGACTCGACCGGCGAGACCAACGTAGGGGCAGAGCCGTAGTGGTGGGTGACTCCATTGTCCGCGGAGTGCACAGGAGATTCTATGGTGGCAGACGAGATGTGAGGATGGTCTGTTGCCTCCCTGGTGCCAGGGTTCAGGATGTCACGAGCCAAATTCTGAACATCCTCGAGAGGGAAGGTGAACAGTAGTTGCGCACGTAGGCACAAAAGATGAAGAGGAAGGAGGTTCTCCAACATGACTTCAGAGAGTTGGGAAGAAGACTGAAATGCCGGACTTCTAGGGAGGTTATCTCTGGACTGCTTCCAGTACCACGTGCTAGAGAGGACAGGAACAGGGAGATAGGGGATCTGAATGTGTGGCTGAGGGGCTGGTGCAGGGAGCAAATATTTAGATTTATAGACCACTGGGATCTCTTCTGGGGTAGGGGTGACCTGTACAAAAGGGACGGGGTTACATCTTAACTGGAGGGGGACCGACATTCTGGCAGGTAGGTTTGCTAGGGCGACACGTGTGGGTTTAAACTAAATAGTGGGAGGGAGGTATTGGCAAATTGGGAGTATAAAGATGGAGTTGAAGGGGAAGTGGCTACAGGATAAATTGCAAAATATTCTCGAATTAATGGGAAGGAAAGCTTGAGAATGGACAACAGAGTAAGGTCAGGGCCAATTGCGAGGGGTAAGTGAATACGGAGGTCAAAGTACTGTATATGAATGTGCGAAGTATAAGGAATAAAGTGGATGAGCTTGAGGCTCAGTTAGAAACTGACAAGTATGATGTTGTGGGAATTATTGAGACATGGCTGCAAGAGGGCCAGGGCTGGGAACTGAATATTCAAGGGTATACCTCCTATCGAAAAGACAGACAGGTGGACAGAGGGGGTGGGGTTGCCCTGTTGGTGAGGAATGAAATTCAGTCCCTTGCAAGGGGTGACATTGAAACAGATGTGGAGTCAATATGAATAGAACTAAGGACTTGTAAGGGTAAAAAGACCATAATGGGACTAATTTACAGGCCCCCAAACAGTAGCCTGTACATAGGGCGTAAGTTGAATCGGGAGTTAAAATTGGCATGTAGTAAAAGTAATGTTGTGGTTGTTATGGGAGATTTCAACATGCAGGTAGACTGCGAGAATCAGGTTGGTACTGGACCCCAAGAAAGGGACTTTGTAGAATGCCTTTGTGATGGATTCTTTGAACAGCTTGTATTGGAGCCTACCAGGGAGAAGGCAATTCTGGATTTAGTGTTATGTAATGAATCGGATTGATAAAGAACCTTGAGGTTAATGAGCCATGAGGAGGCAGTGACCATAACATGGTCAGGTTTAATCTACAATTGGAGAGGGAGAAGAGTAGATCGGAGGTGTCAGTGTTGCAGTTGAATAAAGGGGACTATGGGGCCATGAGCGAGGAGCTGGCCAAAGTTGACTGGAAAGATACGCTAGCAAGGATGACAGTGGAACAAAAATGGCACGTGTTTCTAGGAATAATACAGAAGGTGCAGGATCAGTTCATTCCTAGGAGGAAGAAAGATTCCAAGGAAAGGGACGACCAATGGCTGACGAGGGATGTCAGGGACAGTATAGAAATTAAAGCGAAGGAGTACAACGTAGCAAAGAGGATTGGGTAATGTTTAAAGAACAACGGAAGATAACCAAAAAGACAATACGGGGAGAAAAGATGAGGTACAAAGGAAAGCTAGCCAAGAATATAAAGCAGGATAGTAAAAGCTTCTTTAGGTATGTGAAGAGGAAAAAATTAGTTAAGATCAAAGTTGGACCCTTGAATACCGAAAAAGGTGAATTTATTATGCAAAACAAGGAAATGGCAGATGAGTTGAACGGGTACTTTGGATCTATCTTCACTAAGGAGGACACAAATAATCTTCCTGATATAGTAGTGGCCAGAGGATCTGAAGGAGGTGGTGCTAAGGAGGAGAGGGAAGGGTGACAGAGGAACTGAAGGAAATCCACATTAGGCAGGAAATGGTGTTGGATCGACTGATGGGACTGAAGGCTGATAAATCCCCAGGGCCTGATGGTCCAATGTTCTATAGGTCTCCTCATCTCCTCCCCATAATTCCTGACACCTGTACCAATCGAGAATCTTCCAATCAGGATCAGTTCCTGTGGATTGGAGGGTAGCTAATGTTATCCCACTTTTTAAGAAAGGCGGGAGAGAGAAAACGGGGAATTATAGACCAGTTAGCCTGACATCGGTGGTGGGGAAGATGCTGGCGTCAGTTATAAAAGATGAGATAGCCGCACATTTGGATAGCAGTAACAGGAGTGGTCCGAGTCAGCATGGATTTACGAAGGGGAAATCTTGCTTGACTAATCTTCTCGAATTTTTTGAAGATGTAAAGAGGAAAATGGACAAGGGAGAGCCAGTGGATGTAGTGTACCTGGACTTTCAGAAAGCATTTGATGAGGTCTCACATAGGAGATTAGTGGGCAAAATTAGGGCACATGGTATTGGGGGTAGAGTGCTGACATGGATAGAGAAGTGGATGGCAGACAGGAAACAAATAGTAGGGATTAACGGGTCCCTTTCAGAATGGCAGGCAGTGACTAGTGGGGTACCGCATGGCTCGATGCTGGGGCCGCAGCTATTTACAATATATATAATTATTTGGATGAAGGGATTCAAAGTAATATTAACAACTTTGCTGATGACATAAAGCTGGGTGGCAGTGTGAACTGTGAGGAGGATGCTATGAGAATGCAGGGTGACTTGGACGGGTTGGGGGAGTGGGCAGATGCATGGCAGATGAAGTTTAATGAGGTAAAAGCAAGGTTATCCACTTTGGTAGCAAAAACAGGAAGTCAGATTACTATCTAAATGTCGTCAAGTTGGGAAAAGGGGAAGTACAACGGGATCTGAGGGTCCTTGTACATCAGTCTATGAAAGTAAGACTGCAGGTACAGCAGGCAGCGAAGAAAGCAAATGGCATGTTGGCCTTTATAACAAGAGGAATTGAATATAGGAGCAAAGAGGTCCTTCTGCAGTTGTACAGAGCCCTAGTGAGACCACACCTGGAGTATTGTGTGCAGTTTTGGTCCCCTAATTTGAGGAAGGACATTCTTGCTATTGAGGGAGTGCAGCGTAGATTTACAAGGTTAATTCCCGGGATAGCGGGACTGTCATATGCTGAGAGAATGGAGAAGCTGGGCTTCTACACTCTGGAGTTTAGAAGAATGAGAGGGGATCTTATTGAAACATATAAGATTGTTAAGGGCTTGGACACACTAGAGGCAGGAAACGTGTTCCCGATGTTGGGGGAGTCCAGAACCGGGGGCCACAGTTTAAGAATAAGGAGTAAGCCATTTAGAACGGAGACAAGGGGACACTTTTTCTCATAGAGTGGTGAGTCTGTCGAATTCTCTGCCACAGAGGGCAGTGGAGGCAGGTTCTCTGGATGCTTTCAAGAGACAGCTACATAGGGCTCTAAAAAATAGTGGTCAGGGGATATGAGGAGAAGGCAGGAACGGGGTACTGATTGGGGATGATCAACTATGATCACATTGAATGGTGGTGCTGGCTCGAAGGGCCGAATGGCCTACTCCTGTACCTATTGTCTATATCAGGGAAGTGGGAGGTACATAGATAAGGAAGTGTATAGACAAGGAAATCTATTAGTGTATAGATAAGGATATCTCCCACTCCCCTGACATCAGTCTGATGAAGGATCTCGACAGGAAACGTCAGCCATTCCTTCGCTCCAGCGATGCTGCCTGTCCCGCTGAGTTTCTCCAGCATTTTGTGTCCATCTTTGTTGTAAACCAGCATCTTCAGTTCCTTCCTGCACAAGCCATTTGGACAGGCCGGTGGGGGTGAATCGGAGGGGTTGGGGGAGACGTATAAAATCACAAAGGATAGTGAGTGAGGAGAAGTCGTGAGTAAGGACGACAAGGTCACTGTGTTGACGGTGCAGGTTTAAAAGGGTGGCACGGTGGCGCAGTATGGAGTTGCTGCCTCACAGTGCTTACAGCGTTAGAGACCAGGGTTCGATCCCGACTACAGGTGCTGTATTTACAGAGTTTATATGTTGTCCTCGAGACCGCGCGGGTTTTCTCTGAGATCTTCCGTCTTCTCCAGAGACATGCAGGCTTGTTGGTTAATTGGCTTTGTATAAATGTAAAATTGTCCCTAGTATGTGTAAGGTCGAGTTAATGTGCATGGATTGCTGGTCGCCGTGGACTCGTGGGTGGAAGGCTTGTTTTTGTGCAGTACCTAAACTCTAAAGTGATTGGAAACAACCAGCGCTGCCTCTGGGTTTCTTGGTTTTTGGTCAGATTTGCTCTGAAACGGATCCGGTGAACTTCTCAAAGAAACTGGAGAAATTATGGAGATGGAATGGGTTTGCAGGCCAGTGGGGGAAATGAGAGGGGCAGGGGGATTGGTGATTGTTCAAGCATTTGTGACTATCTTCCGTTCATGCAGCAGGCGCAGGCAGCCATGTGTTAGACACTTGATACAGCTAGTTATAACTAGTCCCAAAGACGTGGGGTTTGTAGGTTTATTGGTCTCTGTAAATTGTCCCTAGTGTGTAAGGGAGTGGATGTGAAAATGAGGTAGCTTTGGGGTTATGGGGAGAAGGCGGGAGAATGGAGATGATGGGGAAAGATAGATCAGCCATGATTGAACGGTGTAGTAAATGATGGGCCGAATGGCAATTCTGCTCCTCGAACATATGAACTTATGAACATAGAACTAGTATGAAGGGGAGATTGATGGTCAGCATGGACTCGATGGGCCAAGGCGCCTCGATCCTTTCTGTACCTCGGGTTTAGCTTTATTATTGTTACATGTGCTGGCGTTCAGTAAAAAGCTTTGTTTTGTAAGCTATCCAATCAAATCATATAAAGCATATTCATAAATACAATCAAGCCAAATCAAGTTCAATAGGTACAGGGGAAGATACAGAGTGCAGAATATAGTTCTCAGCATTGTAGTGCATCAGTCCAGAGACTGTCCAATGGGGTGGAAGTGAATCAGACAGTACCCTAGTTTCATTAGTTCATAAGTGATAGGCCAATCGACCCATCAAGTCTACTTCGCCATTCAATCATGGCTGATCTATCTCTTTCTCCTAACCCCATCTCCTCCCCATAACTCCTGACACCGTACCGATCAAGAATCTACCTATCTCTGCCTTAAAAATATCCATTGACGGCCTCCACAACCTTCTGTTGCAATGAATTCCACAAATTCATCACCGTCTGACTGAAGAAATACTGCAATGAATTCCACAAATTCATCACCGTCTGCCAACCAATTTTCTATCCATGTCAGCACTCTACCCCCAATACCATGTGCCCTGCCATGTGCAGGGAGGGTGTGTTGGATGACAGCAATGTTATCCCCCTACCCCTTCCCTCTCTGGGCCAGCGGGCAGGGTGCCAGTGCCCAGTGCAGGGCTGCCCCTCACCCTGTCTTTCTCTTTTCTCACAGTTAGTGCGGAAGACTCGCAGTGCCGTGCTCGGTCTGAGGATCGGGGTGGTGGTGCTACAGTGAGGATGTCCCGCTGCAGTCCCCGACTGGCCACCAACGGCTACTGCCAGCACAACGACGATGCCTCCAGCAGCAGCGGTGGCTCCGCCAAATCCAGCACTCCCTCCTACAAGGAGACTCCCATCAGGTACGTCACCTAGTACCTCACTCATGGAGCTGTGTATCACAACTCCAACTCCCCTCCCCCCCTTCCCTCTCCTCCCCCAGCACCACCTCCCAACTCCCTAAGCCCCCCCCCCCTCCCCATTCCCCCCTCCCCCCCCCCCAACCCCAACTGAACCTTTCCCTACAGGAAAACTTTTTCGACAAAAACTCAAGAAAAGTTCGAACAGCCTCTTCTTTCCTGCTTGGAATCTCAGGTGAAAGATGATCGGATGTAGGGTATATCTTCCCAGGCCAAGGGCAGTGTTGCCGTGCCAATAGGTTGTTGATTAAGCCATTCGGTTGATGGGCTCATGAGGGATGTTGGGGGGAACATGAACAGGAGCTGCCTGACCCACAGATTTGCTGCAGCACTTTATGACTTGTGCTTGGCGCCAAATGTTCGCCGTCCGACAGTTCAGTCAACAGTCTGAGTAGCAACGCCTCCAAGCACTCTCAGCGTTCTCTGCACCTCGGCAGCAACAGAAGTTGGCAGGATCCCGTGGTACGTGTCCGGGGAGGGCAGCGCGTGGGGGGGTGGAAGCAGGGCACCGGTGCATTTCTTTAGTCAGAGGCTGGTGAGTCAGTGGAATCCATTGCCACTGAAGGCTGTGGAGGCCAAGTCAGTGGATATTTTTACAGCAGAGATAGACAGATTCTTCATTAGTACAGGGGTTACGGGGAGAACGCAGGAGAATGAGGTTAGGAGGGAGAGATCGTTCTGCCATGATGGAATGTCGGAGTAGACTTGATGGGCCGAATGGCCTAATTCTGCTCCAATCACTTATGACCTTTTGATGGCAGTGTTCTTAAAACCTTAACCCTTCCCTCCAACAGACTGGTTAAGGGCTTCTCCATGGTTTAAAGTACCGCGATCACTGGTGCACATCGGAGACTCATGCTGCAGTATTTCAGTTTTAGTTAGAAACGAGTCCGCACTGACCAGCGATCATCACACAACTGCTGTGAGACTTTGCCCACCCACCGGGTGCTGGGAGGCGGGCGGACAGGAGAGGGGCGCACTGCCGCTCCGCTGTGGGGCCTTGTGTGGTAACACACACGGTTCAGTTACTGTGGGGAGCGTTGGGTCGGGGTCTTATGCCCCCTGGTGGTGGGAGGTGACCGACACCAAGCTGCAGTTACGAAGAGGCGAGGGATTATATCTTCCTTTATAGGAAGGAACTACAGATGCTGGTTTACACTAAAGATAGACACAAATTGCTGGAGTAACTCAGCAGGACAGGCAGCATGAGGTCATAAGTAATAGGAGCAGAATTAGTCCATGCGTCACATCAAGTCTACTCTGCCATTCAATCATGGCTGATCTATCTTTCCCTCCTAACCCCATTCTCCTGCCTTCTCCCCATAACCCCTGCAGCCTTACTAATCAAGAATCTATCTATCTCTACATTAAAAATATCCACTGACTAGGCCTCCACAGCCTTCTGTGGCAAAGAATGCCACAGAGTCACCACGCTCTGACTAAAGACATCCCTCCTTATCTCCATCCTAAAGGAGATTTTTTAATTTTGAGGCTTTGCACTCTAGTCCTCGACTCTCCCACAAGTGGAAACATCCTCTCCACATCCACTCTATCCAAACCTTTCACTTTTCGATAAGTTTCAATGAGTTCCCCTTCATTCTTCTAAACTCCAGCGAGCACAGGCCCAGTGCCATCAAACACCTTTATGGAGAGAAAGAATGGGTGACGTGTCGATCGAGACCCTTCTTCAGACTTAGTCAGGGGAAAGGGCGATCTGGAAGGGTAAGGTGTGAAAACGAGAGATCAAAGGGGACAAAGCTCAAGGAAAATGTAGAATAGATCATTGTTAGCTAGGGGAAGTGGAGAACGAAGCTACAAAGATAAAATGTAATCAGGAAGACAGTTAAACTGGCCGGAGAGCTAGAATGGTGGAGAGATGGAGAGAGAGAGAGGGAAAACAAGGGTTACTTGAAGTTAGAGAGGTCAACATCATATCGTTGTGTTGCAAGGTGTCCAAGCGAAATATGAGGTGCTGTAATATTTTCCTGTGATGACTTGCCTCGGTAACCTGTATCTCGCATCCAGCAGTCGGAGGGCCATCCAGCTTTGAGGACAGCTACGAAGAGAAATTAAACAGAGCATTCGGCAGGATAGGGATACTGACAGCGCCTTCCATTTCTTCCAATATCTACTTGTCGTCGACATGTGGTTACTCCTCCCAGGATAAGCTGCAGGGTAAATGGAACGTTCTTCATCTCACCCCCCCACGTCCCTCATCCTGAACAGCTAGCGTGCGGCACGTTGCACTATCGGCAGAGAGGACACACTGGCTGGGGCTGGAACAGAGGCTTTAGGGATTTCATATTGAAGTTGGGCAGTGAGGCGGCTGAGCGGGCACTTACTGCGGTGGGTGGGAGGTGTTACTAGGGCGGGGCAGATGGATGGGGGCAGTTACTAGGGCATGGGCATGGTGGGTTGGTGAGTGGAGGATGTAACCAGGGTGGGGACAAGGTGGGTGGGTGGTAGATGTTGGACGTGGGCACTGGGTGAATTGGGGATATTGCTAAGGTGTGGACAGGGTGAGTGATTAGATTAGATTCCTTTATTGACATTCAGACCTTTCGCTCTGAATGAAATTTTGTTACCTTGCAGTCATAACATATAATAAATTAAAACAAAACACACAATAAACACATATTTAACATCCACCACAGTGAGTTCACCAGGCACCTCCTCACTGTGGAGGAAGGCAAAAGTCTTAAAGTCTTTGTCTTCTTCCCTACTTGTTCTCCCTCTGCGCTGAGGCGATCCAGGCCTCCGATGTTATCGTCCACTAGGCCCGTGGCCGAGCCTCCGAAGCCAGGCTGCCACCACCGCCGTCGCCGGAATGCTGGAACACCGCCACAGATCTGAATCAGGGTCCACCGCTGGAATGCTGGAGCACCGGAGCTCTGAAGCCATGCCGCCGCTGGAGCGCCGGAGCTCTGAAGCCATGCCGCCGCTGGAGCACTGCTGGAACGCCGCTGGAGTGCCGGAGCTCTGAAGCCGGGCTGCCGCTGGAGCACCGCTGAAGCAACTGTTGGAGCACCGGAGCTCTGAAGCCGGGCCGCCGCTGGAGCACCGAAGCTCTGAAGCCGGGCCGCCGTTGGAGCTCCGCTGGAACGCCGCTGGAGCACCGGAGCTCTGAAGCCGGGCCGCTGCCGCCGCTGGAACGCTGGAGCTCTGAACGCTCGCCACAGCTCCGAGGCCGCCAGCTCTGCCATTAGGCCTCAGCACAGACGGAGACGGTGACGGGGGACACAACAAGAAAAGGTTGCATCCCCCCGAAGGGAGAGACTAAAACCTTGTTTCTCCCACACTCCCCTCCACCACCCCACCACACACAAACACAACCTAATAAACCAAGATTCTAACTAAAAACAGACACAAAAAGACAAAGAAAGAAAAAAAAACAGACGGACTGTAGGTGAGCCGCAGCTGCCACGCAGCGCCGCCACTTCCGGAGTGAGTGGAGGATGGTGGGGGGTCTGGGGGGTGAGTGGAGGATGTTGGGGCGTGTGGGGTGAGTGGAAGATGTTGGGAGTTGGTGGATGTTGGGGGGTGTGGGGTGAGTGGAAGATGTTGGGAGTTGGTGGATGTTGGGAGGTGTGGGGTGAGTGGAGGATGTTGGGGGATGAGTGGAGGATGTTGGGGGTTGGTGGGGGGTGAGTGGAGGATGTTGGGGAGTGTGGGTGAGTGGGGATGTTGGGGCGTGTGGGTGAGTGAAGGATGTTGGGGGATGTTGCGGGGTGTGGGTGAGTGAAGGATGTTGGGGATGTTGCGGGGTGTGGGTGAGTGAAGGATGTTGGGGGATGGGGGATGTTGGGGGAGGGTGGGGGAGTGGAGGATGTTGGGGAGTGTGGGTGAATGAAGGATGTTGGGGGGTGGGGGATGAGTGGAGGATGTTGGGGGGTGAGGGGAGGATGTTGGGGAGTGTGGGGATGCTGGGGGTGGGGGTGAGTGGGGATGTTGGGGGGGTGTGGAGGATGTTGGGGGGTGGGGGTGAACACCCCATTGCTGGGGCAGGGTGAGGTTGAGTGGGCTATTGCAAAGCGCGGGTGTCGGGACATGGGGTGGGTGCATGTGCTGTTACTGGGAAGGGGGTGAGGGACATGTAAGACATTAGGGACGTGGGGAGGGTAAATGGAGCGGGTGGGGTGTGAAGGTCCCAGATGCTGGGTTACATCAGGGCGACTGAGCTGTTTGGGGCAGCGAATGGCCATTCATTCATACACACATATGTACACACAAAGAAGTAAACACAAAATATAGGGTGCTGCCATTTGACGACACAAACTCCCCCTGCATAGCGCCTGTTCACCAAGGTGTGGAAAGTGATGCAGCTTCTGCTAAAGAGCATCGTTCCATTGCAATCTCCAGGTTGTATCAGCAGCAACACCCTATGTATCCATCCACTTAAAATCAATAATGAATCCACTTCCTGCAGTGTTTTGGAGAAAATATTCTAGATCCTGTCAGTATTGAATCTGTGACCTCTGTTTATTGATCCCTCAATAGCAAAACCTTTCTCGTGTAGAACCCTGCTACAATCTTCAATGTTTGATAGGTCATCTCTTTTACCTTCTCTGTTCCCAGAGGACTCCTAACTTTTCCAAATTTCTCTTTACTGTAATTCTAGAAACTGTCTAAATCAATTCTGAGGCTTGAAGTCTGAATAAGGGACCCGACCTGAAACGTCACCCATCACTTTTCAGACGGAGATGCTGCCTGACCCGCTGAGTTACTCCAGAACTTTGTGTCTATCTTAGGCTTTTGACATCCTTCCTTTAGTTTAGTTTAGAGATAAACCCCTGTCTCACGGTGCAAGTTGACCCACGATTGACCCAGAGTTGTCACTCACAGTAATCACGTACACTAAACGCAGCGGGAACGTCGGAACTCTTGCGAGCAACTTAGCGACTCGTGGTGCTAACGGCAGGTAACCGTGAAACTTGGTATCTCGTGAAAAAAAATCAAACATGTTTGATTTTTTCCACGAGTCAAATTTACAGTTCAAGTTAAAAATTGAAACATTTTAAACTCGTTTATAACGTGGTGGCCCGTGCGTTTACCTTAAGTGATTCGTGAGTCTACCGTGGGAACTCTTTTAACACAGCGGGCAGGCAGCATCTCTGGAGAGAAGGAATGGGTGACGGGATGACATTTCCAAATTTCTCCAGCCCCATGTGTTTACTTTTTTCAACTAGCATCTGCCCTTTCTTGTGTATGACATTATTTGTATTTACAGTGCCTTGTGTCTTGGCAATTCATGATTCACACACACACAATGCTGGGGTCACACACACACACACACACACACACAATGTTGGAGTAACTCACACACACACACACACACACACACACACACACACACACACACACACACACACACACACACACACACACACACACACACAATGCTGGAGTAACTCACACACACACACGAACAATGCTGGAGTAACTCTCGCACACACACACAATGCTGGAGTAACTCACACACACACACGAACAATGCTGGAGTAACTCTCGCACACACACAATTCTGGAGTAACTCAGCGGGCCAGGCAGCATCTCCGGAGAGAAGGAATGATGATGTCTCGGGTCGAGACCCTTCCTTAGACCACTACCCAGAGATGCTGCCTGTCCCGCTGAGTTACTCCAGCATTTCGTCTATCTTTAAACCAGCATCTGGACTTCCTTCCCACATAATAACCAATGAGATTCCCCACTAAACTTCCGTGTCCTCATTGTTCCCCTCTCTGTCTTCCCCAGATCTGTGTATATGTATATGAGTATGTATATAGACACACACACACACACACACACACACACACACACACACACACACACACACACACACACACACACAACACACACACACACACACACACACACACACACACACACACACACACACACACACACACACACACACACACACACACACACATATATTTATACATATATATAATATTATATATACTTTGCGTGGTTCCTGCGTTGCCTACTGCTGGGTAACTCCGCGAAATATCATCCCCCTGCATTTCAAATCTAAATCTCTCGCCTATATATAAATATATATATATATGTGTGTATATGTATGTGTACTTGCGTGTGTGTGTGTGTCTCTGTCTGTCCGTGTGTATCTGTGTGTGTGTGTGTCTGCTGTCGGGTCCCGGCGGCCGCTCAAAGTCAGTCACCCGAGCTGCTTCCTTCCTCGGAAGTGGCGGCCAGTTCTGCTGTCTGTCTGTCTGTGTGTGTGTGTGTGTGTGTGTGTGTGTGTGTGTGTCTGTTGTCGGGTCCCGGCGGCCGCTCAAAGTCAGTCACCCGAGCTGCTTCCTTCCTCGGAAGTGGCGGCCAGTTCTGCTGTCTGTGCCCGGAGCGCTGCGGCTGTCACCCAAGCTAATTCACTCCCTGGCCACAATAAAACCATATAGCAATGGCAGCACGGAAACAGGCCATCTCTGCCCTTTTACTCCGTGCCGTTTACTGTCACCTAGTCCCATCTACCTGCACTCAGACTGGAGTGTGGCAAGTGGGTTACTGACCCCAATCCCCTCCTTCACAACGCCAGACTCCCCAAATACTATGAACTGAGCTCTCCCCCCCACCCCGGGAAATACAGTATTTAAAAACATAAAGCACCAAGAAATGCACTTACCACGTAATTGGTTGCTGGAGGGTGCGCATTTTCCCTTTGTAGGTCGTATCAATAGATGCGGCCGCGCTGAAATAACTCAAAGCCACAGGATGGAGATGTATTTTAACATTGTTGCTTTATTAAAACATACCTTAATTCACGGTTGGCTCAAGAGTAACGGGAGAGGAACTTGGTAACTCGGAGGAGGAACTTGGAACATCGCAGAAATGACATACCCGTGGGAACTCGGTTAAACACTTGAACATAAACTTGAAGTCTCGTACACAACCACGAGTCTTTCACTCGGGGTACCTCGTGGGTCAACTCGCACTGTGAGACGGGGCCAATACAGTGTGGAAACAGGCCCTTCGGCCCACGGAGTCGGCACCGATCAGCGATCCCCGCACACTAACAGTTGAGCCGTGGGCCGATCAGTTGCATGGTATTTTTGTGAACAGCAGCACAAACATTGGGCCACGTGGCTCTTTGAACATTGTAAACCGTGAGAGAGAAGCTTGCTTTGTTGACATCTTGCTCTTCTTTCCCACCACCCAGGTTTGGCGTACTCTGAATCGTTGTCTCCCCTTGCCAAGCTGTGGGGTTGGATCTCGCTGCTGTCTCCAGGTACCTGCATTACTAATCTTCCCTCTTCTGTGGTCCATGGTGCCAAAACTCTGCTCCAGTCAACCAGTGCCCTGCTGATACTGGACCCAGTGGTGAGGTCGAGCCTGCTGCTCCCTCCATAAACTCCCAGGGTTTGCAGAGGCCTGGTCCCCAGTGCTCTGTTGTTCGTGCAGCCTAGGACCACAGTCAGTGCGGGAGGAAGCCACCTTCCAGCTTGGTACTCCAGTGTGTTCCCTCAGCCTGACTGGGTCACTCACTGAGATGAGTGGTGAGTTGCCCAGAGGACCATAGAGTCAAGAGACGACTGACTGTCAATGCTCAATTACTGGATCCCGACTGAAGTCATGTTGTAACACCTAAGGGAGGCCTGCTTTGTGCTCCAGGGTCACTGGGGTGATGAAAGAATAGGATCTCCTTTAGATTTCCCCAGCTGTGTGGCACTGAGGACGCTTTTGAAATGTAGTGTAACGTGGTGGACCATGGCCAAGCTCGCACACAGCATTGTGGTGATCAGCAGACGTACCCATGTTCAATACATCTAGATTTCTCTAACTTCAAGTAACCCTCTCTCTCCATCCCTCCCCCTCCTTAGTCGTTGTACTAGTTTCACTGTCGTCCTGGTGAGTTTCATTGTCTGTATCATTCGTTAACACCGAGCCCACAGCCAACCAACAATGGACCCTTTCCTTCATCATCGTTACTTTTTTGTATATCGTTCATTCATTTGTTCCATATCTCTCTACATCACCGTCTATGTCGCTTGTTTCCCTTTCCCCTGACTCTCAGTCTGAAGAAGGGTCGTGACCCGAAACGTCACCGATTCCTTTTCTCCAATAATGCTTCCTGTCCCGCTGAGTTACTGCAGCTTTTTGTGTCTATGCCCATGTTGGATGTGGGATAAGATTGACTGGGACAGAGGGGGCTGCTATCCATCCACAACCCAGGCAATCTCTCTGTGTTGCTAGGTGATGCTCCCTGCTCGGTGGAAGTGTCATTGACAATCTCCCGTTTATTTAGTCTGGACACAAAAGGAGGCCATTCGGCCCGTCGCGTCCTCTGAAGTACCCCCATCAGTGCTGTTGGCCCGTTGATATCCCTGCGACCTATTTTTTTGTTGGGTGCCCTATAGCTCCCCTGGATTCTCCTGCCACCACCTTGCGGTGGACTTTCTGTGGTGGTCCCTGCAGGGGAGAAGGTCTCTCAGCCTGATGTGGTTCCACAGTATCAGTGCGTTCCATGTGGGAGAGTCTGAGCTAGCTCCGCTTCCACTGATGGGAAACATCGGGGCCCAACGTTGTCTAAAGTTGTGTTGCTGTCTCTTTCAGAAAAATCTCTGCCCTAGATGTACTGGTGATTGGGCACAGCCTGGTACCAGTTAACAACAGCCATCTCCTTGATCGATGTCTTTACTCTGTCCAGGTACGTGCTCCGGAGATCCACAGACTCCCTTCCTCCACCTGGTCAACTGAAGCAAAGTCACCCTTCCCCGCTGCCTCCTCCATCTCCTCCCCATCTCTGTACTGAACACACCCTCCCACAGGACACACAGTCACACTGAACCCCCGATAAACCCACCACAGTACCGCCCACTCTCACTGCTACCGGTACACTCACCATAGAACAGCCCACTCTCACTGTACCCGACAATGCCTTACAACGCTTACAGCGGCAGAGACCCAGATCCCATCCTGTTCAGAGTTTGTACGTTCTCCCCATGATCTGAGTGGGTTTTCCCCGGTATCTCCGGTTTCCAACCACACTCCAAAGACGTACAGGTTTGTAGCTTGATTGGCTTAGTTTAATTGTAAATTGTCCCTAGGCAGGGGGGGGGGGGGGGAGGGTGTGGGATCTCGTACAGAACAGAGACACGTGAGAGGCTGGAAGTTGATATGGAGGGTGGTGTGGGGAAAGGTAGTGGACAGAATAGGCAGGTGAAAGACGGAGAACGAGGAAGGAGGGTTGGTTTAAAATGAACGTCAAGGGGCCTGACGGGTAAGGCAGATGAGCTGAGGGCATGGCTTAGTACGAGCGACTGGGACGTTGTAGCCATGACTAAAACCTGGTTAAGGGAGGGGCAGGACTGGCAGAGCAATGTTCCAGGGGTACAGGAGCTTCAGGACAGACAGGGGTGAGGGAAAAAGAGGAGGGGGGGGGGTTGCATTGTTGGTTAAGGAGGATGTCACGGCAGTGTTCAGTGGCGACATTACGAACGGTTCGTCTAGTGAGGCTATATGGGTGGAGCTGAGGAACAAGAAAGAGATGATTGCCTTGTTGGGGGCGTACTACAGACTCCCGGATAGTCACAGGGAATTAGAAGAACAAATGTGCCAGGAGATTGCAGACAGCTGCAGGTCAAATAAGGTTGTTGTAGTAGGGGATTTTAACTTTCCCAATATAGACTGGGAAAATCATGGCGTGAAGGATTTAAATGGGGTGCAATTCCTCAAAAGTGTTCAGGAGAATTTTTTTAAACAGTATGTGAAGGCCCCCACACGTGAGAGGGCGACATTGGATCTAGTATTTGGAAATTGGGAAAGGCAAGTTAATGTAGTGTGTGTGGAGAAGCCTTTTGGGTCCAGTGACCACAGTTCGATTAGGTTTAAGATAGTTATGTATAGGGACAGAGAGGGTCCACGTGTTAAAATGGACAACTGGTGTAAGGCCAGCTTTGAGGGTATAAGAGAAAGTCTCGCTCAAGTTGACTAGGAGCAGGTTATTAGAGGGGAAAGAAACATGGGCCAAGTGGGATGTTTTTAAGTGTGCTGACGAAAGCTCAGCATATGTACGTCCCCGTTAAAGCAGGAAAACATAAGGAAGCTTGGCTGACGAGGGAAATTGAGACGTTGGTCAAAAACAAGAAGGCTGCATGGGACAGGCATAGGCAGCTGGGTTCAAGTGCATCCCTGGAGGAGTTTCAGGAACTAAGGAGTAAACTGAAAAAGGTGATCAGAAGGGTAAAAAGGGGCCAGGAGAGAGCTCTGGTGGGTAGCAACAATCCCAAAAGATTTTATAAATACAAAAGAGGGAAAAGGGTAACCAGAGAGAGACAGTGGGACCTCTCAGGAATCAAAGCAGTCACATCCGTGTGGAGCTACAGGAAATGGGCAAGGTCCTCAATGAATATTTCTCCTCTGTATTTACTGAGGAGAAAGACTGTAGGACGGAGGGCAGACAAAAATGCTGGAGAAACTCAGCGGTTGAGGCAGCATCTATGGAGCGAAGGAATAGGTGATGTTTCTGGTCAAGACCCTTCTTCAGACTGATGTGGGGGTGGGGGGGGGGCAGGCGGGAAGAAGAAAGGAGGAGGCGGAGACAGTGGGCTGTGGGAGAGCAGGGAAGGGGAGGGGAAGGAGGGAAAAAGCAAGCACTACCTGAAATTGGAGAAGTCAATGTTCATACCGCTGGGATATAAACTACCCAAGCGAAATATGAGGGGCTGCTCCTCCAATTTGCGATGGGACTTCTCTGGCCATGGAGTCGGCCCAGGTCAGAAAGGTCGGATTCGGAATGGGAGGGGGAGTTGAAGTGCTGAGGCACCTGGAGATCAATTGGTTAATGCAAAGTATGTGGATATGTTGGGTGAAACGATTGCCAAGCCTGCACTTGGTCTCACTGATGTAGAGCAGTTGACACCTAGAGCAGTGGATGCAATAGATGAGGTTGAAGGAGGTGCAGGTGAACCTCTGCCTCACCTGGAAAAACTGCTTAGGTCCTTGGATGGAGTCAAGGGGTGACGTAATGCGACAAGTGTAGCATTTTCTGCGGTTGCAAGGGAAAGTACCAGCGGAGGGGGTGGTTTGGGTGGAAAGGGACAAATTGACCAGGGAGTTTACAGAGGAAGCGGTCTCTACGGAAAGCGGAAAGGGGAGGAGATGGGAAGATGTGGCCAGTGGTGGGATACCGTTGGAGGTAGCGAAAAAGTCGGAGGATTATCTGTTATATGTGACGGCTGGTAGGGTGGAAGGTGTGGACAAAGGGGACTCTGCCCTTGAAATGAGTGGGAGGGATGGGGAGTGAGAGCAGAGCTACGGGATATAGAAGAGACCCTGGTGAGAGCCTCATCTGTAGTCAAAGAGGGGACCCCCCCCCGTTCTCTAAAGAAAGAGGACATCTCCGAAGCCCTGATTTGGAACACCTCATCCTGGGTGCAGATGCGGCGTAGACGGAGGAATTGGGAGTAGGCAATGAAGTCCTTTAAGGAAGCAGGGTGGGAAGAAGTGTAGTCCAGATAGCCATGGTAGTCAGTGGGTTTGTAGTAGATGTCGGTCAGTAGTCTGTTACCTGCGATGGAGATAGTGAGGTCTAGAAATGGTAGGGAGATGTCCGAAATGGTGAATTTGAGTGCCGGATGGAAGTTAGTGGTGAAATAGATGAAGTCAGTGAGTTCTGCATAGTTGCAGGAAGTAGCACCAATGCAGTCATCAACGTAGCGGAAGTCGAGTTCGGGGATAGGGCCACGGTACGCCTTGAACAAGGATTGTTCGACATAGTCTTCAATGAGGCAGGCATAGCTGGGGCCCATGCGCGTGCCCATAACTACGCCTAGGATTTGGGGGAAATGGGGGGAGTCAAATGAAAAGTTGTTGAGGATAAGGACCAGCTCCGCTAGGACAGTAGGATGGAGGAACTTGGAGCAGTCAATGGAAGTGTCTTGACAGTAGTCAGTGTTAAGCCCCTGTCTCACTGTACGAGTGACCGCGAGTGGAAAAAAAAAATCAGACTCGTGCTTGTGTACGAGATTCCAAGTTTATGTTCAAGAGTTTAACCGAGTTCCCACGGGTATGTTTAAGTTTGCCGTTTACTTCTCATTTCTGCGATGTTCCAAATTCGTCTCCCGAGTTACCAAGTTCGTGTCCCGCGTTACTCTTGAGCCAACGTTTACCGACGTGTGGAAAAATCATCACATGGTAAAAGTGATGTCATACAGTAAAGACCCAGCCTGAAGAACGATCTCGACCCGAAACATCACCTATTTCTTTTCTCCAGAGATGCTGCCTGACCAGCTGAGTTAGTCCATCATTTTGTGTCTATCTTTGGTTTAAACTATTATCTGCAATTCTTTCCTTCAAACTTTTAGAGCAGTTTGTTTCAAGAAACAATTCTTCCAAAATTGCATTCAAAAGTCCATTTGAACTGCATTTGTTCAAGGTCTGGCATCAATCATAGGCTGTTTTTTTTGTCGGGAGGAACTGCAGATGCTGGTTTACACCAAAGATAGACACAAAATGCTGGAGTAACTCAGCGAGCATTTCTGGAGAGAAGGAATGGGTGACGTTTCTGGTCGAGTCCCTTCTTCAGACTGAAAAAACGTTTCGACCCTTCTCTCCAGAGATGCTGCTGGCTTGGCAGTTGCTCCAGCTTTTTGTGTCCAGTAAGATTGTTTTATTCCCTTAATTAATCTCTCATCAAAACGTTGTTAAACTTCTAACAAAAAGATTAGGTAAATTGAACATTAACGTTATTTTTTCCTCCGTCAGCAAGGTCTGTAGACCAGAGGAATAGCAGTGTGTGTCTCTCTATAAAGCAGCGGCTCAAAACATTGCTGATGGGGCAGATCTGCCCAGAAACCACCCCTTTCACACTCGCCCCAGCCCTGGGAAACAAAGTTTTCAGAGCCCTACAGTCACCCCAGCCCGCCCGCGAACCTCTGAATGAAAGACAAAGCTCAGATGTTCTCTTCAGCAGTGGTGTCCCAGAGTTTCCCAGCGCCTTGCCCAAGTTTTAATTTGAACCCGGGTAAACCGAATTTGTATTAAAACCCGAATACAATTGGCCCTTAATTGTAAATTTGAGAATGTTTTCCTATATTGTACGGTAGACTATCATCTGGTATAGATACCATAATTGGTACCATAATTACAACTGGTTACATCATTGCATTACATCATGAACTCTCCAAAAGCTTTCGGCCGGCGCATGATATTGCATGACTATCCAGTAAATCAATGACAGAGAGATGACTTTCTGGCTTATCATTCTTTCAACGGGGTGGGAGATTGCAACCTTCACGTAGTCCACCCTTTTTCAACGAATGCAATCAACCTGGCGTGCACAAACAGAAGATCGAACAGAACAAGTTGTCTTACAACTTTAGGCTGTGCATGCCATACGCAAGAAGAAGAAGATTCTTTCAACATGGAAGGAGGCCATTTGGCCCATCAAGGCGATGCCAGCTCTGACAGCAATCCCACCAATCACATTCCCCATTTATTTCCCTGTAATTTATTCTCTCACATGCTCGTCAACTGTCCCAGATCCCATTACTCACCAACACACTCAGGTTAATTTACAGCGGCAGATTAACCTATGTTCTTTGGGGATGTGGGAGGAAACCAGAGCAGCCAGGGGAATCCCACTTGGTCACAGGGAAAAGGTGTAACCCTGACACGGACACCACCGGAGGTCAGGATCGAACCTTTTGATCGCTGGAGCTGTGAGAGAACCATGTGCAACCTTCTGCGCTACCGGTCCCAGGCAAATCAACTGCAGGATCCATACCGCATCCACGCTGCTGAAGCCAGAAAAACAATGAGGCAATTTTCCACACGGTTACTGGTGCCACCAGCTCCAGTCACCTTCAGTAAGGCTCTGAGGCTGCTGTTAGCCACAGAGGGGAAAGTGTGCAGCTCACCCATGTACCCGTCCCTTCTTCCACCTCATCCTCCCACCCCTTCTTTCCCTCGCATTATTTCTCAACGGCTTCTTTTGGAAGAAATCACTGAAAATTATTGTTTACTAACCCTTATTGTATTTCACTGCAGAAGTACTGTTTGATCAATGGGTCTTGTATCTGTGGTAGTTCAATTATTTGTTTCATTACCTGGATGTTAGAATATGTCACTATGTAAAACATGTCAAGGTTTAATAGTAATTTACTGGTTACTTGAGGAAACCAAGTGGACCCCGGCAGTAATTTCAGGTGCTGCGTGCAATGGGCTTGCGAACACAAGACAGACCAAACAGCTGGCTTCACGGGGCCTCCCTGGAACTGTGGTGGGCTAGGACTGCAGGCTGGGTGATGTGTGAACCAACGGGTATCCTCCACAGCTTGAAAAGCTAGGAGGCACCTTGTCGCTTGAAAGGAAATGATTCACCATCAGGGCATCAAGTGTACTTCTCAAGTGGCTACAGTCTGGGCTCACAACTAACTGAAAGCCTCCTTAATGTGGACAGACTGGGTGGAAAGAGATGCCTGAGAAAATCCCCTGTATAATCACATAAAATTTGTCGCATATAAATCCTGAGACAGGACACCTGTCCCATTTATCTGCTTCTCCATAAAAAGTGCATTAATCTAACAAGAATTCATGGCACTGTTTCAATGTGAAAAGTTACAGTTCTGAAGGGAACTAATTAACTCTCGCAATGCGGCTTTCCCCACACTGCATGGTTTATTCTTTTTGCCACTGTATCACAGATCCCCGGTGAATGCTTTTTCCTCCTTCACTGAAAAATTTCCATTAAGATCTGACTAATCTTCAACATTTCACTTCTGGCACTCAGGCCAAACCCATGAGTTACTCACAAGTCACTATGGTAAACACACGGGCTACTACGTTCTTACAACATTTCTAAATGTTTCAAATTTTAACTTCAAGAGTAAATTTGACTCATGGAAATCTTTCATCATGTTGAAAGTTTTTCAAGAGTTAACAAGTTTCCCAGCTACCTGCAGTTAGCGCTACGAGTCGATAAGTTGCGTCCACAAGTTCCGACGTTCCCGATACGTTAATTGTACGTGACTACCACGAGTTTAATTTGTTTTAAACTCTGGGTCATTCGTGGGTCGACTCACACCGTGAGACAGGGGTTTTACCATCGAGGAAGTACTGAAGGCACTGTCGTGTTTGAAGGTCGACAAATCTCTGGGACCTGATCATATATATCCGAGGAGATTACGGGAAACTAGAGGGGAAATTGCGGGAGCCCTAGTTAAAATTTACAAGTCATTAAATACAAGAGAGGGCTGGAAGACTGGAGGGTGGCAAATATTGCGCCTTTTTTCAAGAAGGGCTACAGGTAAAATGCTGGGAACTATACGTTTACATCTGTAGCTGGAATTACTAGAGTATTCTGAGGGATAGGATATACAGGCATTTGGATGGGCAAGGGCTGATTGGGGATAGCCAGCATGGTTTTGTATGTGGGAAGTCGTGTCTCACAAATCTGATTGATTTTTTTGAAGACATGACCAAAAAGGTCGATGAGGGCATTTTGTGTACATGGATTTCAGTACGTCGTTCGACAAGGTTCTGCATGGTAGACTGCTCTGGAAGGTTAGATTGCATGGGATTCAAGGAAAGATAGCTGAATGGATGCCAAATAGGTTCCATGGAAGGAAGCAGTGTGATGGTGGAACGTTGCATCTCAGACTGGAGGCCTGTGACTAGTGGTGTGCCTCAGGGTTCGGTGCTGGGCCCGTAACTGTCATCTACACCAAGGTTTTGGATGAGAACATACAGGGCAAGATTAGCAAGTTTGCTGATGCTACAAAAGTGAGTGGTTTTGCAGAAAGTGAAGATGGTTGTGAAAGATTGCAGCTTGATCTGGTTTGATTGGCCAGGTATGCAGAGGAATGATTGATGGAATTTAATACTGAGATGTTGCATTTTGGGACATTGAACAAGGGCAGGACCTACACAGTAAATGGTAGGCCTCTGGGTAGTGTTTAGAGCAGAGGTATCTAGGAGTACAGGTGCATAGTTCCTTGAAGGTCGAGTCGCAGGTACATCAGATAGTCAAAAAGGATTTGGCACATCAGTCAGAGTATTGAGTGTGGAAATTGGGAGGTCATGTTGCAGTTGTATAAGGCGTTGATGAGACCACATTTAGAATATTGTGTTCAGTTCGGGGCACCATGTTATCGGAAAGATAATGTCAACCTTGAAAGGGTTCAGAGAAGATTTACGAGGATGTTGCCAAGACTAGGGTGAGGGTGTGAGTGATGGGGAGAGGTTGAGTAGGCTAGATCTCTATTCCATGGAGCGCAGGAGGATGAGAGGAGATCTTATAGAGGTATACAAAATCATGAGAGGAATAGATCGGGTAGATGCACAGTTTTTTGCCCAGATTAGGAGAACCGAGGACCAGAGGACATATGTTCAAGGTGAAGGGGAAAATATTTAATAGGAATCCGAAGGGTAATGTTTTCACACAAAAGGTCGTGGGTGTATGGAACAAGTTGCCAGAGGATGCAATTGAGGCTGGGACTATTCCATCATTTTAAAAAACAGTTAGATAGGTACGTGAATAGGACAGGTTTGGAGGAATATGGACTAAGCTTGAAAGGAAGATTTCATTACGCAATCTTCACAATTGCGTGAGACTAGTGTAGCTGGGACATTGTTGGTGTGGGCAAGTTGGGCCGAAGGGCCTGTTCCAAACTGTATCAATCTACGACTCTAGTCTGTGTAGGGTAGTGTTAGTGGGTGGAAATCATTGGTCGGTACAGACTGGGTGTACAGTGTCTTTAAACTAAACTTTAAAAATGATAACCCATTTATTGTACCCTAGGCCAACCCACCACAGGCCAACCCACATGTGCTACCCCAGATAAACCCACTACAAACATAGAAAAAACATAGAAAAATAGTTGCAGGAGTAGGCCATTCGGCTCTTCGAGCCATGGATTACAAGATAGCCTACCCCAGATACATCCACTGAACAGCCCTCTGATACTAGGTTGACTAATCTTTACACCAGTGTCACCGTGGCTCTCAGCTTTGGGTGTGTGGAGTGAAGGTCTGTCAGCAGCGTGGGTCCATGGAGGGGTCTGTCCATCTCTTGACCATAACCATTGACCTCATTATGTCTGTTTGTTGGGGCATTCGATTTGCTTGAAACGTGTGTGTGTGGGAAGGAACTGGAGATGGTGTTTTAAACCGAAGATAGACTCAAAAAGCTAGAACTCAGCGGGTCAGGCAGCGTCTCTGGAGAGAAGGAATGGGTGACGTTTCAGGACAACGCCCTTCTTCAGACTCCAGAGATGCTGCCCGACCCACTGAGTTACGGCAGCTTTATGTGTCCATCTCGCTTGAGACTGGGTTGGGTCCAATAGCCGGCTGACTTGTGTGTATTTCCCCTCCAGGTGTGTCCCTCACGTGAAGAAGTGGATGCTGCTGGTGTTACTGGCATTACTGGGTAAGGACCTGCTCCATTTCACATCTGACTTCATCGATCATTGATTTCTGCAGGACAATATGAAGAGAAAATCTTCACTGAGGGTTCGAGCAGTTGAGGCAAAGCATGAGGAGAAACAGTCAAGTTGAGTGTAAAGGATTAAAGGTGGAGAGAGGGATTGGGGTGGGTCCTCGGCTGTATTTAGCAGTCTGTTTGACAGAACAGCACTGGTGAATTTATAGTGTCAACTGAGTATCTGGAGCCCAAGGTTCTTATTGGAATTAGAGAGTGAGGTCCAAGCAGCTGAATTGAGGTTGTGTTATATTGTTCATAAATTATAGGAGCAGAATTAGGCCATTTGGCCCATCAAGTCCACTCCACTATTCAATCATGGCTGATCTATCTTTCCCTCTCAACCCCATTCTCCTGCATGTTCCCTCATAAACTCCGACACCCGTACTAATGAAGAATCTTATCAATCTCCACCTTAAAAATACCCATTGACTTTGCCTCCTCAGCCATTTGTGGCAATGAATTCCACAGATTCACCACCCCCTAACTAAAGAAATTCCACCTGTTCTCCTTTCTAAAGGTACGTGGTTTTGTTCTGAGGCTATGGCCTCTGGTCCTAAACTCTCCCACTAGTGGAAACATCCTCTCCACATCCACTCTATCCAGGCCTTTCACTATTCGGCAAGTTTCAATGAAGTCCCTCCTCATCCTGCAGCAACTACAGGTCCAGCGAGTAAAGGCCCAGTGCATACAAATGCTCATCACACGTCAACCCACTCATTCCTGGGATCATTCTTGTAAACCTCCTCTGGACCCTCTCCAATGCCAGCGTATCCTTCTTCAGATGTGGAGCCCAAAACCGCTCACAATACTCCGAATGTGGTCTAGCCAGTGCCTTATAAAGCCTCAGAGTTACATCCCTGTCTTTATATTCTATTATCAGGGTGCTTGTATTCGATAATCTCGCTGTCCTAACCCGTGTAAAGATGCTAATCTCCAGATTGCTCCCAGAAGCTGGTACAGTGAGTGTAGGTGTGGGAAGGGAGTGTGGGTAATGAGTAGGGGAGTGATGGTGCAGGAGGGAGTGCTGTATATTCCTCAGGCACTGGCACTGGTTCTGACAGCAGGTGGCACCTCGAGGCTGGGAACAATCTCCTCGATGGGTTTGCTAACGCCATTTGGATGGGTTGATATGGTTTGGTTTGGAAGGAAATTTGAGCTAAGATTTGGGGGGGATGATGGGCAGAACAGGGAACGAGGGCATGAAGTTAGTGAGTGTTTGGGAGGAAAATGGAAAGAAAGGCTGGAAAATCCAATGGAGGAGTGTGGCTCCACTTGATGCAAGGATTCCATCGAGGGGAAAATGTCGAAGGTTAGAGGGCATAGCTTTCAGGTGAGAGTGGCGATGTTTAAAGGAGAAATGGCCCCAAAGTTGTTTTTTAAGATTGGTGGGTGTCTGGAAAGTGCTTCCCGGGATAATGGTAGAAGCCAAGAGCAGAACTCGCTATCAAAACATGGAGGGGACGGGGGACACAAATTTTTGGCGGCCATGCGCGCACTGACCCACACATGCGCACACTCACCCACATCATGTCCCGCCTCCATTGCCTGCTGACCGACGTCTCTCTTCCAATCGGCGCCCTCGATCAGCAGTCCCAACTCCACTGTCTCGCGGAAAGCGGAGATTTTAAAATGCGGATCACAAAAACTTGGGGGGAATGTCCCCCATTTCTCAAAACATGGAGGGGACGTGTCCCCTTTGCCTCCCTCCCCCCCCCCCTCCCCCAGGTGATACGATAGTTGATGTTTAAAAATATTTTAGATTTTAGATGGGCACATGGATATGCAGGGAATGGTGGGAAATGGATCACATGCAGATCGAGATTAGTTTAACTTGGCATCATGTTCGGCACAGACATTGGGCCTAAGGTCCTGTTCCTGTGCTGTACTGTTCTATGTTGGAGGATGACTTGCTTTCACTCTGATTTTGTTCTGGGCAGGTCATTATGGAGAAGGGAGACTGAAGGATGACAGTAATAGTTAATGAAACACTGTAAACTGTGGAAGGGATGATATGTGTAGGAAGGAACTGCAGGTGCTGGTTTAAATCAAAAAAAGGTCTTGACCCGAAATGTCTCCCATTCCTTCTCTCCAGAGACGCTGCCTGTCCTGCTGAGCTTATTTCAACATTTTCGACTATCTTCAGAAGGGATGATACGGTTCGGCACGAGAACCTGACTGAAACCCGAATCAAGGATCGGATAAAGAATTAAATTTTATAATTCACGGACATATCTCCAATGATGTATAATAGTAAGATTAAACGAGAACTTACCAGTTCGAAGTTTGAACGTTATTTTATGAGGAGTAACGATGAGGGATTACGTGAAGAAGCCCCGCCTGGCGCTAGAACGGCATACTTCAAAGCAGCGGCATGAAAAACACAGAACACAATAGCCGGAGTAAGATAGTAAGGCTCATCATAGATTTAGAACTACCAGATGATCATTTATTTTATGAGGGTGGGGAGTGGAGGGCACGTAATCCCTCATCGTTACTCCTCATAAAATAACGATCAAACTCGAACTGGTAAGTTCTCGTTTAATCTTACTATTTTACTTCGGAGTCACGTGAGTGACTACGTGAAGATTTTGAAGCTTCTGTGTTTTCCATGTCGTAGAATTCTTCCATACGACAGTCCGGCTAGGTCAACACATACATGAGTCAAAAACCTTTTACCAGACTAGTTTTAGTTCTTTCCATAAATCTTTTAATGATAAAAGAACATATAATAACCCCCTTTTTACATCTGGGGAAACCAGTACAAAGTGATAAAAGATATAAGTGATAACATAATTGATAATATCAATCGATAATGAAACAAAGCAGGTGATTATAGTGAACCCAACACCGCGTGTCCAAAGCCTGTCATTGTGTGAACAGGTTTATTGTAGAACTTTGAAAAGTTTCTTCTTTACACCACCCTGCGGTTTCTAAAATGTGTTCGAGTGGTACGTCCTGTAACTTCGCCGCGGATGTAGCTGCTGCCCTGGTGGAGTGAGATTTGAACACATCAGTGTCTACTCCTGCTAAAAGTAACACCTGTTTTAACCACCTTGAAATTGTTTGCACTGAAGCTTTTGTGTGTGGTTTCTTATGCGTAAATCATTAATGTTTTTTTTCATCGGCTCAAAGAGTTTTGGTAACTTTTACATATTGATTCAAATGTTTAACTACACACAACGTTGGATCAATAGGGTAAGCTTGAAACATTACCTTTGCTCCAGTTCTCCCTGGTCTGCTTTGTTTGATCAGATCGTAAACATAGAACACAATGTTATCTGCAGCCACATGCATACAGTCTAAACGTAGCATTTGTAATGTTTGCACCCTTTGAGCTGAAACCAATGCCATTAACATTACTAGTTTAAATGTTAACTTTTCCAATGACAAAACATCGATTGGAGTCCATTGCCTAAGTAAAGTAAGTACAATGCTGACATCCCAAATTTCTGTATATCTTGGTTTGGGTGGCTTTTTGTTAAAGATTCCTTTCATAAATCTGGATATTAATGGATGTGATCCAATTGATTTCTGGTCAGAGATTTGTCCTAAATAAGATGATAAGGCACTACGTGCACTATTAATGGCACTATAACTTAAGTGCTGTTCAAAATGCAACTCGGCAAGGAACTCCAATATGTTTGCAATGTTCACAGTATGATAGGATATATTTGATTGTCTACAAAAATTTTCCCATTTCTTTATATGTGTCATATATTGTCTCTGAGTGCTATCTCGCCATGATGCGACTATAATATCCATAGGTCTATCCGACAATCCAAGCTTTTGTAGTGGTCTGGTCAAAACCTGCAGATTAACAAATTCATATAAGCATGTAATGGATGAATTTCTTTGGTTACTGGTTTTATCAATAAATCACTGCTGCTAGGAATTGACATATATGGTTCTTTAATCATGTTTAACATCAATGGGAACTATGGTTGTGTCGGCCAATTTGGAATCACCAATAATCCTGTGGCAGAATCTTGTTCTATTTTCTTCAGACATTGCTGAACCAGAGCAAATGGCGGATAGGCATAAAAGAACATATTCCCCCAATGTAGTGAAAAAGCATCTACTGCTACTGCATCTGGATCTGGTTCCCAAGACACATATTTAGCCAATTGATGATTTAATCTTGATGCAAACAGATCAATGTCTGGTAACCCATATTGAATCACAAT
The DNA here is from genome assembly GCA_035221665.1 of Okamejei kenojei. Taxonomy (NCBI): domain Eukaryota; kingdom Metazoa; phylum Chordata; class Chondrichthyes; order Rajiformes; family Rajidae; genus Okamejei; species Okamejei kenojei. Next base: position 155,199 of record JAVHYY010000186.1, read on the forward strand.
TTTACTGAAAATTACTGGGTTCAACATCCATTCTGTGTTGTCTTTAAACACCCTTGACCTATTGTCTGCCACCACACTGTCTTTGCCTGGGATGTAATTTGCTGAAATCCAAATTTGGTGCTTAATACGCCACTGCCATATCTGATTGACCAGACAATCACATGATACCAATCTGACTCCACCCATGTGATTAATATATGCAACAGCTGTTTTATTGTCAAATTGTATCAGTACATGCAGATTCTTTTTTGTAGAACAATAGGCTTTTAATCCATAAAACGCTCCCAATAATTCTAAATAGTTAATACCATATGCTTGGAGAAACATTTCCTCTTGGACAGTCCATCTGCCCCCACAGCTGGTAAATGAATCTGTTGCCCCCCATCCGAGAGCACTAGCATCTGTTTGTAAAATTACATCAGGCTGTTGTATCAGAATGTTTTTAGCAGCTTGTGGGACATTTTCAATCCACCATTGTAATTCCAATAAAGCTTCTTTTGTTAATTGCATAGGCCTATCAAAATGGCCTGCTCTCTTTTTTAGAGCTCTTATTTTGTCCCTTTGAAGGTTTTGGTAATGTAATGGACCAAATTCTACTGCAGGAAATGCTGCTACTAATTTACCAATAACCTTTGCTACTTCTCGGATGGAGGGATAAGGTTTGTGAATGAGACCCCTACAGGTCATTAAAATATCATCAATCTTATCTGTTGGCAAAATTACTAACATAGTAACTGAGTTAATCACAAACCCCAAATAGTTAATTGACTGTGCTGGCTGCAGCTGGGACTTAATTGGATGAATCAAGAAACCTAACTTCTCAAATAAAGTTTTAGTTGCTGAAACTGATTACTATTGATGATTAAAATGTCATCCAGATAAGCATAATGATGTGCTTTTGTGCTCTTAATTGTGCTAAAGCTGGTTTCAACAGCTTTGTAAAGAGCCTGGGAGCTGAACTTAACCCATTTGGTAAAGCTTTGAATTGCCACAGCTGTCCCAGCCAATTAAATTTTAAATACCTTCGAAAGAACTGATGTATCGGTACTGAATAGTACGCATCCTTTAAATCAATTGTAGCCATATAACAACCTGCTGATATCAAATGTCTTGTAGTGTTGAATGTTTCCATCTTAAAATGTTTATACTCGACAAATTTATTAAAGTTTGTAAGGTCCAGAATAATTCTGCAACCACCATCTTTTTTACTTCTTGGAAATATATTTGACACAAATTGATGTTTATGTTCAACAGTTTTTTCAATAACACCTTTTTTAAACAATTTGTCAATTTCCACATTAATTTCTGCCTCTTCAATTGCAGAAAACATGAAACCATAAGCAGGTTTATTTTGTACCGGAGAGTTAACACCTTCTTTAAATGTAATAGTAGCTCCTGAAACTGTTTGTAAAATAAACCAATCAGATGTGATGGCAAGCCATTCATCATAAAACATTTGTAATCTCCCTCCAACTGGAGATTTGTCCACAGTTTCTTTAAGAATAGAATACATTTTTTGTACTTCTCCATATGAACGTGGTGGTCTCCTTCTCCCCGTATATGGGTGAACATTAGGCTGTGTCGGATGGTAATATTTTCTTAACATATTCCTGCCTCTGTTTCCAAAATCAAATCCCCTTCTGACGAAAAATACCTTTTTTGTCCAAAAACGAAAGGTCTCATGTGGCTAATAGATTTAGCCTCTTCATCCATTTCTCTTATTTGCTTAGGCAGGTTCTCTCCAAATAGATAACCAGGAGCTTGAACACCACTTGATCGACACAGACCTGCAAACCTTGGATGAAATATGGGCCGAATCGCAATTTTTCTCATACAATTAATTTCATAGAAGGAATTGCACAATAAGCCCAAAGTATCTTTTTGGATTTTAACCTTTTCCGACCCCTCCATTTGCCTTCCAAAAGCAGTAATGGCAGCTGAAATCAATTTGAAGATTCTTTGAAATCTTATTTCTTGTCCTCTCATGCCTGGAGTCATAGGCGTCCATATAGACGAATTTACCGTAGGTGCCTTCAATGAGGTGCAATTTTCTGGTGTTTTATATAATTCTGCTGTTTCAATCATCACAGAATCTTGAAGTTGGTGAGATACCATATAATTAATACTGGCAGCTAGGTTTTCTTCCATAGCCTCACCACTTCCTTCAGGTATAGCAAAATCTTTTGCCATATCAGGCACATCTGGCCTTTTCTTTTTTATTCGTGGTGTGCACTCATAATCCACATCACCACTTGCAGGGTCTGTCTTTTGCAGCCCTGATACACTTGGAATTATATTCAATGAGACTTCCTCCGCCCTTAATCCTGGGTCTGGAGTTTCAAATTCCCAATTTGGCACATAGCCATATTCTGTATATTCAAACCCCTCAGGGTCATTTTGGGGAACTTCTGGGTACTGTGACCCTTGTCTCATTATATTTTGGAGTACTTTCTCCATATGTTCCATTTTAAGCGATATAGCTTTATTATCCAGAGGACTTTCATTATCAGAGTCATTATCAGAAACCACGGGCCTCACGGATTTCTTTTTACTTTTTCTAGGAACATTTTCCTCCGTGGTTTGCATTTCTGGAGAAATTATAGTCTCACTAACGGGTGAATCAGCGGCCACCGGTATCGGAACCGGATCCGCCCTAAACTCTAGTCCCGACTCTTTAGCTTCACCCCGGGACGATCTTTTTACCCGCAAAATTTTTCTTTGAGACTTCTCCATTTTCCTTTTTTATTATCTGGCTAAATCAGTACGCCAGCGTGACTCTGATTTTAAATTTTACTTTCTCTTTTGCTGGTTCTACCAGCGTAACGTCTTTTTTACTACGTCCCCACTTTCTTTGCTACTTACCTGCGGGTCCGTTCCGGCCGCTGCGAGGAGCTGCGCTCTGCAGCACTTGCTTCTGCCGTCAGCGTCGACGTAATGCCGTTCTAGCGCCACGTGACTCCGAAGTAAAATTAGCTGATTATTCCATTCTCTTTTAATTTTTTTTGGTTTCTTTTCTCGCTCTATTATTTTCTATCTATATAAAAATAAAAAAAATTAAAATATATTAGACGTACAATTATTATACAATTGATAATATAAACAATATTAATAATGTATGACTACTACAAACAAAAGGTTTTTTATTATGTATTTTCTTCTAATTTATTTTTTTAAAAGAAGTGATGATATGTTAGAAAGTCGTCAATGTCAAATGTAAGATCAAAATGGGCAATTGCTGACTTGTGAGTGCACTGTTGACCCCAAATAAGGTGTGAGAGAGAACAAGTTCATCAGCACAAGTGTAAATGTGCCAGGGCAATGTTACTGGATTTCAATTCCCCGGAGGTGAATCATGATTAGTTGTAACTATTCATACGAGGGGGATAATATTGTTACAGTAAACAAGTGTGAAATATTATATGGGACGTGTAGAGAATAAGGCGAGGCATCAAGGGTCAGTCATTTTAGTCAATGGGTAACTCATCAGGCTCGGATGAAATGTATCCCAGGATGTTGAAGGGAGCCAGGGAAGAAATTATAGATGCTCTTACCGTGATATTTTGATTCTTCCTCACTGCAGGAGTAATACTGGAGGATTAGATTACTAACATACGGTTGTTTAAAAAGGGAGCATTAAAGATCCCAAGTAATTACAGGCCAATTAGCATAACTGTGGAGGACAAATTATTGGAATAGATTCTAAATGATATAAAATTCATTTAGAAGTGAATGATTTTTAGAACTGAGAGTAAGAATGCAGGTACAGCAGGCAGTGAAGAAAGCTAATGGCATGTTGGCCTTCATAACAAGAGGAGTTGAGCATAGGAGCAAAGAGTTCCTTCTGCAGTTGTACGGGGCCCTAGTGAGACCACACCTGGAGTGTGCAGTTTTGGTCTCCAAATTTGAGGAAGGATATTCTTGCTAGTGGATGCCAATTCTCTGGATGCTTTCAAGAGAGTTAGATAGAGCTCTTAAAGATAGTGGAGTCAATAGATATGGTGAGAAGGCAGGAACGGGGTACTGATTGTGGATGATCAGCCATGACCATATTGAATGGCGGTGCTGGCTCGAATGGCCTACTCCTGCACCTATTGTCTATTGTCTAAAAGATGAGTTAAGGAGAGGCCGTCAGTATGGATTTCTTGCAAGTAGGCCTTGTCTGATTGATGGTTAAAATTTTTGTTTTGGTGACAAAGAATTAATAAGGGCAGCATGTTTCATGGAGACTATGGTTTTCAGTGAGGTCTTTGGCATGGTCCTATATGGCAGGCTGGGCAACAGGTAAAAGGTAAGTGGTACATTGGAACCAAAATTAGATTTGTGGTAAAAAGCAACGGTTAATGTGTGGGAATGAAGTGCAGATGCTGGTTTACACTGACGATAGAAACAAAATGCTGGAGTAACTCAGCAGGTCAGACAGAATCCCTGGAGAAAATAAATATGTGACGTTTTGGGTCGAGACCCTTCTTCAGACTGAGAGTCGGAGGAAAGGGAAATGAGAGATATAGACAGTGATGTAGAGATATATAGAACAAATGAATGAAAAATATGAAAAAAAAGTAACAATATTAAAAGAAACAGGCCGTTGTTAGCTGTTTGGTGAGAAAGACTACAGACAATGAGACTCATCAAGACGACTTTGAAGCTGGTACAACTTGGGTGGGGGAGGGATGGAGAGAGAGGGAAAGCAAGGTTTACTCGAAGTTATAGAAATCAATATTCATACCACTGGGTTTTAAGCTGCCCAAGCAAAATATGAGATGTTGCTCCTCCAATTTGCATTTGGCCTCACTCTGACTATAGTGGATGCCCAGGACAGAAAGGTTAAGTGTGAGAATGGGAAGGGGAATTAAAGTGTTTGGCAACTTTGAGCGGACTGAGGCGACTGCATACCTTGAATGTTGCTTGCTTCAGTGCAACCTTTCTGCCTCTGCAGGTGTTGGCCTCTTGATGTCATCCAGAGGTATCTGGTCTCGTGCCGAGAAGCTGGGCGCACTGGAAAGCACTCGGGTGAGCCCATGACCGTCTCATCCTCGTGCACTCTGGCTCTTCCTCCTGGAGCCCTTCGCCTCCGCAGGTCACGGCTGCCCGTGAGCAGTCTGGGTGTCGGGTTATGGGGGAAAAGGCAGGAGAATGGCGTTAGGAGGGAGAGATAGATCAGCCATGATTGAATGGCGGAGTAGATGGGCTGAATGGCCTAATTCTGCTCCTATCACTTATAACCTTATTGCCCTGGAGCTGCCCTGGCTGCAGGATCGCTCGCAGTCCATTCACCCCTTTCCCACATTCTGGTATAGCCACCAGCGACCCAGTAACGTGCACAATCACAGGAGGTTCTCGGCACGATCATGTCCATCCCTGGGACTCCAGGATAGTCATGGTGTTGTAGTCATGCAACATATTATTAGTTGGCCTTGCCAAGCAAGGTGGCAAACTGGGCTCATTTGGCCCACAGTCCTCTAAACCCTTTGTCAATATTTCTGTCCAGATATCATTTCAGAGTGTCAGAAACAAGGTGGATCTTGGCATTCACTGAAACTCTTCCACAGCAGTAGGAGCATAAAATGCATACTTAAAATTCCATGTGTGGGTTTTAGTGGGTTGGAAGTTGTTCTTCGTCTTTCCGTGGCCAAGTCTGACGTAATCAGACATCCTGTCAATCAGAATAGGCTTTCCTCCCTGCCAATACATTTCAATAGATCATCCCTCTTGACATTCGCAAAACCGAATACATTTGGCTGACCCTCCCTCCTTGTCTATTGTGGATGGGCTTCAATCAGCCATCCCTCCCGGCATCTCACTGTGCCTTTGTCTGGTTACCCATTCACTTACACTGGTAGCCTGTCCTCCTGATGCAGCTGATGCTTGCAGTGGGAAAGGCATGTGAATTGGCCGCAGCACTAGTGCAGCTAGTGGCATGTTCTTCGCAGATCTGAAAGAGAAGGGTGGGAGAGAGCATGAGCGGAATTCCGGGGGGGGGATGTGGGGATACATCCCCCCATGTTTTGAGAGGTGGGGGGCAATACCCACCCCCCCCCCCATGTTTTGTAATCTGCATTTTGAAATTCGGTGAAAAAAAACAACTTTTCAAATCCCCACTTTCCACGAGACAGTGGAGGTGGCACTGTTATTATCTCCAGTAACATCGTATCAACACGATGTGTCACCAATTGTGTTTTGACCTTCAAGTATTACTGAAGGTATTCATGGAGAATTTCTTAAAGCTGTCTGATGCGGGTACAGTTACCATTTGAACCAATTAGATGTTTTGGTGGATGAGAAAGATTGAAACGGTTCGAAATGGTTTCCTGGCTGGCTTGCAGGTAAGTCCCTCATTCAGGTCACTCACGTTATTTCGTATTTTTTTCCCCCTCCAAGGTTGGTTCTTCTGCTTGCCTTTATTTGCTTTAGTTTTATTTGTTTATAAGTATTATTTATCACATTGTAGCTTTTTCAAGATTGAAGAGGGTATCAGAATCGTGGGGCTTGAATCGGCCGATTCGCAGGGCCTTTCATTCCCCAGCTTAAAATCAATCTGCTGCATCGAGGTGATCGAGGCTCCCGATGTTGAAGCCCCACGCAGGGTGATGAAAGGCCCCGCGAACGGGCCGATTCAAGCCCCACGATTCGGGGCGGACGAAGCTGCTGTTCCTGGAGTTCAGAGTCGGTCACCAACCAGGTCAGCTCCCGATTTTATTGTCCACAGGGCCCACGAATGTGCCTGTGTGCACGCATGCGCCTGGCCACCAAGGAATTGTCCCCCCCCCCATGTTTTGGTAGCGATTTCCGCCCCTGGGAGAGAGAGTGCCCAAGGATGACAGCAGGGGCAGTGCACCTCCATGAATACACACTCTGAATCCCACTCCAGCCTGCCTTTACTGATTTCTGCAGGTTCAGTTTAGTTTAGAGGTAGAGTAGTTGTCCAGGCTCCCAACACCACTGAACTGACCACTGTGCACAACTGCACATACTTGCTAGACATTAAATGCTGGAGTAACTCAGCAGGTCAGGCAGATTCACTGGAGAAAGGAATAGGTGACTTTTCTGGAAGTTCTCAACCCGAAACATCACCTATTCTTTCTCTCCGGAGATGCTACTTGACCCGCTGAGTTACTCCAGTTTTTGTTTCTATCTTCGGTTTAAACCAGCATATGCAGTTCCCTCCTATGCATTCTGACAGCTTGCTAGCTGGTTTCTCCACACTAGCCATGCTGTACAGTTTTGAACTCCACGCCCGTGTGTGTGGTTTGCACACACTTTGTTAGCTGCCCGCTTCTGTGTGGCCAGCTCACCTCTCTCGTGAGAAAAATCCATGGACCACCTCATACTTATTTAGATCCAAAGCCTTCTCGGGGTAATCTTTGTCATTTGACGGTTACCGCACATGGTATGGATGTCTGCTCCGGTTAGTAAATGTGGAATCAAGGGTGGCACGGTGGCATAGCGGTAGAGTTACTGCCTTACAGCGCTTGCAGCACCGGAGACCCGGGTTCAATCCTGATTTTTGGTGCTGTCTGTATGAGGTTTGTACGTTCTCTCCGTGACCGCAAGGGTTTTCTCCAAGATCTTTGGTTTCCTCCCACTCTTCAAAGACGTACAGGTTTGTTAGTTAATTGGCTTGGTATAAATTATCCCTAGTGTGTGTAGGACAGTGTTAGTGCATGGGGATTGCTGGTCGATGCAGACCCGGTGGGCCAAAGGGCCTGTTTCCTTGCTGTATCTCTAAACAAAACTGCACACAATCCCCAGGCAGAAAGAGCAGTGAGACTTGAAGCTTTGTGGCTGTGGTTGGGAGGTGTTGGCCAGAGCTGCCACCCAGGAACAAGGCAGCGTTTAATTTCACACCCGAGAGGTGTCGCGCACACACACACACGCACACGCACACACACGCCCACGCTCACGCCCAAGGTAGGATTTGACCTTCCTGCAGCATGTAAGTGTTGTTGCTGGAACGACTTGAACCCGAGCACTGGGCTGTCACTGGAGAAATGTTGATCAAAGCTTTCCCATGGCCAGTGGGGGAATGGGTGAGCAGAGATGAAAGGCCGAGGAGTGCTGGAAATGTGGGCGTGAGGTGGGAGCAGCAGAGGAATAGCCTTTCAGCCCACAATGTCAATGTGGAACATAATGCAAAGGTGACTAATCTTGCTTGCCTGCACACGATCCATATCCCACTATTACCTGCATATCCACACGACTATCACATGCCTCTATCATATCTGTCTCCACCGCCTCTCCTGGCAGAGCGTGTTCTAGGCATCCACCTGGTATAAACGATCTATCACCTTTTATACTTTATCCCTCCCATCGTAAATGTAAAGCTATTCCCTCTGGTCTTTGACATTTCCACCCTGGGATGAAAGTAGTTGAGGGGAAAATAGAGGAGAGATGTGAGATAAGTGGAGGAGAATGGGTGGGCTGCTGGGTGGGTTGGGGGCAGAGTGAATGGGGTGGTGAGTTTGGGGCTGAGATGGGGTTGCAGGATGGAGAGTTTGCCTGTGTTGGCTGTAGTTGACCTGCATTAGGATGGAGGTGTCCCCCTCCATGCTGTGGAACCTGGCCTTCACAATAAATGTGCGGTGCAAGGTCTCAATGAAGGGCGGCGATGTCTATATTCTGGGTCTGGTTGATGTGGACTTTAGTTTAGAGATACAGCGTGGGAACAGGCCTTTTGGCCCACCGGGTCCACACCGACCAGCGATCCCCGCACACTAACACTAACATCCCACACACACTAGGGACAATTTTACATTAATACTGAGGCAATTAGTCTACAAGCCTGTACATCATTGGAATGTGGGAGGAAACTGAAGATCTCGGAGAAAACTCATGCAGGTCACGGGGAGAAAGTACAAACTACATACAGGCAGCACCTGTAGTCAGGATCAAACTCGGGTCTCTGGCGCTGTAAGGCAGCAACTCTGCCACTGCGCAACCAAACTGCCCAAGCTGACCGTCTAGTTCTGTTCCTCGGCTGGCCTGCAGGTGCAAGTGCAGAGAATGGAGAAAGAGCTGGAGCTGCTGACCGCTGCCTTCCGGGCTTGGCTGGACTGGGACGGTGGGCCGTCTGAAACCATACGCCTCCCTCCCCAGCTGACACCAGCTCATGTCATGAAGCCGCTGGGCAAGGTAACCCTTCAGAGACCAGAGGAGCTTCGGAACATGCTGCCCTTCGAGTCGCTGGAAAGGGTGGAGGTGAGTGTCAACTGCTGGCAGCTTGGCCTCTTCCCCCACCCCAGCCTGGCAGTGATGTGTAGAGTCTGTCATATAGGGGGTGAGCAGAGCCTTGATTAACACAGGAGTTAACCTGTTGCATAACCTGCCTGGTAGTTCTCGGACTTTTGGCTAAGATCAAGTGTAGTATCTGTTATCAGTTCTGAGTGAAAGAGACTATCTGTTCTTAGTAGAACAGTTCTGGCGGTCCCTTGGGGACAAGGGCCGTGGATTGCAGAGCAAAATCGTTAACGAGGAGTCGGTCGGCTGCAGGCTTAGAATTGGATCCATACTGTTTGGGAAACCAACCTAACACCTTATTCAGCCACAATGTCAGCAGGAGCAGCAGTACAGGGTATTCGGAATACCCTGCGAATAAGCGTCAAGGACCTCAGCAAGGGGACCCCCTTCTCACGAGACCTGTTCATGAAGAAGGTCTTGCTAGAGGCCTGTAAATTTGAGGCCAAGGACATCTACTTCCTCCAGGATTTCCCGGGTAACGGATATTTTTACGTTACCTTCAAGTATCCGACGGGATGGCAGAAGGTGATGGAAGACTTCCGGGAGAGGGGAAATGAAGCTCCGCTGTCGCTGCTGAAAGTGCAGCCGCTCTTCACCCTCCCCACCCAGAAGGAAAGGTTCATCACGGTGCACATGTTTATCCCACATGTGCCCGTAGTGGATGTCCTCACCTTCCTTCCTCGCTACGTTGAGGGAACAGGAAACTGTGTGGACGTGAAGGACATGCACGGGATTTGGACCAGCGAGAGGCAAATTAAGGTAAAGCTGAGGGTGGACAAGGACGGAGAAATCGTCCACCCCCCCCCCCCCCCTCGGTTTTCGCGATTGGAGGAAACCGAGGATACTTGGGGAAGAAGAGGAAAAGAGAGAGGCCACGACGATCACCTCCAAGCGCCAGTAGGGCAACGCAGGCTGTGCAGGAAATGCAACAAGCCTGGGCATGTGATGGCCCAATGCATTGCAATTGTCTGCAAAAACTGCAAGATGGAGGGTCATGAGACAAAGGACTGTCAGGCCAGCAAGAACTGCAACCTGTGCGGGGAGGCAGGCCACCTTAACAGGGCTTGTCCTAAAAGAGCCTGCACCTATGCACAAGCAACAAGAGGGGCTGCTGCCAGCACCCCAAAGGGGGGCGAGGCACCCCCCACCACTGCCAAGACCCCAGCAGAAAGAGGGAACACGGATGAGGACAGCCCAACCACCTCGAGACCCCAAGTGCCAGAAGGAGACGCCGAGCATCCTGCCCAGGAGGGAGAGTCGATGGAGGAGGGGGAACAGCAGGAGAAATGGACAACGGTGAAGTACAAGAAGAGGGGTCAGCCCAAAGAGCCGAGACCGGAAAGGAGTGGTAAGTCAAAAAGTAAATCACAAAAAAGGTGTCTTTCTCTTACAGAAGGCAGCAACCTCTCCTCCTCGTCGGAGGATGAGGCGACCGGGAAGTCACAACGAGGGAGGCAGAGGAAGAAAACGGGGGAGGAAAAGACAGAGGCCACGACGATCACCTCCCAGCGCCAGGAGACCGAGAGCAGAGAAGAGGCCGAGGGGCTCCAGCCCCAGGACATCGGGACTGGTGCAGCGGTCGAGGGGCTCCAGCCCCAGGACATCGGGAGCAGTGCAGCCGTCGAGGAGCTCCAGCCCCAGGACATCGGGAGCAGTTCAGCAGTCGAGGGGCTCCAGCCCCTGGAGACAGGGATCATCACAGTGGCCAGTGGGCCCCAGCTCCGGGCGACCGGGAGCAGCGCAACGGCCAATGGGCCCCAGCTCCGGGCGACCTGGAGCATTGCAGCGGCCCATGGGCCCCAGCTCCAGGCGACCGGGAGCAGCGCAGAGGCCGTTGGGCCCCAGCTACAGGAGACAGAGGAAGCGACGTGCCCGAAAGGGGGTGGAACGAGAAGGCCCTCCCCAACGACACCTTTGGTTACGCCACCTGAAACCCACCTCACCGCTGGATTTCTGAGCCCAGGAAAGCTGAGGCAATTCACCGAAGCGGTAGGAATGAGGGGACACGGAAATGGTGCAGCAGCTCCCATGTTGGAGAACGGTGAGGCCCCTCTTTGACTCTCCCACGCTCTGGTAGGAAGCAACCAAGGAGAACATTAAGAGGTTCTTCATAATTTAAGGGGTTCAGAGAGCAAGACAGAGTCAGAGGGAATTGTGCCAACTCCAGACAGATTTGCTCCTTCTGCAGTCGAGCGGGGTGGATGTGAGGGAAGAACTTAGAGAGTTGAAGGACCGGCAAGCTCGGCTCTTTACCTCTGAATCCTCCAAGATCATCTTCCGATCCAGGGTCCGCCATGTGGAGCAGGATGAGACGTGCTCACGTTTCTTCTTCCATAATGTTCACAGGGGGAGCTCTGTGATGAACAGCCTTAGGGAGGAGGACGGCATGGTAGCATCCTCACAGACAGACATGCTGAGGATCTGCAAATCCTTTTACACAGATTTGTATGACCAAAAGACCACAGACAGCACCTCCTCCCAGAACTTCCTGTCCTCGATCACGGAGGTCTTGGAGGACAGCAAGCTGGAGAGTCTGGACCAGCCACTGACCCTAGAGGAGCTGACTGGCTCCATCCGTTCCTTTGACTCGAATAAAACTCCCGGAAGTGATGGCTTACCGGCCGAGTTGTATTCGGCTCTGTGGGACTGGATGGGCCCGGACCTGCTAGAAGTGTGCAACGACATGCTTCTAGCTGGTAGCATGTCAGACTCCATGAGGAAGGGCAACATCACCCTAATCTACAAACAGAAGGGGGAGATGAAGGACATAAAGAATTGGAGACCCATAACAATCTTGAATGCAGACTACAAGATCCTGTCTAAGGCCATCACCAACCGGGTCAAGTCTGCTCTGGGACAGGTGATCCACCCGGACCAAACCTGTGCTGTACCTGGCAGGAAAATCTCAGACAGCCTAGCACTGCTTGGACCAGGAGAAGGCCTTCGACAGGATTTTGCACACGTACATGAGGGACGTGCTCTCCAAAATGGGTTTTGGGGAGGGAATCAGGAATTGGATCAAACTGCTCTACACCAACATCCGTAGTGCAGTCCAAATCAATGGGTGGCAATCACAGTTTCTCTGTAAGCTCTGGAGTCACGTAGGGTTGCCCTCTCTCTCCTGTCTTGTTTGTCTGCTGTATTGAACCCATTGCCGAATCCATCAGGAAGGATGTGAGCATAAGAGGAGTGACATTGCCAGGCAGTGGGGGCATTCAAGTAAAGACCTCCCTGTACATGGACGATGTCGCTATCTTCTGCTCGGATCCAGGGTTGGTTCGCAGACTGATTAGTACCTGTCGGCCATGGGAGCCAGGGTGAACCGCAGGAAGAGCGAGACCATGCTCTTTGGCAACTGTCCCGACAGATCTTCCGTCCTCTTCACCATCAAGCCTGACTTCTTGAAGGTGCTGGGGATTTGGTTCGGGGGGGCTGAGGCATGTAACAAAAATTGGCTGGAGCGGATAGCCAGGGTGGGGAAGAAGCTGGAGCTGTGGAGGCAACGCTCCCTCTCCATAACGGGAAAGAATTTGGTCATCAGGTGTGAGGTGCTCTCGGGGCTGCTATACTTGGCACAAGTGTGGCCTGTCCCTCCCTCCTACGCCACAGGGATCACCCGGGCCGTCTTCCAATTCATCTGTGGGTCGAGGATACACCGGGTGCGACGGGCCACAATGTACAAGTCAGCAGACGACAGGGGTAAAAGCGTGCCCAACGTCGCCCTCATTCTGATGGCCACCTTCGTGTGTGGCTGCATCAGGCGGAGTGTGGAGCCAAGGCACATGGGCACCAAGTGTCACTACCTGCTGAAGTTCTACCTGTCCCCGGTGTTGCGAAGGATGGGCCTGGCGCAGATGCCACGCAATGTGCCAGTCAGCTGGACATTGCCGCCCCATCTGTCGTCTGTGGAAAGGTTCTTCCGGACCAACACCTTTGACCACATGTCCATCGGGCAGTGGTCAGCACAGAAGGTCCTGCAGGCACTGCAGGGAAAGGACTCGATGGATCCGGTGGCGTGGTTCCCTGAGCAGACTGCCCAGCTTGTCTGGCAAAATGCCTCATCGCCAGAACTCACCAACAAGCACCAAGACCTGGCTTGGCTGGCGGTGAGGGGAGCCCTCCCAGTCAGATCCTTCCTGCACCGTCGGAACTTCACGGCCAGCGCACGCTGCCTTCGGGACGGCTGCTATGGAGAGGAGATGGTTGCCCACCTCTTTACAGAGTGTGGTTTAGCTAAAAGAGTCTGGAGAAAAATGCAAGAAAAATGTGTCCCTGGTACGCTTTATCCCGAACAGCTCCGTCACAGAGGACTCTGTGATTTACGGACTGTTCCCAGGGACACATTCAGAGGCTGACATCGAGTGCTGCTGGAGGGTCATCAACTCGTTAAAAGACTCCCTTTGGTCTGCAGAGCGAGATGTCCGTCAGGGAATGTTGCTGACTGGCCCGCTGCAGACTGCAGGAGTACATGCTGAGGGACGCACTGAAGCTCGGTGCAGCCAACGCCAAGGCTCGGTGGGGGAGGGCCACAGTCTAAGGTCCTTCCGCTGCTGGACATGGGGGGGCACAGTTTGGTGGAGACGCCCCTCAAAATGAGGGAAGGTATCCCGCGCCATTGTGCCACATGAGTGGCACGAGTGGAGGACTGATTTGTGGAAATTTGGGGAAAAGAAAATGTCTAAACTGTATTCATCAATTTGTAGAGCCTCCGAAAATGTCGGATGGATTTTCCGCAAGGTTCATGTATTGTATATATTTATCATTTGAATAAAGTATATTTTGAAATAAATAAATAAATAAATAACCTGCCTGGTAGTCATTGAGAGAGATGGCATGGAAACAGGCCTTTTGACCCACTGAGTCCACGCTGACTATCGATCACCCATTTGCACTAATCTAATCCATTTGTTATCTTGCAACTGAATAAGTTTACCACAACTAGAGAGCAGTCCTGAACCATCTACCTCATTGGTGACCCTCGGACTAGCTTTAATCGGACTTTACTATCTTTACCTTGCACTAAATGTTATTCTCTTATCATGTATCTATACACTGTAAATGCCCCGATTGTAATCATGTATTGTCATGTATTTCTGATGACTAGATAGCATGTCACAAAGGCTTTTCACTGTACACGTGACTAAACTAAACTGAACTTTATTCTTTCCATATTGTCTCTCCCCATCCTCCCCTCCAGCCCCATCCCCTTCCATCTCCCTCCCCCCTACTTTCCCCCCTCCCCCTTTTCCCCTTCCTCTCTCTCTCTCCCCTCCCCCCTCTCTCCATCTCTCCCCTCTCCCTTATTAAGCCCCTGCAACATTGATTACACTACGAGTCGGGTCGGGTTACTGAAATGGATGACAAAAATGACCCACGTTCCGCCCCGTTGCGTACCACACGTCAGCCCATTTCATTTAGCACGAGTGGTCTATCTTGCTCCGCTATAGGATCTTTAGTGGTTAGTGCGTGTTAGTGGGGTGACACAGAAGGCCCCTGCAACCGTGCATTGAGGGGACAGAACCAACGGGTCTGCTCTAGTTAATCCTTTTTTTTATTTTTAAATCGGGAGAGCGCGAACGCAGTCCCCCACTACCACAAATTTTGCAGTCGAGTATCCCGCATTTGGGGACATCGCCGATGTCAGCACACCAGAAGCGCAATGGGAGAACCTTCTTTTGTTAAATTTCAAAATAGACTTTATTCATCCGACATTTTCAGAGGCTATACAATTAGTTCAATAGTCTATACATTTCTCAAATCAGTCCCCCACCCGTGCCACCTATGTGGCCCCCTGGCGTGGGATACCGTCCTTTATTTTGAGGGGCATCTCCACCATACCGTGCCCCCCATGCCCAGCAGCAGAAGGACCCTAGACTGTGGCCCTCCCCCACCGAGCCTTCAGTGTGTCCCTCAACACGTACTCCTGCAGTCTGCAGTGGGGCAGTCAGCAACATTCCCTGATGGACATCTCGCTCTGCTGGGTGGTGAACAATGCTCGGGAAAACCAAAGAGCGTCAGTCACCTAGTTGATGACCTTCCAGCAGTGCGCGATGTCAATCTCTGAATGTGTCCCTGGGAACAGTCCGCAAATCACAGAGTGCTCTGTGACAGAGCTGTTCGGGATAAAGCGTACCAGGGACCCTTGCATTCTTCTCCAGACTCTTTTCGCAAATCCACACTCTGCAAAGAGGTGGGCAACTGTCTCTTCTCCATAGCAGCCGTCCCGAGGGCAGCGTGCGCTGGCAGTGAGGTTTCGACGGTGCAGGAAGGATCTGACTGGGAGGGCTCCCCTCACCGCCAGCCAAGCCAGGTCTTGGTGCTTGTTGGTGAGTTCTGGCGATGAGGCATTTTGCCAGACAAGCTGGGCAGTCTGCTCAGGGAACCACGCCACCGGATCCATCGAGTCCTTTCCCTGCAGTGCCTGCAGGACCTTCTGTGCTGACCACTGCCCGATGGACATGTGGTCAAAGGTGTTGGTCCGGAAGAACCTTTCCACAGACGACAGATGGGGCGGCAATGTCCAGCTGACTGGCACATTGCGTGGCATCTGCGCCAGGCCCATCCTTCGCAACACCGGGGACAGGTAGAACCTCAGCAGGTAGTGACACTTGGTGCCCACGTGCCTTGGCTCCACACTCCGCCTGATGCAGCCACACACGAAGGTGGCCATCAGAATGAGGGCGACGTTGGGCACGCTTTTACCCCTGTCGTCTGCTGACTTGTACATTGTGGCCCGTCGCACCCGGTGTATCCTCGACCCACAGATGAATTGGAAGACGGCCCGGGTGATCCCTGTGGCGTAGGAGGGAGGGACAGGCCACACTTGTGCCAAGTACAGCAGCCCCGAGAGCACCTCACACCTGATGACCAAATTCTTTCCCGTTATGGAGAGGGAGCGTTGCCTCCACAGCTCCAGCTTCCGCCCCACCCTGGCTATCCGCTCCAGCCAATTCTTGTTACACGCCTCAGCCCCCCCGAACCAGATCCCCAGCACTTTCAAGAAATCAGGCTTGGTTGTGAAGGGGACGGAAGATCTGTCGGGCCAGTTGCCAAAGAGCATGGCCTTGCTCTTCTTGCGGTTCACCCTGGCTCCCGTGGCCGACTCAAACTGGTCGCAGATGCTAATCAGTCTGCGGACCGACTCTGGATCCGAGCAGAAGACAGCGACATCGTCCATGTACAGAGAGGTTTTTACTTGAATGCCCCCACTACCTGGCAATGTCACTCCTCTTATGCTCTCATCCTTCCTGATGGATTCAGCAAAAGGTTCAATACAGCAGACAAACAAGACAGGAGAGAGAGGGCAACCCTGCCTGACTCCAGACCTTACAGGGAAACTGTCTGATTCCCACCCATTGATTTGGACTGCACCACGTACATTTGTGTAGAGCAGTTTGATCCAATTCCTGATTCCCTCCCCAAAACCCATTTTGGAGAGCATGTCCCTCATGTACGTGTGCGAAATCCTGTCGAAGGCCTTCTCCTGGTCCAAGCTGACTAGGCAGGCTTCCACCCGTCTGTCCTGCACGTAGGCGATGGTATCTCTCAGCAGCGCTAGGCTGTCTGAGATTTTCCTGCCAGGTTCAGCACAGGTTTGGTCCGGGTGGATCACCTGTCCCAGAGCAGACTTGACCCGGTTGACGATGGCCTGAGACAGGATCTTGTAGTCTACATTCAATAGTGTTATGGGTCTCCAATTCTTTATGTCCTTCTTCTCCCCCTTCTGCTTGTAGATTAGGGTGATATTGCCCTTACTCATGGAGTCTGACATGCTGCCAGCTAGAATCATGTCATTGTACACTTCTAGCAGGTCTGGGCCCATCCAAATCTGAGTCTGTGGCGCTACATAGCAGTAATTCCACCGCCACATCAGAGATCCTCCAGCATATGTAAGGTTTGCATGCTTTAATTCTATTTTTTATGTTTAATTAAGGGGAGAGCGCGAGCGCAGTCCCCCACTACCACAAATTTTGCAGTCGAGTATCCCGCATTTGTTGACATAGCAGGCGTCAGCACACCCGAAGTGCAATGGGATAGCCTCGTCCTGTGAGAACCTTTTTTTTTCAAAATAGACTTTATTCAAATGATAAATATATACAATGTGGAATATCCATCCGACATTTTCGGAGGCTGTACAAATTGATCAATGCAGTTTAGACATTTCTTTTCCCCAAATTTCACAAATGTGTCCCCCCCCCCCCCCCCCCCGTGCCACTCATGTGGCGTGGGATACCTTCACTTATTTTGAGGAGCGTCTCCACCATATCGTGCCCCCCATGTCCAGCAGCGGAAGGACCCTAGACTGTGGCCCTCCCCCACCGAGTTGTTGACCCTCCAGCAGCACTCGATGTCAGTCTCTGAATGTGTCCCTGGGAACAGTCCGTAAATCACAGAGTCCTCTGTGACGGTGCTGTTCGGTATAAAGCGTACCAGGGACCCTTGCATTTTTCTCAGACTCTTTTAGCAAATCCACACTCCTCAGACTACCAGGCAGGTTATGCAACAAGGTTAATTAACAGCTGGATTTCCTCCTGTGTCAATCAAGGCTCTGCTCACCCCCCTATATGACAGACTCTACACATCACTGCCAGGCTAGGGTGGGGGAAGAGGCCAAGCTGCCAGCAGTTGACACTCACCTCCACCCTTTCCAGCGACTCGAAGGGCAGCATGTTCCGAAGCTCCTCTAGTCTCTGAAGGGTTACCTTGCCCAGCGGCTTCATGACGTGGGCCGGTGTCAGCTGGGGAGGGAGGCGTTTGGTTTCAGACGGCCCACCGCCCCAGTCCAGCCAAGCCCGGAAGGCAGCGGTCAGCAGCTCCAGCTCTTTCTCCATTCTCTGCACTCGCACCTGCAGGCCAGCCAAGGAACAGAACTAGACGGTCAGCTTGGGCAGTTTGGTGGCGCAGTGGCAGAGTTGCTGCCTTACAGCGCCAGAGACCCGAGTTTGATCCTGACTACAGGTGCTGCCTGTACGTAGTTTGTACTTTCTCCCCGTGACCTGCATGAGTTTTCTCCGAGATCTTCAGTTTCCTCCCACATTCCAATGATGTACAGGCTTGTAGATTAATTGCCTCAGTATTAATGTAAAATTGTCCCTAGTGTGTGTGGGATGTTAGTGTTAGTGTGCGGGGATCGCTGGTCGGTGTGGACCCGGTGGGCCAAAAGGCCTGTTCCCACGCTGTATCTCTAAACTAAAGTCCACATCAACCAGACCCAGAATATAGACATCGCCGCCCTTCAATGAGACCTTGCACCGCACATTTATTGTGAAGGCCAGGTTCCACAGCATGGAGGGGGACACCTCCATCCTAATGCAGGTCAACTACAGCCAACACAGGCAAACTCTCCATCCTGCAACCCCATCTCAGCCCCAAACTCTCCACCCCATTCACTCTGCCCCCAACCCACCCAGCAGCCCACCCATTCTCCTCCACTTATCTCACATCTCTCCTCTATTTTCCCCTCAATTACTTTCATCCCAGGGTGGAAATGTCAAAGACCAGAGGGTATAGCTTTACGATGGGAGGGATAAAGTATAAAAGGTGATAGATTGTTTATACCAGGTGGATGCCTGGAACACGCTCTGCCAGGAGAAGCGGTGGAGGCAGATATGATAGAGGCATTTGATAGTCGTGTGGATATGCAGGGAATGGCGGGATATGGATCGTGTGCAGGCAAGCAAGATTAGTCACCTTTGCATTATGTTCGACATTGACATTGTGGGCTGAAAGGCTGCTCCCACCTCACATTTCCAGCACTCCTCGGCCTTTCATCTCTGCTCACCCATTCCCCCACTGGCCATGGGAAAGCTTTGATCAACATTTCTCCAGTGACAGCCCGGTGCTCGGGTTCAAGTCGTTCCAGCAACAACTCGTACGGGCTGCAGGAAGGTCAAATCCTATCGTGTGTGTGGGTGTGGGTGTGTGTGTGTGTGGGTGTGTGTGTGTGTGTGTGTGTGTGTGTGTGTGTCTGTGTGTGTGTCTGTGTGAGCGACACCTCTCGGGTGTCAAATTAAACGCTGCCTTGTTCCTAGGTGGCAGCTCTGGCCAACACCTCCCAACCACAGCCACAAAGCTTTAAGTCTCACTGCTCTTTCTGCCTGGGGATTGTGTGCAGTTTAGTTTTGTTTAGAGATACAGCAAGGAAACAGGCCCTTTGGCCCACCAGGTCTGCATCGACCAGCAATCCCTATGCACTAACACTGTCCCACACGTACTAGGGACAATTTATACCAAGCCAATTAACTAACAAACCTGTACGTCTTTGGAGAGCGGGAGGAAACCAAAGATCTTGGAGAAAACCCTTACGGTCACGGAGAGAACGTACAAACTTCGTACAGACAGCACCGAAAATCAGGATTGAACCCGGGTCTCCGGTGCTGCAAGCGCTGTAAGGCAGTAACTCTACCGCTATGCCACCGTGCCACCCGTGATTCCACATTTACTAACCGGAGCAGACATCCATACCATGTGCGGTAACCGTCAAATGACAAAGATTACCCCGAGAATGCTTTGGATCTAAATAAGTATGAGTTGGCCCATGGATTTTTCTCACGAGGGAGGTGAGCTGGCCACACAGAAGCGGGCAGCTAACGAAGTGTGTGCAAACCACACACACGGGCAGGGAGCTCAAAACTGCACAGCACGGCTAGTGTCGAGAAACCAGCTAGCAAGCTGTCAGAATGCATAGGAGGGAACTGCAGATGCTGGTTTAAACCAAAGATAGAAACAAAAACTGGAGTAACTCAGCGGGTCAAGTAGCATCTCCGGAGAGAAAGAATAGGTGACGTTTCGGATTGAGAACTTCCAGAAAAGTCACCTATTCCTTTCTCCAGTGAATCTGCCTGACTTGCTGAGTTACTCCAGCATTTAATGTCTAGCAAGTATGTGCAGTTGTGCACAGTGGTCAGTTCAGTGGTGTTGGGAGCCTGGACGACTACTCTACCTCTACACTAAACTAAACTGAACCTGCAGAAATCAGTAAAGGCAGGCTGGAGTGGGATTCAGAGTGTGTATTCAAGGAGGTGCACTGCCCCTGCTGTCATCCTTGGGCACTCTCTCTCTCCCAGGGGGCGGAAATCGCTATCAAAACATGGGGGGGACACAATTCCTTGGTGGCCAGGCGCATGCATGCACGCAGACATATTCGCGAGGCTTCGGCCGTGGGCCCTGTGGACAATAAAATCGGGAGCTGACCTGATTGGTGACCGACTCTGAACTCCAGGAACAGCAGCTTCGTCCGCCCCGAATCGTGGGGCTTGAATCGGCCCGTTCGCGGGGCCTTTCATCACCCGGCCCGGGCCTTCAACATCGGGAAGCCTCGATCGCCTCGATGCAGCAGATTGATTTTAAGCCGCAATGGGGGATGAAAGGCCCTGTGAATCGGCCGATTCAAGCCCCACGATTCTGATACCCTCTTGAATCTTGAAAAAGCTACAATGTGATAAATAATATTTTTAAACAAATAAAACTAAAGCAAATTATGGCAAAGAGAAGAACCGACCTTGGAGGGGGAAAAAAATACTAAATAACGTGAGTGACCTGAATGAGGGACTTACCTGCAAGCCAGCCAGGAAACCATTTCGAACCGTTTCAATCTTTCCCATCCACCAAAACATCTAATTGGTTCAAATGGTAACTGTACCGGCATCAGACAGCTTTAAGAAATTCTCCATGAATACCTTCAGTAATACTTGAAGGTCAAAACACAATTCGTGACACATCGTGTTGATGCGATGTTACTAGAGACAATTAACAAGCGTTTAACAGTGCCACCCCCACTGTCTCGCGGAAAGTGGGGATTTGAAAAGTTGTTTTTTTTTCACTGAATTTCAAAATGCAGATTACAAAACATTGGGGGGGAGGGGGGTATTGCCCCCCACCTCTCAAAACATGGGGGGGATGTGTCCCCACATCCGCCCCCCCCCCCCCCCCCCCCCCGGGAATTCCGCTCATGGTCTCTCCCACCCTTCCCTTTCAGATCTGCGAAGAACATGCCACTAGCTGCACTAGTGCTGCGGCCAATTCACATGCCTTTCCCACTGCAAGCATCAGCTGCACCAGGAGGACAGGCTACCAGTGTAAGTGAATGGGTAACCAGACAAATGCACAGTGAGATGCCCGGAGGGATGGCTGATTGAAGCCCATGCACAATAGACAAGGAGGGAGGGTCAGCCAAATGTATTCGGTTTTCCGATTGTCAAGAGGGATGATCTATTGAAGTGTATTGGCAGGGAGGCAAGCCTATTCTGATCGACAGGATGGCTGATTAGGTCAGACTTGGCCGCGGAAAGACGAAGAACAACTTCCAACCCACTAAAACCCACACGTGGAATTTTAAGTATGCATTTTATGCTCCTGTGAGGGATAAAGTGATTAAACCCCATTAAAGTAAGGAGTTTTAAAGAGAATTCAAACAGAGAGGGGCTGGAGAGAGGATTCTGACACAGCTGTGTCTGAAGGTTGCCAGACCCATCCTTAGGTCCTTGAGTAAGAAGTAATAGCATTGTATAACGGTAGAAGGGAGTGATGTAGAGAGATCCCTATCAGTGGAAGGGAGTGATAGATGGGACCCTTGTCACTATAGCTTAGCTTTAGTACTGATATAGGAGAACTGAGAGGGTTCACTAGGGTAGGTCATGAGCAACTGAGCATGCTTAATAGAATAAATGAATATTACAACACACCCCTGGTTAAGAAATTGCTCATTACCATGAACATGTTTGAACATGCGATGTATGATATGGGAGGTGTGAGGGGATGTACGGTGGAATGTACCTACAGATTGTGCACCTCCGACCCTGATTGGAGAAGGGTCCGGAGGGGAGGTTGAATGTAAGATTCTGTGTATAAAGGGGGATGATTTCTTGGGCTTCGGTGTGTCTCGAATTGGAGAGGCACCCGGTCTGCAGACTCGTAAAATAAAGAATCTCTTGCTTCCAAGATTTAGTCTTTGAGCATTAATTGTGAGCATAAAGCGTATCTCACAGATTGGGGGCTCGTCCGGGATCGACACTCCGGCTGCTTGGTGGAGGCAAAGAAGGAGGGGAAGGTACACCCTGATGATTTCAGCAGTCTCCGATCTCCTTGCTTGCCATCAGCAGTTTGAGCGAGTGGTATCCGGTGGGAAAGACTCGGGAAGCAAGAGGGGGTGTAAGGTAAATACGTACGGGACGGTCGAGCGATTCTTGTGCACAGGACCCAGGTAAGAAAAACGACTATTAAGTATTACCTGGGCGACCGGGGTCTGTCGGACGGGAATAGTCCGACGAGGTAATGGGAAACCGGAACGGGAGAAGTAAGGGTCCGGGGAACCGGGATGAGGCTCATACTGATATGGAGCCTAACATTCCGCCCGATAGTCCGTTGGGGCGAATGTTGTATGGATGGGGTGAAGGGAACACCCGGTAAGAGTAGAGAAACTATGATAAAGTTTTGTTATTTTGAGTGGCCAAAGGAGCCTATTCGAGGGAGCGCAGTGTGGTGGCCGCGGTTGGATTCAAATGAGGACTGGGTGAGACAGGCGTTGAATGTTTTTGTGAATGAAAGACAAACGCTGAATCAAATAGAAAAGGAATATGCCCAGTGCTGGAAACCCAATAATGGGATGTTTCCGTTAAAGACGGAAAAAAAGCAGGATGAACCTGACTGGCCACCAATTGGTGATGATCACCTACGGAGACTGCCCCCGCCATATGAATCCCAGCCCCCAAGTATACCCCCATCAGCGCCGGCTGCATCTGCCCAGGAGGTCCCACTAAGCCAGAGCGGATCGGCAGTAACCTGTCCGCTTCTGTCTCAGAAGAGACAGAGTATAGAGAATTACAGAAAATAGAAGGTGGAGAAGAGATAAGAAAGAGAAAATAAAAAGTGAGGACGAGGATGAGATGGGTGTCCCAGGCAGTAGTCGGAGGACGCGATCTCAAACGAGGGCAGAGGAACAGAGATTAGAGCGGTCTGCTCAAATGAAGCCCCTCAGGGAGGTCCCGTTAGGGGGAAATGAAGGGGGGATGGGATTTGTAAATGTGCCTCTCACCAGTATGGAGGTGAGAAACTTTAAAAGGGAGATGAAAAGTTTATTGGAAGACCCCTTGGGACTGGCTGAACAAATAGATCAGTTCCTAGGGCCAAATGTTTATACATGGGAGGAAATGATGTTGAATGTTTATACATGGGAGGAAAGAATTTCGAACGGGCTTTTGAAAATCAGCAGAACAAGGACGAACCTCCGACAGTGTTCTTACAAAGGTTAAGGAGGAATGTCCAGCAGTATTCGGGGATAGACCCTGATACGACCGCAGGTCAGCAGTTGTTGAAGGTTAATTTTGTAACAAAATCATGGCTGGATATTAGAAAGAAATTGGAAAAATTGGAAGATTGGAATGAAAAACCATTGAATCAGTTGTTAACAGAGGCTCAAAAGGTATATGTAAGATGGGATGAGGAGAAACAGAAGGGAAAGGCAAAAATGATGTTGCAAGCAGTACAGCAAGGAGTACAGAAGGGGGGAATCGAAGGTGATAGAAGGCCGGGTGCTCATGGAGACCGGGGAAGGGGAAGCGGTAGTATTAGAGGACGAGGAAGAGGTGAATGGAGGGACCGAAGTTGGGGTCCCCGGGAAAACAAGGAACAAGGATCAGAAGGATGGTACACGGGGCCACCCTGGTGTTATTATTGTAAAGAGCCGGGTCATTTCAAGAGGGAATGTCCTAAGCTACGACGGGAGGTGCAGTCGTACGCACTCATGGAGGAAGAATAGAGGAGTCAGGGGTTCCGCTCCCTGGGGTGTATGGGATACACACGGGAACCTCTGGTAAACTTGAAATTAGGACCCCAGGGAGAGGATATGATATTTATGGTGGATTCGGGAGCAGAAAGATCGAGTATAACTAAGGTACCAGAAGGAATGAGATTGGATAAAAAACAGGTTAGAATCTCAGGGGTAGAAGGGAAAGTGATGACATTACCCGAGGTAGAAGGGGTGGTGGTAAAATATGAGAATCGGGAAACTATGGAAGATTTAATCTTGGTACCCCAGGCAGGGATAAATTTGATGGGGAGAGACTTACAAATCCAATTAGGAATGGGAACAGCCCCCGTAGGGGGACAGATAATAGTCCAATTGTATAAATTGACCACGGAGGACGAGGGAAGAATAGTCCCGCAGGTGTGGGCCAAGGAAGGAAACCGGGGTGGGCTGCAGATCCCACCCTTGAAAATAGCTCTGAAAAAAGAAGGTGAGATAGTACGGGTAAGGCAATATCCAATTTCTATGGAAGGAAGAAGAGGACTTCAGCCAATTATAGAGAACTTACTAGAGGACGGTATATTAGAGAGTTGTATGTCCCCATATAACACCCCCGTACTCCCCGTAAGGAAAACCGACGGGACGTTCGGATTGGTCCAGGATCTCAGGGAATTAAATAAGGTAGTTAGAACGCGACACCCGGTAGTCCCGAACCCGTATACTATAATGGGACGGATACCCCCGAATCACAAGTGGTTCTGTGTGATAGATTTAAAAGACGCTTTTTGGAGCTGTCCCCTGGCTGAAGAGAGCAGGGACCTTTTTGCGTTTGAATGGGAAAACCCAGAGACCCAAAGGAAACAGCAGTATCGGTGGACTACGCTCCCTCAGGGATTTACAGAGTCCCCGAACCTGTTTGGACAGATATTAGAACAAGTATTAGAGGACGTCCTGAGGACTGATGAGACACAGCTGTTGCAGTATGTGGACGATTTATTACTATCAGGGGAAGAAGAGGAGGCAGTTAAAGACGCAACAATAGCCCTCCTGAACTTTCTGGGGGAAAAGGGGTTGAGAGTGTCTAAAAGTAAATTACAGTTTGTAGAACGAGAAGTTAAATATTTAGGACATCTGATAAGCAATGGGAAAAGGAGAATAAACCCGGAAAGGATAGCGGGAATTACCGGACTGCCAATGCCGAAGAATAAGAAGGAGATTAGGAAGTTTCTTGGACTGATTGGATATTGTAGATTATGGATAGATGACTATAACCGACAGGTTAGGTTTCTATATGATAAATTAGGTGAAGAAAATGATAAAGTAAAGTGGGAATCCGAGGACGAACACCAGTTTAGGAAATTAAAGAACAGTTTAATCACTGCCCCTGTACTGGCTCTCCCGTCTATTGACCAGCCATTCCATCTTTTTGTGAATGCAGAAAATGGAATTGCGCTGGGAGTACTAACCCAAGAGAAAGGAGGGAAGCGGCAGCCCGTCGCGTTCCTCTCCAAACTCTTGGTTCCAGTATCGCGGGGATGGCCAGTATGTATTCAAGCGATAGCGGCAACAGCAGTGTTAGTGGAGGAAAGTAGGAAATTGACGTTTGGAGGAACTCTGGTGGTGTACACTCCCCACACGGTCTGGACGATACTAACTCAGAAGTCCAGTCGGTGGTTGACGGATTCTAGAATTTTGAAGTATGAGGTTATACTTATGGAAAAGAATGATTTGACCATAGTAACGGATAAAAACCTAAATCCCTCTCAGTTTTTGTACTCGGCAGGTGCTGAGCAGGAAGGGGAGTTATCAGAACATGATTGTAGTGAGATAATAGAACTTCAGACAAAGAGTAGGGAAGATTTAGAAGAACGACCGCTTGAGACAGGGGGAAAGATGGTTCATTGATGGTTCTTTCCCGATACATAGACGGAAAAAGGTATAGTGGGTATGCTATAATAACCGGAGAAGGGTTTGAAAAAGTGGAAGCAGGCAGGTTACTAGGAAGTTGGTCCACGCAAACGTGTGAACTGTATGCATTACTGAGGGCATTGGAACTATTGAAAGGGAAAGAAGGAACTGTGTATACGGACTCCAAGTATGCCTTTGGGGTGGTACACACCTTTGGGAAAATCTGGAAAGAAAGAGGGATGATTACAGCTAGAGGGAAAGAGTTGGCTCATGAACAGTTAATTGAGAAAGCTTTGGAAGCACTAAAATTGCCAGAAAGAATAGCGGTGGTCCATGTAGCAGGCCACCAGAGAGAGAATTCGCTGGAAGCTAGAGGAAATAGGGCAGTCGATAGTGCCGCTAAGACAGCGGCGACAGAAGGAACGGTAAAAATGCTGTCTCTGATACCGTTGAGAGAGGGAATAGAGAAGATACCTGTATTCTCGCGGGAGGAGGAAGATAAAATGAATGAGTTGGGTGCCCGGCGCTCCACGGACGGGAAGTGGTGAACGCCGGACGAAAAACAAATAATTACTAAAGGATTGACGAGGGATTTGATTAGACAACTACATTCGCAATCGCACTGGGGAGCTCAGGCTCTGTGCGACACGATCCTACGAACTTATGCCTGTAGAGGCATTTATACTTTAGCCAAGCAGGCAGTGTCTGGTTGTGTAGTGTGTCAAAGGGTGAATAAGAAGGTAATGAGAGCTGTCCCAGGGGGAGGACAGCAATTGGCCATTAGACCCTTCCAGAGAATACAGGTAGACTTCACAGAATTACCAAAAGTACAGCAGTGGAAATATCTTCTGGTTATAGTGGATCACTTCACCAGGTGGGTAGAGGCATTTCCCACGATAAATGCCACTGCCCAGGCAGTTACTAAGATACTGCTGGAACAAATCATCCCACGATATGGAGTAATTGAATCCATAGACTCAGATCGAGGAACACATTTTGCTTCCAAGGTGCACCTATTAATTTGTCGCGCCTTGGGAATAAACTGGAAGCTGCATACTCCATGGCACCCCCAGAGTTCGGGGAGAGTGGAGCGGATGAATGCCACTCTAAAAATACAGATAACTAAATTAATGGAGGAGACGGGGTTACCCTGGACTAAATGTTTACCAATTGCTCTACTGCGAATACGGACGGCACCACGAAAGGATATTGCGGTGTCTCCCTATGAAATGTTGTTCGGATTGCCTTATTTTGGGAAGGTGGAAGGCACACCAACCTTTGAGGGAGGTGATGTATTTTTGAGGAACTATTTACTGGCAGTGTCTCGTTCCCTTGCAGAATTAAAAGCTAAAGTATTATTGGCTCAAAGCCCGCCACTTGACTTTCCAATACATGCTGTAAAGGCCAGCGACTGGGTACTGGTCAAAAATTGGAAGGAGGAGAAACTCCAGCCCAGGTGGACCGGACCATACCTAGTATTGCTGACAACCGAGACAGCAATACGAACAAAAGAAAAAGGGTGGACCCACGCGATCCGGGTTAAAGGACCCGTCGATGCACCCGTTTCTGAGGAGAAGGAACAGTGGATGGTGAAGCCGGGAAGCAAACCCCTAACAGTAATTTTAAAAAAAAAGCATTGAACGTATAACTGACAGTATGAAAGGAGCAGTCATGGTATTGTTTGCTTTGTATGTAATTGTTGTAAAAGGTATTAATAATTGTGATAAATGTTATCATCCTATTCAATACAGAGGGGTAACAACCAGATCATTTACCTATCATTCCCATGTGAACAAAGTATGCCATGACAGAAAGACTAGAACCATTTGTAAAGAGGGGGGAAAGGAGTATTTGATGGCAGGCAATAGGGGGTATATAGGGAGGTTTGGGGCCGTTACCTGCCCAAGGGGAGAGAGATGGGTTTGTGTGCAGTTAGTTTTCCCTTCTCAGATCGTAAAATGGGCAATAGATAAGACGAAGGAGGAAGTAATAAAAGAGGTTACTAAGGTAGTAGTCACTAAGCCTCCCCCTCCCCCACATACTCAGCCTCAAGTGCACCAGACACTGTACGAAGAAATAAAGAAGCAGATTGAGATCCCTGAAGGAGAAAAAAACCTGTTTGTGGACTTGGCCATCCGGATAGCTGGATTCCTGAATGTGACTAACTGTTGGGTCTGCGGAGGACCACTGATGAATTCACGTTGGCCGTGGAGGGGATCCATTGTTGAAATATGGGACCTGATGGGGTGGAACTTGACAGTTGGACAAGACCGAGATCCCCAGGTATGGGTCCTGGCAGACGCTCCGGTCGGGACTGAGTGATCGCTAGGCCCTGGGCAAAGGATGCCGTCCTAGTAGGCAGCAGCCCCTGCCAGCGCATCGTCACCCAGTGGCCAAATCAGTCCCGAGTGTGGTGGCCAGAGGAGCCTAAATGGTATCTAACTAAGAAATATGGGAAAAACTGCGCTATCCGGATGGAGATCGATGGAGTGGAATCGGCTGGACTATGGAACTGCACCGGGAATAACCCTTATCAGGGGATCCCAGTATTGCGAGATATATGGAACAAGGTTGCCTCTAGTGGACCGGCCCCTGAAGGACTGTTATGGATATGCGGATACAAGGCATACTCTGTGTTACCGATGAGTTGGAGTGGGACTTGTTTCATTGGACTGGTACAACCTGGATTTTTCCTGTTAATTACCAAAGAAGGCCGGTCGTTAGGAACACCTGTATTTGATGACCTATATCGGAAAAAGAGGAAAATAGACATTGGAGAATGGGAAGATGATGAATGGCCACCAGCAAGGATCATCTCATACTACGGACCAGCCACTTGGGCACCGGATGGATCCTGGGGCTACCGAACACCAGTATACATGTTAAACCGGATCATAAGGCTACAGGCAGTACTGGAGGTAATCACCAACCAAACTGCGGGGGCGCTGGAGATGCTGGCAAAGCAGCAGACGCAGATGAGAGCAGCAATATACCAGAACAGGTTAGCCCTAGATTACCTCCTGGCAGAAGAAGGAGGAGTATGCGGGAAATTCAACCTCTCTAATTGCTGTTTGAACATCGATGATAATGGACAGGCAGTGATGGACATATCAGAAGGGATCCGTAAGTTGGCACATGTTCCAATACAAAAGTGGAATTCGATTATGGGAACCCAATGGTGGGATTCCATCCTCGGAGGAACATGGTGGAGAACGGTGGGACTTGTGTTTCTATGTGCAGTGGCTCGACTGATCTTTATCCCCTGTTGTATTCCTTGTTTTAGGGAACTTATTACCAGAAGTATAAGTCAGATGCGGGCTGTAGTCATGCCTATGGGAGAGAAAGGGGAAATACAGAAAATAATGATAATGCGGCCAGGGGAAGTTTATGATTTACAGGAAGCGAAGGTTAGGACAATGTTACGTCAGTTCGAGTTGAAGGAACTTAAAATGAGGGTTTAATCAGTGTATGCGTAGCAAAAGAAAAAGGGAGGATTGTGAGGGATAAAGTGATTAAACCCCATTAAAGTAAGGAGTTTTAAAGAGAATTCAAACAGAGAGGGGCTGGAGAGAGGATTCTGACACAGCTGTGTCTGAAGGTTGCCAGACCCATCCTTGGGTAAGAAGTAATAGCATTGTATAAAGGTAGAAGGGAGGATGTAGAGAGATCCCTATCAGTGGAA
The DNA here is from genome assembly GCA_035221665.1 of Okamejei kenojei. NCBI lineage: Eukaryota > Metazoa > Chordata > Chondrichthyes > Rajiformes > Rajidae > Okamejei > Okamejei kenojei. The sequence continues at coordinate 184,766 of JAVHYY010000186.1, forward strand.
GGGAGTGATAGATGGGACCCTTGTCACTATAGCTTAGCTTTAGTACTGATATAGGAGAACTGAGAGGGTTCACTAGGAGGTGAGTAAAACTAGGGTAGGTCATGAGCAACTGAGCATGCTTAATAGAATAAATGAATATTACAACACACCCCTGGTTAAGAAATTGCTCATTACCATGAACATGTTTGAACATGCGATGTATGATATGGGAGGTGCGAGGGGATGTACGGTGGGATGTACCTACAGATTGTGCACCTCCGACCCTGATTGGAGAAGGGTCCGGAGGGGAGGTTGAATGTAAGATTCTGTGTATAAAGGGGGATGATTTCTTGGGCTTCGGTGTGTCTCGAATTGGAGAGGCACCCGGTCTGCAGACTCGTAAAATAAAGAATCTCTTGCTTCCAAGATTTAGTCTTTGAGCATTAATTGTGAGCATAAAGCGTATCTCACACTCCTACTGCTGTGGAAGAGTTTCAGTGAATGCCAAGATCCACCTTGTTTCTGACACTCTGAAAAGACATCTGGACAGAAATATTGACAAAGGGTTTAGTGGACTGAGGGCCAAATGAGGCCAGTTTCCCAACTTGCTTGGCAAGGCCAACTAATAACATGTTGCATGACTACAACACCATGACTATCCTGGAGTCCCAGGGATGGACATGATTGTGCCGAGAACCTCCTGTGATTGTGCACGTTACTGGGTCGCTGGTGGCTATACCAGAATGTGGGAAAGGGGTGAATGGACTGCGAGCAATCCTGCAGCCAGGGCAATAAGGTTATAAGTGATAGGAGCAGAATTAGGCCATTCAGCCCATCTACTCCGCCATTCAATCATGGCTGATCTATCTCTCCCTTCTAACGCCATTCTCCTGCCTTTTCCCCCATAACCCGACACCCAGACTGCTCACGGGCAGCCGTGACCTGCGGAGGCGAAGGGCTCCAGGAGGAAGAGCCAGAGTGCACGAGGATGAGACGGTCATGGACTCACCCGAGTGCTTTCCAGTGCGCCCAGCTTCTCAGCACGAGACCAGATACCTCTGGATGACATCAAGAGGTCAACACCTGCAGAGGCAGAAAGGTTGCACTGAAGCAAGCAACATTCAAGGTATGCAGTCGCCTCAGTCCGCTCAAAGTTGCCAAACACTTTAATTCCCCTTCCCATTCCCACACAACCTTTCTGTCCTGGGCCTCCACTGTAGTCAGAGTGAGGCCAAACGCAAATTGGAGGAGCAACATCTCATATTTTGCTTGGGCAGCTTAAAACCCAGTGGTATGAATATTGATTTCTGTAACTTCGAGTAAACCTTTCCCTCTCTCTCCAACCCTCCCCCACCCAAGTTGTACCAGCTTCAAAGTCGTCTTGATGAGTCTCATTGTCTGTAGTCTTTCTCACCAAACAAACAGCTAACAACGGCCTGTTTCTTTTATCATTGTTACTTTTTTTTCATATCTTTCATTCATTTGTTCTATATCTCTCTACATCACCGTCTATATCTCTCATTTCCCTTTCCTCCGACTCTCAGTCTGAAGAAGCATCTCGACCCAAAACGTCACATATTTCTTTTCTCCAGGGATTCTGTCTGACCTGCTGATTTACTCCAGCATTTTGTTTCTATCGTCAGTGTAAACCAGCATCTGCACTTCATTCCCCCACATTAACCGTTGCTTTTTACCACAAATCTAATTTGGTTCCAATGTACCACTCACCTTTTACCTGTTGCCCAGCCTGCCATATAGGACCATGCCAAAAACCTCACTGAAAACCATAGTCTCCATGAAACATGCTGCCCTTAGTAATTCTTTGTTACCAAAACAAAAATTTTAACCGTCAATCAGACAAGGCCTTCTTGCAAGAAATCCATACTGACGACCTCTCCTTAACTCATCTTTTAGACAATAGACAATAGGTGCAGGAGTAGGCCAGCACCGCCATTCGAGCCAGCACCGCCATTCAATATGATCATGGCTGATCATCTACAATCAGTACCCCGTTCCTGCCTTCTCACCATATCTATTGACTCCACTATCTTTAAGAGCTCTATCTAACTCTCTTGAAAGCATCCAGAGAATTGGCATCCACTAGCAAGAATGTCCTTCCTCAAATTTGGAGACCAAACCTGCACACTCCAGGTGTGGTCTCACTAGGGCCCCGTACAACTGCAGAAGGAACTCTTTGCTCCTATTCTCAACTCCTCTTGTTATGAAGGCCAACATGCCATTAGCTTTCTTCACTGCCTGCTGTACCTGCATTCTTACTCCTAGTTCTAAAAATCATTCACTTCTAAATGAATTTTATACCATTTAGAATCTATTCCAATAATTTGTCCTCCACAGTTAAGCTAATTGGCCTGTAATTACTTGGGCTCTTCCATGCTCCCTTTTTAAACAACCGTATGTTAGTAATCTAATCCTATAGTATTACTCCTGCAGTGAGGAAGAATCAAAATATCACGGTAAGAGCATCTATAATTTCTTCCCTGGCTCCCTTCAACATCCTGGGATACATTTCATCCGAGCCTGATGATTTACCCATTGACTAAAATGACTGACCCTTGATGCCTCCCCTTATTCTCTACACGTCCCATATAATATTTCACATTTGTTTACTGTAACAATATTATCCCCCTCGTATGAATAGTTACAACTAATCATGATTCACCTCTGGGGAATTGAAATCCAATAACATTGCCCTGGCACATTTACACTTGTTGGAAATTTGCTGATGAACTTGTTCTGTCTCACACCTTATTTGGGGTCAACAGTGCACTCACAAGTCAGCAATTGCCCATTTTGATCTTACATTTGACATTGACGACTTTCTAACATATCATCCCTTCTTTTAAAAAAATGTTTTTATTAGAAGAAAATGCATAATAAAAAACATTTTGTTTGTAGTAGTCATACATTATTAATAATTGTTTATATTATCAATTGTGTAATAATTGTACTTCTATATATTTTTTATTTTTTTATTTTTATATAGATAGAAAATAATAGAGCGAGAAAATAAACCAAAAAAAATTAAAAGAGAATGGAATAATCAGCTAATTATACATCATTGGAGATATGTCCGTGAATTATAAAATTTAATTCTTCATCAATCCTTGATTCGGGTTTCAGTCAGGTTCTCGTGCCGAACCCGTATCATCCCTTCTGAAGATAGTCAAAAATGCTGAAATAAGCTCTGCTGGACAGGCAGCATCTCTGGAGAGAAGGAATGGGTGACATTTCGGGTCAAGACCCTTCTTTGATTTAAACCAGCACCTGCAGTTCCTTCCTACACATATCATCCCTTCCACAGTTTACAGCGTTTCATTAACTATTACTGTCATCCTTCAGTCTCCCTTCTCCATAATGACCTGCCAGAACAAAATCAGAGTGAAAGCAAGTCATCCTCCAACATAGAACAGTACAGCACAGGAACAGGACCTTAGGCCCAATGTCTGTGCCGAACATGATGGCCAAGTTAAACTAATCTCGACCTGCATGCGATCCATTTCCCACCATTCCCTGCCTGCATATCCTTGTGCTATCTAAAATCTAAAATATTCTTAAACATCAAACTATCGTATCAGCTTCCACCCGGGGGGGGGGGGGCAAAGGGGACACGTCCCCTCATGTTTTGAGAGGTGGGGGACATCCCCCCAAGTTTTTGTGATCCCGGATTTTAAAATGTCCACTTTTTCCGCGAGACAGTGAGTTGGGATTGCTGATCGAGGGCGCCCGCGAGATTGGAAGAGAGAGACGTCGGTCAGCAGGCATGGGGGCGGGACATGATGTGGGTGAGTGCGCCATGTGTGGGTGAGTGCGCGCATGGCCGCCAAAAATTTGCGTACCCGTCCCCTCCATGTTTTGATAGAGTGTTCTGCTCTTGGCCTTATCCCGGGAAGCACTTTCCAGACACCCACCAATCTTAAAAAACAACTTTGGGGCCATTTCTCCTTTAAACATCGCCACTCTCACCTGAAAGCTATGCCCTCTAGCCTTCGACATTTTCCCCTCGATGGAATCCTTGCATCAAGTGGAGCCACACTCCTCTATTGGATTTTCCAGCCTTTCTTTCCATTTTCCTCCCAAACACTCACTAAACTTCATGCCCTCGTTCCTGTTCTGCCCATCTTCCTCCCAAAATCTTAGTTCAAATTTCCTTCCAAACCAAACCATATCAAGCCATCCAAACGGCGTTAGCAAACCCATCGAGGAGATATCCCAGCCTCGAGGTGCCACCTGCCATCAGAACCAGTGCCAGTGCCTGAGGAATATACAGCCCTCCCTCCTGCACCATCACTCCCCTACTCATTACCCACACTCCCTTCCCACTCACCTACACTCACTGTTACCAGCTACTGGGAGCAATCTGGAGATTTAGCATCTTTACAGGCGTTAGAACAGCGAGATTATGCTAATACAAGCAACCTGATAATAGAATATAAAGACAGGGATGTAACTCTGAGGCTTTATAAGGCACTGGCTAGACCACATTTGGAGTATTGTGAGCAGTTTTGGGCTCCACATCTGAAGAAGGATATGCTGCATTGGAGACGGTACAGAGGAGGTTTACAAGAATGATCCCAGGAAATGAGTGGGGGGGGGTTGCGTGTGTGAGAGCATTTGTATGCATTGGGCCTTTACTCGCTGGACCTGTACTCACTGTAGGATGAGGAGGACTTCATTGATGAACTTGCCGAATAGTGAAAGGCCTGGATAGAGTGGATGTGGAGAGGATGTTTCCACTAGTGGGAGAGTTTAGGACCAGAGGCCATAGCCTCAGAACAAAACCACGTACCTTTAGAAAGGAGAAACAGGTGGAATTTCTTAGTTAGGGGTGGTGAACTCTGTGGCAATTCATTGCCACAGATGGCTGAGGAGGCAAAGGTCAATGGTATTTTTAAGGTGGAGATTGATAAGATTCTTCATTAGTACGGGTGTCGAGTTTATGGGGAACATGCAGGGAGAATGGGGTTGAGAGGGAAAGATAGATCAGCCATGATTGAATAGTGGAGTGGACTTGATGGGCCAAATGGCCTAATTCTGCTCCTATAATTTATGAACAATATAACACAACCTCAATTCAGCTGCTTGGACCTCACTCTCTAATTCCAATAAGAACCTTGGGCTCCGGATATAGTTGACACTATAAATTCACCAGTGCTGGTTCTGACTGTCAAACAGACTGCTAAATACAGCCCAGGACCCACCCCAATCCCTCCCTCCACCTTTAATCCTTTACACTCAACTTGACTGTTTCTCCTCATACTTTGCAACAACTGCTCGAACCCTCAGTGAAGATTTTCTCTTCATATTGTCCTGCAGAAATCAATGATCGATGAAGTCAGATGTGAAATGGAGCAGGTCCTTACCAGTAATGCCACAATCACCAGCAGCATCCACTTCTTCACGTGAGGGACACACCTGGAGGGGAAACACACACGAGTCAGCCGGCTATTGGACCCAACCCAGTCACAAGCGAGATGGACACATAAAGCTGCCGTAACTCAGTGGGTCGGGCAGCATCTCTGGAGTCTGAAGAAGGGCGTTGTTCTGAAACGTCACCCATTCCTTCTCTCCAGAGACGCTGCCCGACCCGCTGAGTTCTAGCTTTTTGAGTCTATCTTCGGAAAACACCATCTCCAGTTCCTTCCCACACACACGTTTCAAACAAATCGAATGTCCCAACAAACAGACAGAATCAGGTCAATGATTATGGTCAAGAGATGGACAGCCCCTCCATGGACCCACGCTGCTGACAGACCTTCACTCCACATCCTGAGAGCCACGGTGACACTGGTGTAAAGATTAGTCAACTTGTTCCATACACCCACCTTTTGTGTGAAAACGTTACCCTTCGGATTCCTATTTAATATTTTCCCCTTCATCTTGAACATATGTCCTCTGGACCTCGATTCTCCTAATCTGGGCAAAAAACTGTGCATCTACGCGATCTATTCCTCTCATGATTCTGTATACCTCTATAAGATCTCCTCTCATAGAAACATAGAAATTAGGTGCAGGAGCAGGCCATTCGGTCCTTCGAGCCTGCACCGCCATTCAGTATGATCATGCTGATCATCCAACTCAGTATCCTGTACCTGCCTTCTCTCCATACCCCCTGATCCCTTCAGCCACAAGGGCCACATCCAACTCACTCTTAAATATGACCAACAAACTGGCCTCAACTACCTTCTGTGGCAGAGAATTCCACGGATTCACCACTCTCCGTGTGAAAAACGATTTTCTCATCTCGGTCCTAAAAGACTTCTCCCTTATTCTTAAACTGTGACCCCTTGTCCTGGACTTCCCCAACATCGGGAACAATCTTCCTGCATCTAGCCTGTCCAATCCCTTAAGAATTTTGTAAGTCTCTATGAGATCAGCCCCCAATCTTCTAAATTCCAGCGAGTACAAGCCAAGTCTATCCAGTCTTTCTTCATATGGAAGTCGTGCCATCCTAGGAATCAGTCTGGTGAACCTTCTCTGTACTCCCTCTATGGCAAGAATGTCTTTCCTCAGATTAGGAGACCAAAACTGTACGCAAGACCCTGTACAACTGCAGTAGAACCTCCCTGCTCTTGTACTCAAATCCTTTTGCTATGAATGCCAACATACCATTCGCTTTCTTCACAGCCTGCTGCACCTGCATGTCTACTTTCAATGACTGGTGTACCATGACACCCAGGTCTCGCTGCATCTCCCCTTTTCCTAATCGGTCGCCATTCAAATAATAGTCTACCTTCCTGTTTTTGCCACCAAAGTGGATAACTTCACATTTATCCATATTATACTGCATCTGCCATGCATTTGCCCATCTCACCAGTCTATCCAAGTCATCCTGCAGCCTCCTAGCATCCTCCTCACAGCTAACACTGCCCCCTAGCTTCGTGTCATCCGCAAACTTCGAGATGTTGAATTTAATTCCCTCGTCCAAATCATTAATGTATATTGTAAATAGCTGGGGTCCCAGCACTGAGCCTTGCGGCACCCCACTAGTCACTGTCTGCCATCCTGAAAAGGACCCGTTCACTCCTACTCTTTGCTTCCTGTCTGCCAGCAGTTCTCTATCCACATCAATACTGAACCACCAATACCGTGTGCTTTAAGTTTGTATACAATCTCTTGCGTGGGACCTTGTCGAAAGCCTTCTGAAAGTCCAGATACAACACATCCATGCTTCTCCCTTATCCACTCTACTAGATACATCCTCAAAAAATTCAATAAAGATTCGTCAGACATGATTTACCCTTCGTAAATCCATGCTGACTTTGTCCAATGATTTCACCACTTTCCAAATGCGCTGCTATCCCATCTTTAATAATTGACTCTAGCAGTTTCCCCACTACCGATGTTAGACTAACTGGTCTGTAATTCCCCATTTTCTCTCTCCCTCCCTTTTTAAAAAGTGAGGTTACATTAGCTACCCTCCAATCCTCAGAAACTATCCTCATCCTCCTGCGCTCCATGGAATAGAGATCTAGCCTACTCAACCTCTCCCCATAGCTCACACCCTCACCCTAGTCTTGGCAACATCCTCGTAAATCTTCTCTGAACCCTTTCAAGCTTGACATTATCTTTCCGATATCATGGTGCCCCGAACTGAAACACAATATTCTAAAACGTGGTCTCACCAACGTCTTATACAACTGCAACTGACCTCCCAATTTCCACACTGAATACTCTGACTGATGTGCCAATCCTTTTTGACCATCTGATGTACCTGCGACTCGACCTTCAAGGAAGTATGCACCTGTAATCCTAGATACCTCTGCTCTACAACACTACCCAGAGGCCTACCATTTTACTGTGTAGGTCCTGCCCTTGTTCAATGTCCCAAAATGCAACATCTCAGTATTAAATTCCATCAATCATTCCTCTGCACACCTGGCCAATTGAACCAGATCCTGCTGCAATCTTTCCACAACCATCTTCACTTTCTGCAAAACCACTCACTTTCCTGTAGCATCAGCAAACTTGCTAATCCGCAATTTCCCCTCTAGTTCCCCCCCCCGTAATCTCCTCGGATATATATGATCAGGCCCAGAGATTTGTCTACCTTCAAACACGACAGTACCTTCAGTACTTCCTTGGACGGTAAAACCCTTTGTCTCACGGTGCGAGTCGACCCACGAATGGACCCAGAGTTTAAAACAAATTAAAACTCGTGGTAATCACGTACAATTAACGTATCGGGAACGTCAGAACTTGTGGACGCAACTTAGCGACTCGTAGCGCTAACTGCAGGTAGCTGGGAAAACTTGTTAACTCTTGAAAAACTTTCAACATGATGAAAGATTTCCATGACAAATTTACTCTTTAAGTTAAAATTTGAAACATTTAAACTCGTTGTAAGAACATCGTAGTCCCGTGAGTTTACCGTAGTGACTTGTGAGTAACTCATGGGTTTGGCCTGAGTGCCAGAAGTGAAATGTTGAAGATTAGTCAGATCTTAATGGAAATTTTTCAGTGAAGGAGGAAAAAGCATTCACCGGGGGATCTGTGAAACAGTGGCAAAAAGAATAAACCATGCAGTGTGGGGAAAGCCGCATTGCGAGAGTTATTAGTTCCCTTCAACTGTAACTTTTCACATTGAAACAGTGCCATGAATCTTTGTTAGATTAATGCACTTTTTATGGAGAAGCAGATATATGGGAACAGGTGTCCGTCTCAGGATTTTGATATCGACAAATTTTATGTGATTATACAGGGGATTTTCTCAAGCATCTCTTTCCACCAGTCTGTCCACGTTAAGGAGGCTTTCAGTTGTGAGCCCAGACTGTAGCCACTTGAGAAGTACACTTGATGCCCTGATGGTGAATCATTTCCTTTCAAGCGACAAGGTGCCTCCTAGATTTTCCAAGGTGTGTAGGATACCCGTTGGTTCACACATCACCCAGCCTGCAGTCCTAGCCCACCACAGTTCCAGGGAGGCCCGGTGAAGCCAGCTGTTTGGTCTGTCTTGTGTTCGCAAGCCCATTGCACACAGCACCTGAAATTACTGCCCGGGGTCCCACTTGGTTTCCTCAAAGTAATCAGTAAATTACTATTAAACGTTGACATGTTTTACATGTGACATATTCTAACATCCAGGCAAATTGTGCAGATTGCGTTAATGAAACAAATAATTGAACTACCACAGGTACAGACCCATTGACCAAACAGTGCTTTGGCAGTGAAATACAATATGGGTTGGTAAATAATAATTTTCAAAGTGATTTCTTCCACAAGAAGCCATCGAGAAAGAATATGCGAGGGAAAGAAGGGGTGGGAGAAGGGACGGGTACATGGGTGAGCTGCACACACTTTCCCACTCTGTGGCTGACAGCAGCCTCAGAGCCTTACTGAAGGTGGCTGGAGCTGGTGGCACCAAATAACCGTGTGGAAAATTGACTCATTGTTTTTCTGGCTTCAGCAACGTGGATGCGGTATGGATCCTGCAGTTGATTTTGCCTGGGCAACGGTGGTGCAGAAGGTTGCATGTGGTTCTCTCACAGCTCCAGCGATCAAAAAAGGTTCGATCCTGACCTCCGTGGTGTCCATGTCAGGGTTACACCTTTTCCGTAGTGACGAAGTGGGATTCCCCGGCTGCTCTGGTTTCCTCCCAACATCCCCAAAGAACGTAAGTTAATCTGCGCTGTAAATTAACCTGAGTGTGTTGGATCGGGGGGGGGGGGTTGGTGAGTAAATGGAATCTGGATCAGTTGATGAGCATGTGAGAGAATAAATTACAGGGAATATGAATGGGGAATGTGATGGTGGGATTGCTGTCAGAGCTGGCATCGCCTTGATGGGCCAAATGGCCTCCTTCCATGTATGAAAGAATCTTCTTCTCTTGCGTATGGCGTGGCACAGCCTAAAGTTGTAAGACAACTTGTTCTGGTTCGAATGGATCTGTTTGTGCACGCCCAGGTTGATTGGATTCGTTGAAAAAGGGTGGACCACGTGAAGGTTGCAATCTCCCACCCCGAGAAAGAATGATAAGCCCAGAAAGTCATCTCTCTGTCGTTGATTTACTGGATATTCATGCAAAATCATGCGCCGGCCGAAAGCTTTTGGAGAGAGATTAATGATGTAATGCAATGATGTAACCAGTTGTTGTAATTATGGTACCAATTATGGTTATCTACACCGGGAGATGATAGTCTACGTACAATATCTTAGGAAAACATTCTCAAATTTACAATTTAAGGGCCAATTGTATTCGGGTTTTAATACAAATTCATGTTTACCCACCCGGGTTCAAATTAAAACTTGGGCGAAGGCGCTGGGAAACTCTGGGACACCACTGCTGAAGAGAACATCTGAGCTTTGTCTTTCAATTCAGAGGTTCGCGGGCGGGCTGGGGTAACTGTAGGGCTCTGAAAACTTTGTTTCCCAGGGCTGGGGCGAGTGTGAAAGGGGTGGTTTCTGGGCAGATCTGCCCCATCAGCAATGTTTTGAGCCGCTGCTTTATAGAGAGACACACACTGCTATTATCTGGTCTACAGACCTTGCTGACGGAGGAAAAAATAACGTTAAGGTTCAATTTACCTAATCTTTTTGTTAGAAGTTTAACAAAGTTTTGATGCGAGGATTAATTAAGAGAATAAAACAATCTTCTTACTGGACACAAAAAGCTGGAGCAACTGCCAAGCCAGCAGCATCTCTGGAGAGAAGGGTCGAAAAAACGTTTTTTTCAGTCTGAAGAAGGGATTCTTGACCAGAAACGTCACACATTCCTTCTCTCCAGAAATGCTGCATGTCCCGCTGAGTTACTCCAGATTTTGTGTCTATCTTTGGTGTAAACCAGCATCTGCAGTTCCTCCCGACAAAAAATACAGCCTATGATTGATGCCAGACCTTTGAACAAATGCAATTCAAATGGACTTTTGAATGCAATTTTGGAAGGATTTTTCTTGAAACAAACTGCTCTAAAAGTTTGAAGGAAAGAATTTGCAGCTATTGTTTAAACCAAAGATAGACACAAATGATGGACTAACTCAGCTGGTCAGGCAGCATCTCTGGAGAAAAGAAATAGGTGATGTTTCGGGTCGAGATCGTTTCTCAGGCTGGGCCTTTTTATAGTGGAAAAAAAAAACTGTAGACATCCTTTTACCATGTGATGATTTTTCTCATTGTCGGTAAACGTTGTTGGCTCAAGAGTAACGCGGGAGGACCGAACTTGGTAACTCGGGAGACGAACTTGGAACATCGCCAGAAATGAGAAGTAAACGGCAAACTTAAACATACCCGTGGGAACTCGGTTAAACTCTCGAACATAAACTTGGAATCTCGTACACAAGCACGAGTCTGATTTTTTTTTTTCACTCGCGGTCACTCGTACAGTGAGACAGGGGCTTAACACTGACTACTCTCAAGACACTTCCATTGACTGCTCCAAGTTCCTCCGTCCTACTGTCCTAGTGGAGCTGGTCCTTATCCTCAACAACTTTTCCTTTGACTCCTCCCATTTCCCCCAAATCTAAGGCGTAGTTATGGGCACGCGCATGGGCCCCAGCTATGCCTGCCTCATTGAAGACCATGTCGAACATCCTTGTTCAAGGCGGTACCGTGGCCCTATCCCCGAACTCGACTTCCGCTACGTTGATGACTGCATTGGTGCTACTTCTGCAACTAAGGCAGATCTCACTGACTTCATCTATTTCACCACTAACTTCCATCCGGCACTCAAATTCACCTCGACCATTTCCAACATCTCCCTACCGTTTCCAGACCTCACTATCTCCATCACAGGTAAACAGACTACTGACGCGACATCTACTACAAAACCCCACTGACTACCATGGCTATCTGGACTACACTTCTTCCCACCCTGCTTCCTTAAAGGACTTTATTGCCTACTCCCAATTCCTCCGTGTACGCCGCATCGGCACCCAGGATGAGGTGTTCCAAATCAGGGCTTCGGAGATGTTCTCATTCTTTAGGAACGAGGGGTTTCCTGTTTGACTACAGATGAGGCTCTCACAAGGGTCTCTTCTATATCCCGCATAGCTCTCCATCCCTCCCACTCCTTTCAAGGGCAGAGTCCCCCTTGTCCAAACACACCTTCCACTTACCAGCTGTCACACACAACAGATAATCCTCCGACATGTTCACCACTCCAACAGTATCCCCACCACTGGCCACATCTTCCCAGCTCCTCCCCTTTCCGCTTTCGCTGCACAGACTGCTTCCCTGTAACTCCCTGGTCAATTTGTCCCCTTTCCACCAAACCACCCCCGTCCCCGGTACTTTCCCTTGCAACCGCAGAATTTGCTACACTTGTCGCATTACTTTCCCCCTTGACTCCATCAAGGACCTAAGCAGTCTTTCCAGGTGAGGCAGAGGTTCACCTGCACCTCCTTCAACCTCATCTATTGCATCCACTGCTCTAGGGTCAACTGCTCTACATCGGTGAGACCAAAGTGCAGGCTTGGCGATCGCTTCGCCCAACACATCCACATACTTCGCATTAACCAATTGATCTCCAAGTGTCTTCAGTACTTCAACTCCCCCCCTCCCATTCTGATTCACGACCTTTCTGACCATGGCCAGAGGAGTCCCATCGCAAATTGGAGGGCAAACACCGTCATATTTTAGCTTGGGTAGTTTATACCTACCCCAGCGGTCTGAACATTGACTTCTCCAATTTCAGGTAGTCCTTGCTTTCTCCCTCCTTCCCATCCCCTTCCCTCCTCTCCCACAGCCCACTGTCCTCTTCTTCCCGCACCCCCCCCCACCCCCACATCAGTCTGAAGAAGGGTCTCGACCAGAAACGTCACCTATTCCTTCGCTCCATAGATGCTGCCCTCAACGTTGAGGTTTCTCCAGCATTTTTTGTCTGCCTTCCGTCCTACTGTCTTTCTCCTCGGTAAATACAGAGGAGAAATGTTCATTGAGGACCTTGCCCATTTCCTGTAGCTCCACACAGATGTGACTGCTTTGATTCCTGAGAGGTCCCACTCTCTTTCTCTGGTTACCATTTTCCCCCTTATGTATTTATAAAATCTTTTGGGATTGTAGCTACCTACCAGAGCTATCTCCAGGCCCCTTTTTGCCCAACTGATCACCTTTTTCAGTTTACTCCTTAGTTCCTGAAACTCCTCCCGGGATGCACTTGATCCCACCTATACCTGTCCCATGCAGCCTTCTTGTTTTTGACCAAACGTCTCAATTTCCCTCATCAGCCAAGCTTCCTTATGTTTGCTCTGCTTTAACGGGGACATACATAACATATGCTGAGCTTTCGTCAGCACACTTAAAAACATCCCACTTGGCCCATGTTTTCCTTTCCCTCTAATAACCTTGCTCCAGTCAACTGAGCAAGACTTTCGTCTCATACCCCCAAAGCTGGCCTTTACACCAGTTGTGCATTTTAACACGTGGACCCTTTCCGTCCGTATTCCATAACTATCTTAAACCTATCGAACTATGGTCACCGGACCTAAATGCCTCCTCGCACCACACACTACATTAACTTGCCTTTCCCAATTTCCATAGTAGATCAATGTTGCCCTCTCACATGTGGGGGCCTCACATAACTGTTTAAGAAAACTCTCCTGAAACACTTGAGGAATTGCACCCCATTTAAATCCTTCACGCTATGATTTTTCCCAGTTTATATTGGGAAAGTTAAAATCCCTACTACAACAACCTTATTTGACCAGCAGCTGTCTGCAATCTCCTGGCACATTTGTTCTTCCTTCTTGCCGTTGACTATTCGGGGTCTGTAGTACCCCCCCAACAAGGCAATCATCCCTTTCTTGTTCCTCAGCTCCACCCATATAGCCTCACTAGACGAACCGCCCGTAATGTCACCTCTGAACACTGCCGTGACATCCTCCTTAACAACAATGCAACCCCCCCCCCTCCTCTTTTACCCTCACCCCAGTCTGTCTGAAGCTCCTGTACCCCTGGAACATTGCTGCTCTGCCAGTCCTGCCCTCCCTTAACCAGGTTTTAGTCATGGCTACAACGTCCCAGTCGCACGTACCAATCCATGCCCTCAGCTCATCTAATCTGCCTTACCCCCCGTCAGGCCCTTGACGTGCAATTTAAACCAATCCTCCTTCCTCGTTCTCTGCCTTTCACCTGCCTATTCTGTCCACTAACCTTCCCCACACCACTCTCCATACCAACTTCTAGCCTCTCACGTGTCTTTGTCCTGTACGAGATCCCCTCCCCCCCCCCCCCCCCCCCCCCCCCCCCCCCCCGGCCGGCCTAGGGACAATTTACAATTAAACTAAGCCAATCAACCTACAAACCTGTACGTCTTTGGAGTGTGGGAGAAAACCGGAGGTACCAGGGAAAACGTACAAACTCTGAACAGACTGATCAGGTCACGGGAAGAACGTACAAACTCTGAACAGATAGCACCCGTAGTCAGGATGGAATCTGGGTCTCTGCCTCTGTAAGCGTTGTAAGGCATTGTCGGGTACAGTGAGAATGGGCTGTTCTATGGTGAGTGTATCTGTAGCAGTGAGATTGGGCTGTTCTGTGGTGGGGTTTATCGGGGGGGATCAGTTCATGTTGTGAACTGGGCATCCTGTGGGAGGGTGTGTGTTCAGTACAGAGGTGGGGAGGAGATGGAGGAGGCAGTCGGGGAGGGTGACTTTGCTTCAGTTGCCCAGGTGGAGGAAGGAGTCTGTGGATCCTCGGAGCACGTACCTGGACAGAGTAACGACATCGATCAAGGAGATGGCCGTTGTAAACTGGTACCCAGGCTGTGTGCCAACCACCAAGTACAATACACCTGGGGCAGAGCTTTTTCTGAAAAGAACAGCAACGCAACATTAGACAATGTGTTGGGCCCCCGATGCTTCCCATCAGTGGAAGCAGAGAGAGCTATCAGACTCTCCCACATGGAACGCACTGGATACTGTGGAACCACGTCAGGCCGAGAGAACCTTCTCCCCTGCAGTGGACCACCACAGGAAAAGTCCACCGCAAGGTGGTGGCAGGAGAACCCAGGGGAGCTATAGTGGCACCCTGAGAAAAAATAGGTTGTAGGGATATCAACGGGACAACAGCATTGATGGGGGTACTCCAGAGGCCATGACGGGCCGAATGGCCTCCTTTTGTGTCAGACCTAAATAAACGGGAGATTGTCAATGACACTTCCACCGAGCGGGGAGCATCACCTTTCAACACAGAGAGATTGCCTGAGTTGTGGATGGATAGCAGCCCCCTCTGTCCCAGTCAATCTATATCCCACAACCAACATGGGCAAAGAATAAACACAAAAAGCTGGAGTAACTCAGAGGGACAGCAGCATCTCTGGAGAAAAGGAATAGGTGGCGTTTCGGGTCACGACCCTTCTTCAGACTGGAGAGTCAGGGGAAAGGGGAAACAAGCGATACAGACGGTGATGTAGAGAGATATGGAACAAATGAATGAACGCTATGCAAAAGAGTTAAAGTAACGATGATGAAGGAAAGGGTCCATTGTTGGTTGGCTGGTGGGCTCGGTGTTAATGAATGATACAGACAATGAAACCCAGGACGACAGATGAAAACTAGTACAACGACTAAGGAGCGGGGAGGGATGGAGAGAGAGGGTTACTTGAAGTTAGAGAAATCTAGATGTATTGAAAATGGGTGCGTCTGCTGAAGCACCACAATGCTGTGTGCGAGCTTGGCCATGGTCCACCACGTTACACTACATTCAAATGCGTCCTCAATTCCACACAGCTGGGGAAATATAAAGGAGATCCTATTTCTTTCATCAGCCCCCAGTGACCCTGGAGCACAAAGCAGGCCTCCCTTAGGTGTTACAACATGACTTCAGTCGGGATCGAGTAACCGAGCATTGACAGTCCAGTCGTCGTCTCTTGACTCTATGGTCCTCTGGGCAACTCACCAACTCATATCTCAGTGAGTGAACCCAGTCAGGCTGAGGGAACACACTGGAGTACCAAGCTGGAAAGGTGCTTCCTCCCGCACTGACTGTGGTCCTAGGCTGGCACGAACAAACGAACACTGGTGGGACAGGCCCTCTGCAAACCCTGGGAGTTTAAGGAGGGAGCAGCAGGCTCGACCTCACCACTGGGTCCAGTATCAGCAGGGCACTGGTTGACTGGAGCAGAGTTTTGGGGCCATGGACAATTGATCTATTCTACATTTTTCTTGAACTTCGTCCTCTTTTGATCTCTCATTTTCGCACCTTACATACCTCTTCCAGATCCGCCCTCATCTCCCCTGACTAAGTCTGAAGAAGGGTCTCGATCGAAACGTGCACCCATTCTTCTCTCCAGAAAAGGCGTTTTTGACGGCACTGGTCCTGCGCTTGCTGGAGTTTACAAGAAATGAAGGGGAATCATTGAAACTTACTGAAAAGTGAAAGTTTGGATAGAGTGGATGAGGAGAGGATGTTTCCACTTGTGGGAGAGTCAAGGATTAGAGTTCATAGCCTCCAAAATTAAACAACACTCATTTAGGAAGGAGATAAGGATGAATGTCTTTAGTCAGAAGAAGTGTGGTGAATTCTGTGGCAATTCTTTGCCACAGAAGGCTGTGGAGGCCTAGTCAGTGGTTATTTTTAATGCAGAGATAGATAGATTCTTGATTAGTACGGGTGTCATGGGGTTATTGGGAGAAGGCAGGGTAAAATGGGGTTAGGAGGGAAAAGATAGAACATCAGCCGTGATTGAAATGACGGAGTAGACTTGATGGGACGCATGGACTAATTCTGCTTCTATCACTTATGACCTCATGCTGCCTGTCCCGCCTGAGTTACTCCAGCCATTTGTATCTATCTTTAGTGTAAACCAGCATCCGCATGTTCCTTCCTATAAAGGTAAGTATAATCCCTCTCAGTAACTGCTGCTTGGTGTCGGTCACCGCTCCCACCACCAGGGGGCATCAGAAGACCCCGACCCAACGCTCCCACAGTAACTGAACCGTGTGTGTTACACACACAGGCCCCCACAGCGGAGCGGCAGCGCGCCCTCTCCTGTCCGCCCGCCTCCAGGCAAGCACCGTGGGTGGGCAAAGTCTCACAGCAGTTGTGTGATGATCGCTGGTCAGTGCGGACTCGTTTCTAAACTAAAAAAACTGAGATACTGCAGCATGAGTCTCCGATGTGCACCAGTGATCGTGGTATCTTTAAACCATGGAGAATTCCCATTAACCAGTCTGTTGGAGGGAGAGGTTAAGGCTTTAAGAACACTGCCATCAAAAGGTCATAAGTGATTGGGAGCAGAATTCAGGCCATTCGGCCCATCAAAGTCTACTCCGACATTCCATCATGGCAGAACGATCTCTCCCCCCTATCCCCATTCTCCTGCGTTCTCCCCGTAACCCTGTCTAATGAGAATTGTCTATCTCTGCTGTAAAAATATCCACTGACTATGGCCTCCACAGCCTTCAGTGCAATGGATTCCACTGATTCACCATCCTCGGCCTCTGACTAAAGAAATGCACCGGTGCCTTCTGCTTCCACCCAACCCCTCGCGCATGCCCTGCCTCCCCGGACACGTACCGACGGGCTCTTGCCAGCCGCTGGCTGCTGCCGAGGTGCAGAGAACACTGAGTGTGCTTGGAGGCGTTCTTGACGTTGCTACTCAGACTGTTTGGACTTACTGTTGGACGGCAAACGTTTGATGCCAGGCACAGGTCCCGGCCTCTCTGGTTGTTTGTGCAACCTAAAACAAAAGGGCCACATTTAGGACGGGGAGGCAGACTAGGAACTGCGAAAGAGAACAGAAAAGTAACGATGATAAAGGAAAATGCCTTTGTTAGCTATTTGCTAAGTGAGATGAGAACTGGTGCGACTTGGGTGGGGGAGGGATGATAGAAGTCCTTGCAGAGCTTGTAAAGGGAGGGGAAAATTGTTCACAAGGGGAAAGGAATATCATGACTCTCTCCTCTACTCTCTCTCCCTCGCCCCTCCTCAAAAACTGCAGATGCTGGGTTTATAAAAAAAAAGTCAAAAGTGCTAAAGTTGGAGTTGTGATACACAGCTCCATGAAGTGTCGGGATACTAGGTGACGTACCTGAGGGAGTCTCCTGAGGAGGGAGTAACTGGATTGGCGGAGCACCGCTGCTGCTGGAGGCATCGTCGTTGTGCTGGTAGTACCGTTGGTGGCCAGCGGGGACTGCAAGGCGGGACATCCTCACTGTAAGCAGCACCACCCAGCCCCTCCCGATCCTCAACCGAGCACGCACTGCAGTCTTCCCGCACTAACTGTGAGCAAAGAGAAAGACAGGGTGAAGGGCAGCCCTCACTGGGCCACTGGCACCTGTCGCTGGCCTAGACCGGGAGGGGGAGGGGGAAAAACATTGCTGTCATCCAACACACCCTCCTGCCAGATGGCAGGGCACATGGTATTTGGGGTAGAGTCTGACATGGATAGAAAAATTGGTTGCAGACAGAAACAAAGAGTAGGGATAATCATAAACGGTGATGTGGAGAGGAATGTTTCCATTAGTGGGAGAGTCTAGACCTGAGGCCATAGCCTCGACGTAAAAGACGATCCTTTTTCGACAAGGAATAAGGCGGTATTTTTCTTCAGTCACGGTGATGAATTTTAGGACTTCATGCCCAACAGAAGGTTTGTTGGAGGCCGTCAATGGATATATTTTAAGGCAGAGATAGGTAGATTCTTGATTGGTACGTGTCAGGAGTTATGGGGAGGCGGATGGGTTAGGAGAAAGAGATTAGATCAGCCATGATGAATGGCGAAAGTAGACTTGATGGGCCGATTGGCCTAATTCTTTCTCCTATAACTTATGAACTAAATGAAATCTAGGGTACTGTCTGATTCACTTCCACCCCT
>JAVHYY010000187.1:0-25000 GCA_035221665.1 Okamejei kenojei
GAGAGAGAGAGAGAGAGAGAGAGGGAA
The DNA here is from genome assembly GCA_035221665.1 of Okamejei kenojei. NCBI lineage: Eukaryota > Metazoa > Chordata > Chondrichthyes > Rajiformes > Rajidae > Okamejei > Okamejei kenojei. The sequence continues at coordinate 28 of JAVHYY010000187.1, forward strand.
AGAGAGAGAGAGAGAGAGGGTGAGGAAGAGGAGGGAGAGAGAGGAGAGGGAGATGGAGAGAGAGAGGAAGAGAGAGTGAGAGAGAGGGAAAGAGCGGGAGAGAGAGGGACAGAGAGGGAGAGAGAGAGAGAAAGTGAAAGAGCGAGATATAGGGCGAGAAAGCGATAGAGAGTGAAGAAGAAAGAGAGAATCCTAGTCTCTCATTTCCCTACTACAAATCCCTCTCCTCCCTTCCCTCTGCACTCTCTACACCTCCTCTCTCCTCCACACTCACTTTCACATTCCCCACATCTGCCCCGCACTGCACTTCCCCAACTCTCACACCAACTCACATTCACACATCCTCCCCCCTCTAATGGGGGAAAAGGGTAACTAGAGAGAGTGCGACCTCTCAGGAATCAAAGTGGTCACCTCTGTGTGGAACCACAGGAAATGGGCAAGGTCCTCAATGAGTATTTACCGAGGAGAAAGACAGTAGGACGGAAGGAAATTGAAGCAGTCACTGGAAGTGTCTTGAGAGCAGTCAGGGTTACTGTGGGAAAGATATTGTCAAGCATGAAAGGGTTCAGAAAAGATTTACGAGGATGTTGTCAGGACTAGAGTGTGTGAGCTACAGGGAGAGGTTGAGTAGGCAGGGTCTCTATTCCATGGAGCATAAGAGGATGAGGGGAGATCTTATAGAGGTGTACAAAATCATGAGAGGAATAGATCAGGTAGATGCACAGTCTTTTACCCAGAGTATGAGAATCGAGGACCAGAGGTCATACAGTGCATTCAGAAAGTATTCAGACCCCTTCACATTTTCCACTTATGTTACAGCCTTATTCTAAAATGGATTAAAACAAAATGTAATCTTCAATCTGCACACAATACCCCATCATAAAAAAGCAAAAGCAGGTGTTTAGAAATGTTTGCAAAGTAATTAAACAGAAATAACTGAAATATCGCATTTACAAAGGTGCCTCAACAAAGTAAAGGGTCTGAATACTTATGTCAATGTGATATTTCAGTTCTTTCTTTCTAATTACTTTGCAAAAATGTCTAAACACCTGTTTTGCTTGATGATTGATGATTAAAAAAATGAATTTAATCCATTTTAGAATAAGGCTGTAACGTAACAAAATGTGGAAAAAGTGAAGGGGTGCGAATACTTTCTGAATGCACTGAATTCAAGGCAAAGGGGAAAAGATTTAATAGGAATCCAAGGGGTATCTTTTTCACACAGAGGGTGGTGGGTGTATGGAACAAGCTGCCACAGGAGGTAGTTGAGGCTGGGACTACCCCATCGTTTAAGAAACAGTTGGACAGGTAGATGGACAGGACAGGTTTGAAGGGATATGGACCAAGCGCAGGCACGTGGGACTAGTGTAGCTGGGACATGTTGGCCGGTGTGGGCGAGTTGGGCCGAAGGGCCTGTTTCCACACAGTATTAATCTACGACTCTCTCTCTCCCTCTTCACTCTCTCACATTCACACCATCCTCTCCCCTCTTCTCCTTCCTATCCCCCTCTCTCTCCCTCTCTCTCTCTCACATTCACACCATCCTTTCCCCTCTCTCCTTCCTCCCCTCTCTCTCTCTCTCTGTCTCATTCACACCATCCTCCCTCTCTCCTTCTCACCCTCTCCCCTTTCTCCTTCCTCTCTCTCTCTCTCGCTCTCTCACTGATATTCACACCATCCTCTCCTCTCTCTCTCTCTCTCTCTCTCTGTGTCACATTCACACCATCCTCTCATCCCTCTCTCCTTCCTCTCCCATCTCTCTCGCTCTCTCTCTCACATTCACACCATCCTCTCACCCCTCGAAGGATTGGTGAGAGATGAAGATCTCCCCTCTCTCTCTCTCTCTCTCTCTCTCACATTCACACCATCCTCTCCCCTTTCTCCTTCCTCTCTCTCTCTCTCTCCTCTCTCTCACATTCACACCTCTCCTTTCTCTCTTGCTCTCCCTCTCTCTCTCTCTCACACACACACATTCACACCATCCTCTCCCCTTTCTCCTTCCTCTCTCTCTCTCTCTCTCTCTCTCTCTCTCTCTCTCTCTCTCTCTCTCTCTCACACATTCACACCATCCTCTCCCCTTTCTCCTTCCTCTCTCTCTCTCTCTCTCTCTCTCTCTCTCTCTCACACACATTCACACCATCCTCTCCCCTCTCTCTCTCTCTCTCTCTCTCTCTCTCATTCACACCATCCTCTCTCTCTCTCTCTCTCTCTCTCTCTCTCTCTCTCATTCACACCACCCTCTCTCTCTCCCCTCTCTCTCTCTCTCTCTCTCACACATTCACACCACCCTCTCCCACTCTCTCCTTCCTCTCTCCCTCTCTCTCTCTCTCTCTCTCTCACATTCACACCACCCTCTCCCCCTCTCTCCACTAATGAACAATATGGAGTGCCCTGCATAATGTTTGGGACAAAGACCCATCATTTATTTATTTGCCTCTGTACTCCATGTGATTTGAAATTACAAATCTCAAAATGTGGAGTACAGAGGCAAATAAATAAATGATGGGTCTTTGTCCCAAACATTATGGAGGGCACTGTATTTACGTTCAGTTATGTCTGATCTGTCTGCTTAACACACACAGCAAAACCTTTCACTGTACCTCACTACACCTGACGATAATGCACTTGAACCCTCTGCCTCCCCCTCTCCCTCCCCCTTTCTTTCTCTCTCCTCTCCCCCTCTTTCTCTCTCCCTCCCTCTTTCTCCATCCCCCTCTCTCCTGCTCCCCCTTCCCTTCCTCCGCCCCCTCTCTCTAACCCCTCCCTCTCTCTTCCTCTCTCTCTCCCTCCCCCTCTCTCCTCTCTCTCTCCCTCTCTCTCTCCCCTCTCTCTCTCCCCCTCTCCTCTCTCTCCCTCCCCCCTCTCTCTCTCTCTCTCCCATCCCTCCCTCTCTCCCCTCTCTCCCTCCCCTCCCTCTCTCCCTCCCCCTCTCTCTCCCTCTCTCCCCCCTCCCCCCCCTCTCTCTCTCTCCCTCACTCTCCCCTCCTTTCCCACTCCTCCCTCTCTCTCCATCTCCCCCCCTCTCTCCCTCTCTCTCTTTCTCTCTCTCCTCTCTCTCTCTCCCTCGCACTCTCTCCGTCTCTCCCTCCCTCTCTCCCTCCCTCGCTCCCGCTTCTCCCTCCCGCTCTCCCTCCCGCCCTCCCTCCCCCGCTGTCTCTCCCCCCCTCTTGTCTCTCCCCCCCTCTTGTCTCTCCCCCCCTCTTGTCTCTCCCTCCCCCTCTCCCCCCTGTTTCCCCCTCGGTCACCCCCCCTCCCCTCTCCCACCGTCTACCTCCCCCCCCCTCCCCCTCTCCGTCTCCCCCTCCCTCGTTCTCTCTCTCTCGCCCCCCCTTCCTCTCTCACCCCCCCTCTCCCCCTCCCTCCCTATCTCACTCCCTCTGTCTGTCACTCCTTCTCTCCAGGGGAGGGGAGGGGGGGGAGAGGGGGGAGAGTGGAGAGGGGGAGGGAGGAGAGAGGGGAGCGGAGGGGGGGAGGAGGGGGGGGGGGAGGAGGGGGGGGGGGAGGAGGGGGGGGGAGGAGGGGGGGGGAGGGGGGGAGGGGGGGGAGGGGAGGGGGGAGACGAGACCAGGGGTCACAGGTCCCTGGATCGTGGTGGTCTCTGGGTCAAGGGTCACGGCAATGAAGCAGGGTCACGGGGTGTCAGGGGTCGGTCAGTCAATACCGGCGATCGGCCGCCGCCTCCAGGCCAGGGTTCACGGGGTCATGACCTCCCGCGACCTCGGACGACCCCTGCCGCTGCTCGTAGGTCTGGGGTCTATGGGGAGAGGTCAAAGGTTAATAAGATCCCACCTCTCTCCCCCTTCTCTCTCCCCCCTCCCCCCTCTCTCTACACCCCTCTCTCTCTCCCTCTGCCCCATGGGATTCACGATGCGAGCACTCTCTTCCCAAATGCACAACCCCTGTTGAACTCCAGTGAACCTTGGCGACCCCGCCTTGACCCCATGGAAGGTTCGGTGACCCCAGCTGACCCTTGATGACCCTAATTGAACCCCCCAGTGACTAAGTCCAAATAACCTCGTCGACCCCAATTGACCCCTGATGACCCCAATTGACCCCCTCCCCCCCATTGCCTTCGTTGGTTCCCCGGTGACCCGGTGGATGCCCCCAATGGCCCGGACACCCGCCCTTTGACCCCCACGACCCCCAGTTGGATCCCGCGTGGACTTACCGGAGCGGTGTCGGACGGCGAATCGGTGACCACCCATCTCGTGGTGGGGCCGGCGAGCGGTGTGAACAGACTGGTGACACGACTGGAGGTGGCTGGGCTTGGCTGGAGAACCCAGAGAATGGAGGACATTGACCTGGTGGGGAGAGGGAGAGAGAGAGAGAGAGAGAGGGGAGAGAGAGAGAGAGAGAGAGAGATGGGGAGAGAGAGAGAGAGAGAGAGAGAGAGGGAGAGGGGAGAGAGGGAGAGAGAGAGGGGAGAGAGGGGAGGGGAGAGAGGGGAGAGAGAGAGAGAGAGGGGGAGAGAGAGAGGAGAGAGGGGGGAGAGGGGAGAGAGGAGGAGAGAGAGAGAGAGGGGAGAGAGGGGAGAGAGGAGGGAGGGAGAGAGAGGGAGAGAGAGGGGGGAGAGGAGAGGGGGAGAGAGGGGGGAGAGTTAAAGTGGCACAGAAGCCCCCTCCGCACAGTCCCCTCGCGCACACCAGCACGCACACGTACACACACGCACGCACACGTACACACACGTATGCACACGTACACACACGTACGCACATGTGCAAACACGTACGCACACGTACACACACGCACGCACACGTGCAAACACGTATGCACACGTACACACACGCACGCACATGTGCAAACACGTACGCACACGTACACACACGCACGCACACGTACACACACACACGCACGCACACGTACACACACGCACGCACACGTACACACACACACGTACACACACGCACGCACACGTACACACACGCACGCACACGTACACACACGCACACGTACACACACGCACGCACACACACGTACGCACTTCCTGTCTCCGTTTCCTGTCCCCACTTTCTGTGCATCGCTTCCTGTTCCTGCACCCCACTTCCAGTTCCCACTTCCAATGCCCCACATCTTTCCCTGTGCCCCACTTCCTGTCAGACACATCTTGCCCCGTGTGCCCGACTTACTCTTCCTGTCTCCGTTTCCTGTTCCCACTTCCTGTCCACCCCCCTCCCCGCCCCTTCCCCGTGACTCACCGGAGGTGGTGGGAGCGGGGGGTTTTGTGGGGCTGCAGGTGGTGGGTGATAGAGCAGGTGACCCTGAGGCTGGGGAAGAGGGGAACACTGCGCGCTCTCTCATAGTCCAGATGTCGCTTGCCGCTCAGCGAGATGCGGGTCCCGTCGGGTTGCAGCACGTCCAGCACGCCGCGAACCGGCGGCACCACCACGCACGGCTCCTCGCTGAAGCACCTGCCGAACCGCAAGAGAGGAGAGGAGAGGAGAGGCATCAAAATGGCCGTAGACGCTAATGGCCACCGTAGCTGGGGGAGTCAAAATGGCCGTCCTCAGCCATGGAGTTATAATGGCTGCTGACACTGTGGACATAAAAGTGTGAAAACAGGCACCTCCAGATTCAGGGACTGTTTCAGGATGACCCTCCTGACTGCCCCGGTTTATCGGGATGCATCACAGCACGGTTTGGGAACAGCTCCATCCAAGACCCGCAAGAAATCGCAGCGAGTTATGGACGCAGCCCAGACTATCACACACACAAACCAACTAGCCTTCCATCGACTCCATCTACACCTCACGCTGCCTCCGCAAGGTCAGCAGATTAATCAAGGACATGTCTCACCCCAGTCACTCCCTCTTCTCCCTCTTCAAGAGGTAAACTGTGAAGTCGCGCACACCTCCAGATTCAGGGGCAGTTTCTTTCCGGCTGTTATCAGGCAACTGAACCGTCCTCTCACCAACTGGACAACGGTCCTGACCTCCCATCATCGGAGACCCTCGGACTAACTTGCATCGTACACTGTGAATGGCTCGATTGTCCGAGGGTCTCCAATGTATAGTCTTTCCGCTGACTGGATAGCACGCAACAAAAAAGCTTTTCACTGTACCTCGGTACACGTGGCAATAAACTAAACGAAACTCGCTAAACTAAAATGGCTGCTGTTACGGTGGAATTAAAATGGCCAACACCACAGGATGCTTAAAATGGCCGCCACATGACCGCGGAGTTAAAATGGCCGCCGTCACAATGGTTAATACGGCTGACATCACACAACGGCTGCTGGTAGGTGGGCGACATGGCAGTCGGTTGAATAAACATAAAATTGCAATGTGCAACATTTTCGTGTGAGAGAGACTCACTTTACGGTGGTGGTGAGCTGGAAGGGACGTACGCAAGCCGCACCACACAATCCAAGGATTTCGTCCTTTAATTCTGTTTCCCCTACTGGACAAGAGAGCTGTGCATATTCCCTCGAATAATAAGATCACGCTGTGCTCCAAGAAATAGAATACACAACGTAAACTGGAAACTCGATCCCAAGGGCCAGGACAGAATCACACAGGCACAGACGACCATTTTGAAGGGAGAATGGGCGGCCTTTAATGAGGCGGCCGTGAAGTCTCTGACTGAGGGGGGGAGAGGATGAGAAAAAACTTTGCCTATGCCCCCAAATTTGCCTTCCCCCGCTCCGGCCCTGTACAAACGCTCATCGTACATTAACCCATTCATTCCTGGGATCGTTCTTTAAAACCTCCTCTGGACCCTCTGCAGTGCCAAGCACATCCTTCCTCAGATATGGGACCCAAAACCGCTCACAATGGCCCTTGTCCCTCCAAACCTGTCCTATCCGTGTACCTGTCCAAATGTCTTTTAAACACTGAGAGTCCTTGCCTCAATTACCTCCTCCGGCAGCTCGAGCCATACACCCACCACCCTCTGTGTGGATAGGTTACTGCTTCGATTCCTATGTTTAAGAAAGAACTGCAGTTGCTGGAAAAATCGAAGGTAGACAAAAAAGCTGGAGAAACTCAGTAAGTGAGGCAGCTCTATGGAAAGGAATAGGCAACGTTCCGGGTCGAGACCCTTCTTCAGACTGAAGAACGGTCAGTCTAAGAAGGACCTCGACCTGAAACGTAGTCTATTTCTTCGCTCCATAGATGCTGCCTCACCCGCTGAATTTTTGTCTACCTCAGATTCCTATTAAATCTTTCCCTTTCACCTTAAAACAATGTCCTCTGGTCCTTGATTCCCCTACTCTGGCAAGAGACTCTGTGCGTCTCTACCCGATCTATTCCTCTACTCTGGCAAGAGACTATGTGCGTCTTACTCAATCTATTCCTGTCATGATTTTGTACACCTTTATAAGATCATCCCTCATCCTCCTGCGCTCCAAGGAATAAAGTTATAATGCACTATAATACATAACGCAGCATAATACAATATAATACACTATGACACATGATATTTAACACACCCAAAAACAATATTGTACACTATAACACACCTTAACACACTATAATACAATATAACACTATTATACAAAATGTGGTTGATGCCCCTCACCAAGATGGTCGCCATTGCTACAAACGCCCCTCACCAAGATGGCTTCCATACTCTTCAGTCACAGTCACTTCCACTAATTGCCCTGCACCAAGATGGCAGCAGCCTTCCCCTCAGTCAGTCACTTGCTGCAAATGCCTTGCACCGAGATGGCTGCCTCAGTCACACTCACTCCCCGCTGATGCCCCGTAGTGTCCTTTGTGACCCGCACATGGTCATAAGGTGATGACGTGTGGGATGGTGATGCCGGGTGGGAGGGTCGATCCCGTGGGGAGTGACAAGGGGGAGAGGGGACTGGGCTGGGGAAGGGGAGTCAGAGTCACACAGGTTCACCACCCTCTGACTAAAGAAATTCCTCCCCATCCCCTTTCTGAAAGAACGGCCTTTAATTCTGAGGCTGTGCCCTCTGGTCCGAGACTCTCCCACTAGTGGAAACATCCTCTCCACATCCAACTACCTCCTCCGGCAGCTCGTTCCATGTACCCACCCTCTGTGTGGATAGGTTACCGCAGTTACAGTTTAAGAAAGAACTGCAGATGCTGGAAAAATCGAAGGTAGACAAAAAAGCTGCAGAAACTCAGTAAGTGAGGCAGCATCTATGGAGCGAAGGAATAGGCAACGTTTTGGGTCGAGACCCTTCTTCAGAATGAAAAACGGTCAGTCTAAGAAGGACCTCGACCTGAAACGTAGTCTATTCCTTCGCTCCATAGATGCTGCCTCACCCGCTGAATTTCTCCAGCTTTTTTGTCTACCTCAGATTCCTATTAAATCTTTCACTTTCACCTTAAACCAATGTCCTCTGGTCCTCGATTCCCCTACTCTGGCAAGAGACTCTGTGCGTCTACCCGATCTATTCCTCTACTCTGGCAAGAGACTATGTGCGTCTACTCAATCTATTCCTGTCATGATTTTGTACACCTTTATAAGATCATCCCTCATCCTCCTGCGCTCCAGGGAATAAGGTTATAATGCACTATAATACATAACGCAGCATAATACAATATAATACACTATGACACATGATATTTAACACACTCAAATACAATATTGTACACTATAATACACCTTAACACACTATAATACAATATAACACACTATAATATAAAATGTGGTTGATGCCCCTCACCAAGATGGTCACCATTGCTACAATCGCCCCTCACCAAGATGACTTCCATACTCTTCAGTCACAGTCAGTTCCACTAATTGCCCTGCACCAAGATGGCAGCAGCCTTCCCTCGGTCAGTCACTTGCTGCAAATGCCTTGCACCGAGATGGCTGCCTCATGTCACACTCACTACCCGCTGATGCCCCGTAGTGTCCTTTGTGACCCGCACATGGTCATAAGGTGATGACGTGTGCGATGGTGATGCCGGGTGGGACGGTCGATCCCGTGGGGAGTTACAAGGGGGAGAGGGGACTGGGCTGGGGAAGGGGAGTCACAGAGTCACACAGGTTCACCACCCTCTGACTAAAGAAATTCCTCCCCATCCCCTTTCTGAAAGAACGGCCTTTAATTCTGAGGCTGTGCCCTCTGGTCCGAGACTCTCCCACTAGGGGAAACATCCTCTCCACATCCACTCTATCCAAGCCATTTAATGACGACTGCACCTCATTCTTCCAAACTCCAGCAAGTCCAGGCCCAGTGCAGACAAACGCTCATCGTACATTAACCCATTCGTTCCTGGGATCGTTCTTGAAAACCTCCTCTGGACCCTCTGCAGTGCCAAGCACATCCTTCCTCAGATATGGGACCCAAAACCGCTCACAATGGCCCTTGTCCCTCTAAACCTGTCCTATCCGTGTACCTGTCCAAGTGTCTTTTTAAACACTGAGATAGTCCTTGCCCTCAACTACCTCCTCCGGCTGCTCGTTCCATACACCCACCACCCTCTGTGTGGATAGGTTACCGCAGTTACAGTTTAAGAAAGAACTGCAGATGCTGGAAAAATCGAAGGTAGACAAAAAAGCTGCAGAAACTCAGTAAGTGAGGCAGCATCTATGGAGCGAAGGAATAGGCAACGTTCCGGGTCAAGACCCTTCTTCAGACTGAAGAAGGGTCAGTCTAAGAAGGACCTCGACCTGAAACGTAGTCTATTCCTTCGCTCCATAGATGCTGCCTCACCCGCTGAAATTCTCCAGCTTTTTTGTCTACCTCAGATTCCTATTAAATCTTTCCCTTTCACCTTAAACCAATGTCCTCTGCTCCTCGATTCCCCTACTCTGGCAAGAGACTCTGTGCGTCTACTCAATCTATTCCTGTCATGATTTTGTACATCTTTATAAGTTCATCCCTCATCCTCCTGCGCTCCAAGGAATAAAGTTATAATGCACTATAATACATTACGCAGCACGATACAATATAATACACTATGACACATGATATTTAACACACCCAAATACAATATTGTACACTATAACACACCTTAACACACCTTAACACACTATAATACAATATAACACACTATAATACAAAATGTGGTTGATGCCCCTCACCAAGATGGTCGCCTTTGCTACAAACGCCCCTCACCAAGATGGCTTCCATACTCTTCAGTCAGTCACTTCCACTAATTGCCCTGCACCAAGATGGCAGCAGCCTCCCCTCAGTCAGTCACTTGCTGCAAATGCCCCACACCGAGATGGCTGCCTCAGTCACACTCACTACCCGCTGATGCCCCGTAGTGTCCTTTGTGACCCGCACATGGTCATAAGGTGATGACGGGTGGGATGGTGATGCCGGGTGGGACGGTCGATCCCGTGGGGAGTGACAAGGGGGAGAGGGGACTGGGCTGGGGGAGGGGAGTCACAGAGTCACACAGGTTCACCACCCTCTGACTAAAGAAATTCCTCCCCATCCCCTTTCTGAAAGAACGGCCTTTAATTCTGAGGCTGTGCTCTCTGGTCCGAGACTCTCCCACTAGGGGAAACATCCTCTCCACATCCACTCTATCCAAGTCTTTCACTATTCGGGAAAGTTTTAATCACGACAGCACCTCATTCTTCCAAACTCCAGCAAGTCCAGGCCAAGTGCAGACAAACGCTCATCGTACATTAAGCCATTCATTCCTGGGATCGTTCTTGAAAACCTCCTCTGGACCCTCTGCAGTGCCAAGCACATCCTTCCGCAGATGTGTACCTGTCCAAGTGTCTTTTAAACACTGAGATTAGTCCTAGCCCTCAACTACCTCCTCCGCTCGCTTCCATGTGGATAGGTTCCCGCAGTTACAGTTGTACCAATTCTCAGGCCTGTAGTGCCATTTTTGAGCAAATCCTTTCAGCATAAATTTATGATTGCTTTATCAAGAACAATAATACCGAAAGGAATTTCCATTTCAAAATATGGCAAAGATGGTATTATTAATGCACAAAATATTTTTTTAAATAATCAGTTCAGTTCAGTTTTAGTGTTAATGTCACATGTAGCGAAGTACAGTGAAAAGCTTTTTTGTTGCGTGCTAGCCAGTCAGCGGAAAGACAATACATCATTACAATCGAGCCACTTACAGAGTGTAGATACACGATAAGGGCGGAGAATGGGCGGATGTGAGAGGAGTTTAAGAAGATCATAGTTAAAGTAAGAAATGTTGCTGTGGGAGTGGAGATCTCAGAGTGTGGAGCGATTGTAATACGTGATTGTGGATCTGCTTCTGTAGCTCGCACGCAAGGGCGGCACGGTGACGTGGCGGTAGAGTTGCTGCCTTACAGCACTTGCAGCGCCAGAGACCCGGGTTTGATCCCGACTACAGGTGCTGTCTGTGCGGAGTTTGTACGTTCTCCACGTGACCTGCGTGGGTTTTCTCCGAGATCTTCGGTTTCACTCCCACACTCCAAAGACGTCCAGGTTTGTAGGTTAATTGGATTGGGTTTGTACACTTGGTGTAAGTGTAAATTGTCCCTAGTGTGTGTAGGCTTGTGTTAATGTGCAGGGATCGCTGGTCGTTGCGGACTCGGTGGGCCAAGTGGCCTGTTTCCGCACTGTATCTCAAAACTAAACTACATTAGTTGCCTGGGTTGGGCAATATCTTGGAAGCACTGCACAATACTCTGGAGATTCCACCCACAGTTCAGTTGTAAACCAATATCCATTGCCGTTGATCCACAGGTTCATAAGTTATAGCAGCAGAATTAGGCCATTCATCCCACCAAGTCTACTCTACCATTCAATCATGGCTGATCTATCACTCCCTCTCAACCCCATTAGAAACATAGAAACATAGAAAATAGCTGCAAGAGGAGGCCATTCGGCCCTTCGAGCAAGCACCGCCATTCATTGTGATCATGGCTGATCGTCCCCAATCAATAACCTGTGCCTGCCTTCTCCCCATATCCCTTGATCCCATATCACTAGCCCCTAGAGCTCCATCTAACTCTCTCCTGAATCCATCCAGTGATTTGGCCTCCACTGCCCTCTGTGGCAGGGAATTCCACATTCTTTTGCCTTCTCCCCATCATCCCTGACATCCGCACTAATCAAGAAGATTAAGATTCACGGGATTACTGGTCATTTAGTCGTATAGATTCGGAACTGGTTTACTGATAGAAGACAGTGCGTTGTGGTGGAATAGACAATATTCAATCTACGCGGTACATTTTGTGTCTAGTGTGGCGCCACCTAGTGGTTAGGACACTGACTGAGCGAACCCTCGGCACTTGGGCTGGTCGGGCCACATGACTGTGTTTGGCGGGAAGGAGTCAATAGACAATAGACAACAGGTGCAGGAGTAGGCCATTCGGCCCTTCGAGCCAGCACCGCCATTCAACCTGATCATGGCTGATCATCCCCAATCAGTACCCCGTTCCTGCCTTCTCCCCATATCCCCTGACTCCGCTATCTTTAAGAGCCCTATCTAGCTCTCTCTTGAAAGCATCCAGAGAACCTGCCTCCACCGCCCTCTGAGGCAGAGAATTCCACAGACTCACCACTCTCTGTGAGAAAAAGTGTTTCCTCGTCTCCGTTCTAAATGGCTTACTCCTTATTCTTAAACTGTGGCCCCTGGTTCTGGAGTTGTCACGTGGTTAAGGGCTGTGCCCTGGTATATATACAGAGCCGTGACAAAACCCTCCCCATTCACGTGTGTGCTGTTCTCTGTATTACCTTAATAAAGATCACTTTGATTCACAACGCGTGGCTCGCTATACTAGCCACAAAATGCTGGAGTAACTCAGTGGGCCAGGCAACATCTCATTTTTGATGCTGCCTGTCCCGCTGAGATACTCCGGCATTTTGTGTCTAGACACATAATGTACTGTGTATATTGTGTCAAAACGTACATTTTGTGTCTAACTTCGGTGTAATCCAGCATCTGCAGTTCCTTCCTACACATATGAAATTTCAAAATCTGTTACATCAATAGTACATTGATAGGTGAAACCCGTTGTATTTTGCACTCCTCTGCTCTTCCTTTGCCACGCTGAATTACTAAAATATTACTTATTCATCCTTGATGCTTTTGAGGCAGATTGCATTATATTGATTTTAGGTGTTTACTAGACTAAGAGGGACCCGTTGGGTCCCAGCCACATGGGAGGGCTGGTCCCCCAATGCAATATCCCACCTCTCCACCAATTCCAATATTGCTGGCCAGTGTGGGGGGAGGGGGGGTCTTTCTGGAGCACTGGCATGGGTTTTGTGGGCCGAAGGGACTGGTTTCCAGAGGGATAGTATGGACATTGTGGACTGAATGGATTCTTGGGCTGGCAGCTCAGTCACTGAGGCGTGGTAGCTCAGTCACTCAGGCCTGGCTGGCTGGCAGCTCAGAAACGCAGGCCTGGCTGGCTGGCAGCTCAGAAACTGCCAGAAATTCTGCTGAAAACAGGTGACAAACTCTGTGAGAATGATGGGGGAGAGGGTGGACAATCAATTTTAGATATTTTCATATTTTTTTACAGATCACAGCAATGAAGGAGGAATGTCTATCCTTGCGTGGCTCTCTGGAGCGCGAGTATGGGTGTTGTGGGCTGAAGGGACTGGTTTCCAGAGGGATAGTATGGACATTGTGGACTGAATGGATTCTTGGACTTGCAGTTCAGTGAGTCATGGCTGGTGGGCTGGCACTTCAGTGAGTCATGCTGGCACCAGTCACTTACAGCTGGTGTGGTAGCAGTTCACTCAGTTACCCCTCCTCCCTTCACCCCCCCCCTCACTCTACTCCTTGCCATTCCACTCCCCCCCCCACGCATTCAGTCCATCTCCCCTCAACCTCCTGTACTGTCCCCCATCCTGTACTGTCCCCCCATCCATCCTGTACTGTCCCCATCCCCCCTCCATTCCTGTACTGTCCCCATCCATCCTGTACTCCTGTCCCCCATCCATCCTGTACTGTCGTACTGTCCCCATCCATCCTGTACTGTCCCCCCATCCATCCTCCTCCTGTACTGTCCCCCATGTACTGTCCCCATCCATCCTGTACTGTCCCCATCCATCCTGTACTGTCCCCCATCCATCCTGTACTGTCCCCATCCATCCTGTACTGTCCCCCCATCCATCCTGTACTGTCCCCATCCATCCTGTACTGTCCCCCCATCCATCCTGTACTGTCCCCCCATCCTGTATCCTGTATCTGTACTGTCCCCATCATCCTGTACTGTCCCCCATCCATCCCTGTACTGTCCCCATGTATGTCCCCCATCCATCCTGTACTCCTGTCCCCCATCATCCTGTACTGTCCCCATCCATCCTGTACTGTCCCCATCCATCCTGTACTGTCCCCATCCATCCTGTACTGTCCCCCCCATGTACTGTCCACTGTCCCCATCCATCCTGTACTGTCCCCATCCATCCTGTACTGTCCCCATCCATCCTGTACTGTCCCCCATCCATCCTGTACTGTCCCCATCCATCCTGTACTGTCCCCCCATCCATCCTGTACTGTCCCCATCCATCCTGTACTGTCCCCATCCATCCTGTACTGTCCCATCCATCCTCCTGTACTGTCCCCCATCCATCCTGTACTGTGATCCATGTACTGTCCCGTACTGTCCCCATCCATCCTGTACTGTCCCCCCATCCGTACTGTCCCCATCCATCCCGCCCCCCCCCCCCACAGCACCGACTTAGCTCCCTTATACATCAACGGTGAGTGTGTGGAGAGGGTCTACACCGTTCCGGTTTCTCGCGTCCTTATCTCCGCTGACATCTCCTGGACAGATAACATCACAGCGGTCATCAAGAAGGCTCAGCAGCGGCTGCACTTCCCGAGGGTCCTCAGGAAGCACAACCTGGACTCCAACCTGCTGCTGACCTTCTACCGCTCGTCCATTGAGAGCCTGTTGACATACTGCTTTACAGCATGGTACATACGGCAGCTGCACCATGGCTGACAGGGAGAGGCTTCAGAGAGTAGTTAGGGCAGCACAGAAGATCATCGGCTGCCCTCTCCCCTCTCTGATGGACATTTACACCTCCCGCTGCCCCAGCAGGGCGAAGAACATTATCAAGGACAGCTCCCATCCTGCATTTGGCCTGTGCAACCTGCTGCCCTCAGGGAGGCGCTATAGGTGCATCAGCACAAGGACAAATAGACTCAAGAACAGTTTCTTTCCAAAATCCATGATCTCCCTGAACTCACACATGCACTGACTTCACAGCCTAACCCCCGGACCTTCATCTATCCACCTACTGTAATTGTACTGTAACTGTAATTCTATTTATCCATTGTCTTTTATAGATATGTATATAGCGTCGCAGAAACTGTGCACCTTATTCCCCCTCCCCCTTTTTGTTTTTACACTGAGTAGGAGCAGCTTTTAATCTCATTGTACATGTGTATAGTGACAATAAAAAGGCATTCATTCATTCATTCATCCATCCATCCCGTACTGATCGCTACTGAAATCCCCCGCGCTCTCCCCTCACAATTTTACCTAATCCAACCGACCAGCACTGATTCCCCTGCCTCGATCCATCCATTCTGCACCGTCTGTGGAATTCTCTGCCTCTTAGGGCGGTGAAGGCAGGTTCTCTGGATTCTTTCAAGAGAGAGCTAGATAGGGCTCTTAAAAATAGCGGAGTCAGGGGATATGGGGAGAAGGCAGGAACGGGGTACTGATTGGGAATGATCAGCCATGATCACATTGAATGGCGGTGCTGGCTCGAAGGGCCGAATGGCCTGCTCCTGCACCTATTGTCTATTGATTACCTTCTCAACCCCCCGCCATCTATCCATCCTGCTCTGATTCACCCACCTCCCCTCACCCCCCCACCCCACGACCCTACTGCGCTGGAAATGTCTTCAGAGCCAACATTGACTATGTTTGATATGGAATGCAATCAAGTAATAATCCATAAAGATGGATTATTAAATTGGAACACGTGAAACATTAAACTGCAGTGTTCCTTGGGATGACCTGTTGCAGATTCTCATGGAGCTGCTGGCGTGGTTACTTGTGCACCCTTGGGTGCTGCTGGTGTAGTTACTTATGCACCCTGGGGTGTTGCTGGCGAGGCTGCTGTTTCTCCCTGGGGTGATGCTGGTGTGGTTACTTGTGAACCCTGGAGTGCTGCTGGTGTGGTTACTTGTGAACCCTGGGGTGCTGTACCCTCTGCTAATTCTCCCCCTTCCGACTTTGCTGCTCCCCTTGCCAGCCCCTGCAGAGCTAGAGCCGGCCAGCAGCCGCAGGACCAGGCTGCCACTGCCCTTGAAACTGCGGGCGCTGCTGGTGGCCGCCGCTCCTTGCACAAACTCGCACTTCTGCAGGTACCAGCGTGACCACGAATCAGGCCTGAGCTGCCACTTGGAGCTGGAGCGATGCACGATGTCAGGCGGGAGCACCAGCTGCCCGCTCTGCTGGAGGTCAGGTAAGTATTTGTGTTGCTGCTGGCCCCGCTGCCGCTACTGCTGCCTTCCTCGGGGCACAGCTGCCCAAACCACTGGGCTCCACTTTGCACCACCTTGCCGTCTGGCTCTTCAAGCATTGGCCTTGTCTGCAGCCAGTCTCTGCACGGCGCTCTGCCGACCCCGCTTGTCCCCTTCCATTTGACTGCGGAGGCAGCTGAGACCTTTGGTCATGAGCCTGAGCGGCAGAGAGACACTCGCCTCGGCGGCATGCTTGCAGTGGGCGCGATCTCGCTCGGCTTCTTACTTTGATCCAGCCAACGTGAACAAACACGTTTTCTCATCCATGAAGAAGCAAAGACCAGGACTTCCATGCAATCACCTGTCTGCAGTCACCTTAATCCACATTCACTGTGACTTTGCCCATAACTTGGACAAAGTCGTGACTAGGTTTGCAGTTACATTGTTGGAAAATGGAACTGGAAAACATGAATTCTGGCTAAATGGCAATAAATGCAGGCGTGCCACGCGTTGTCCGTCGCCTGCATCACCACCCAGGACTTCCATGAGCAATGACAGGCTGTCTGCACTTGCCTTCATGTACATTCACTATGACATTGCCCATGACTTGGACATAGTGGTGACTGGGTTTGCACAGGTACATTCTCGGAAAATGGAACTGGAAAATGTGATTTCTGGCTAAATGGCAATATATGCTGGTCTGTGAGAGGAATCCTAAACTGTCTGCTAATCCCCTCACACTTTGGGAGCCTGAACAGGGCACTGCAAGAAGAGGTAGAGGTGGGCTACCGACATCAGTGTACTAGCTGCGGAATGACTGGCCTTGGACAGTGTTAACGAACTGAGGACTGCCATTAAAGATAAAGTCACACTTCGGGAGACCAAACATGGCACTGCAAGAAGTGGTAGAAGTGGGGCCACCTACATCAGTGTACTGCGGAACGACACATGCTTTGACAGCATTAACAAACTGAGGACTGCCATGCTGGATAAACTGGTCTGAGATGCTATAATTCGTGGAACCAGGAATGGCATATAGGCTAAGGCCAACTACTGCCTTTGCATTAGTAGTAGGGGTAAATGGCAATATACATCCAGGAGCACCTGAATGATTATGCAGCATCATGCCAGCATGTTTGATTGTTTGGTAAACCATATGATGAATTGTGAAATGTATGTATATTATTATATATTTTTTAAGTAATGGAATCAAAATCAAGAATTATAAATTCACATTTCAAAAATGTCCTTCCTCAGATTTGGAGACCAAAACTGTACGCAATACTCCAGGTGTGGTCTCACCAAGACCCTGTACAAACTGAAGTAGAACCTCCCTGCTCCTGTACTCAAATCCTTTTGCTATGAAAGCTAACATACCATTCGCTTTTTTCACTGCCTGCTGCACCTGCATGCCTACTTTCAATGACTGGTGTACCATGCCACCCAGGTCTTCGCTGCATCTCCCCTTTTCCTAATCGGGCCACCATTAAAATAATAGTCTGCTTTCCTGTTTTTGCCACCAAAGTGGATAACCTCACATTTATCCACATTATACTGCATCTGCCAAACATTTGCCCACTCACCCAGCCTATCCAAGTCACCTTGCAGTCTCCTAGCATCCTCCTCACAGCGAACACTGCCCCCCAGCTTAGTGTCATCCGCAAACTTGGAGATATTGCCTTCATTCCCTCATCCAGATCATTAATATATATTGTAAATAGCTGGGGTCCCAGCACTGAGCCCTGCGGTACCCCACTAGTCACTGCCTGCCATTGTGAAAAGGACCCGTTTACTCCTACTCTTTGCTTCCTGTTTGCCAGCCAGTTCTCTATCCACATCAATACTGAACCCCCTAAAACCGTATGCTTTAAGTTTGTATACTAATCTCTTATGTGGGACTTGTCGAAAGCCTTCTGGAAGTCCAGATATACCACATCCACTGGTTCTCCCTTATCCACGCTACTAGTTACATCCTCGAAAAATTCCACAAGATTCGTCAGACATGATTTACCTTTCGTAAATCCATGCTGACTTTGCCAATGATTTCACCACTTTCCAAATGTGCTGCTATCCCATCTTTAATAACTGACTCTAGCAGTTTCCCCACTACCGATGTTAGACTGACTGGTCTGTAATTCCCCGTTTTCTCTCTCCCTCCCTTCTTAAAAATTATATATTTTTAAGTAATGGAATCAAAATCATGAATATAATTCACATTTCAAAAATGGTTTCACAATTCAGTAGTCCTGATTTTCAGCATTCCATAATGATATTTGAGAATACATGAGGTTGCGAGCAAAACACTGATTTTCAAAAATCCAGTTTCTGTGTAGTACGTTCCATTGCATTTAAGTGAGAAATAGCGATTTCCCCAAGAAAATACTGATTTTCAGCCATCAAAATACGGAAATGCTCAGTGAAACTTGGCAGCCCTGCAATTATTAATCTTGACTCCCACCAAAATTATTTTCTGAAATAAATGCACACATTACTTCACATAACATTTTTATAATCCTGTCATGCCACCCCCCTTTTTGAAAAGCTTCGTACGGGCCTGGTAAGTCCACGCCACGTCAGCTGCTAGAAGCTCCGCAGACCACAGCCCCATGATGCTAATGTCACCAGGCCAGCGGTCAGAGCACTCCTCTCTGGCGACCCCCGGCAAGGGTTCGCACCGCTCCGCCATGGAAAGTCCCCACTGCGCCTGCTGCCGATGCTCTGGGCCCGGCTCCAGGAAAGGCCGCTTCAATCCAAGCTGTGATTGGTGGAAATAGGAATGGCAGAAAGGCCGCGAGGGAGGCAACATGGAAAAAGTTGCCTCTCCGTTGAGGAGACGGCCGTGAGCATAACACTAGTAAAATAAGGAAACACGCTGGAAATCAGTCAGTGTGCACGGTGAATGTTCTTTGATGCATTCCAACAGTTCCCCATTCCCTCCCCGGTCCCGCACCAATGACAGTCACTCTGCGTCAGTATGTGTGTCCGAGTGTGCAAATGTGTGTCCTGGTGCCTGTGCATTGGTGTGTAACAGTGTAACAGTAACAGTATTTGCACATCATTGTGTGCACTGGTGTGTCGATGAGTGTCCACCCTGATTGTGCATTGGCATGCGAATGTATGTGTAACAAGGTGATCCAAACACACGTTAAGATACAACCCAGGGTACACAAAAGGCTGGAGAAACTCAGCGGGTGCAGCAGCATCTAAGGAGCGAAGGAGATAGACGACGTTTCGGGTCGAGACCCTTCTTCAGATACAACCCATTTTTATTTAAGCACTTACACAGCATAGGATGTGCAGTAACGTTACAGCTACTTCTTCTTGCGTATGGCGTGCACAGCCTAGGTTGGAGGCCACTTGCTCTATGTGATCTTGTTTGTGCACGCCGGTTGATTGCATTCGAAACAGGATGGACCACGTGAAGGTGCAATCTCCCAGCCCGTTAAGCTCAGCTGCTGCATCTACTGCCGACGTAGGCCAGCTCGATTTATAAAGCACATACTAGGCGCGGCTACTATTAACTAGCACTGTGACATGCAATAGCCAATCTACAGCATGTATCATGATTGCTAACAAGTCTCGGCGTGCATTGGGAGTGTGCACTAGCGGGTTGTGTTTGGCATCAATATTTGTGTGTCAGATTGTGAGTGTGTGTGAGTGTGTGTGTGAGTGTGATCAGGTGCACTGACGTGCCAACAAGTGTGTACCAGAGTGCATTGGTGAGTGTGTATGTGGTCTCAGGTAGTGCATTGGTGTGTGAGTGATTGTGCATTGGTGTGTTGAAGTGTGTTCCATGTGCATTGGTGAAAGTGTATTAATGGGTGTGTGCGTTGTGTCAATGACAGTCTATGCCAGTGATTGGTGCACTGGTGTGTATCAGTGTGTGTATCGATGTGTGTATCAGTGTGCATTGGTGTGTCAATGAGTATTAGTGAGTGGGCAAATGAGGGCATCGGGTGTCAGTGGGTGTGTGGCGCGGAAACCGTGCCGGTTGATACAATAGACAATAGTGCAAGGAGTAGGCCATTCGGCCCTTCGAGCCAGCACCGCCAATCATGGCTGATCATCCCCAATCAGTACCGTTCCTGCCTTCTCCCCATAGACCGCTATCTTTAAGAGCCTATCTAGCTCTCTCTTGAAAGCATCCAGAGATCGGCCTCCACCGAGGCAGAGAATTCCACAGGCACAGATTCCACAGATATTGCGTGCAAGAGCGAGTGTGAGCAGAGGGGAGGCATGAGGCCACGTCAATTTAACGTGTTTTTAATTCTGGCCACGATGGAAAGCCAATCCACAATGTGATGTAACACGGCAATGGGAGGGGAGGGAGGAGAGGGGAGGGGGGGAGTGGGGAGGTGAGGAGAGGAGGAGGGGATGGGTGAGAGGAGAGAGAGGGGAGGGGAGAGAGAGGAAAGAGGAGAGGGTGGAGGGGAGGAGGAGAGGGAGCGGTGGAAGGAGGGAGAGGGGAGAGAGAGAGAGAGTGAGAGAGAGAGAGAGAGAGAGAGGAGAAAGAGAGAAAGAGAGAGAGAGAGAGGGAGAGAAGGAGAGAGGGAGAGAGGGAGAGAGGGGAGAGAGGGAGAGGGAGAGAGTGAAGGAGGTAGAGGGGGGAGAGAGCAGAGAGAGCGATCGAAAGGGAAACAGAGAAAGAGAGTGAGAAAGAGAGAGAGAGAAAGAGAGAGAGAGAGTGGGGGGAGAGAGAGAGAGAGAGAGAGAGGAGAGGGAAAGAGAGAGAGAGAGAGAGGGTGAGGAAGAGAGGGAGGAGAGGAGGAGAGGAGATGGAGAGAGAGAGGAAGAGAGTGTGAGAGAGAAAGAGCGGGAGAGAGAGGGACAGAGAGGGAGAGAGAGAGAGAGAGAGTGAAAGAGCGAGATATAGGGCGAGAAAGCGATAGAGAGTGAAGAAGAAAGAGAGAATCCTAGTCTCTCATTTCCCTACTACAAATCCCTCTCCTTTCCCTCTGCACTCTCTACACCTCCTCTCTCCTCCACACTCACTTTCACATTCCCCACATCTGCCCCGCACTGCACTTCCCCAACTCTCACACCAACTCACATTCACACATCCTCCCCCCTCTAATGGGGGAAAAGGGTAACTAGAGAGAGTGCGACCTCTCAGGAATCAAAGTGGTCACCTCTGTGTGGAACCACAGGAAATGGGCAAGGTCCTCAATGAGTAATTTACCGAGGAGAAAGACAGTCGGAGGAATTGAAGCAGTCACTTGTCTTGAGAGCAGTCAGGGTTACTGTGGGAAAGATATTGTCAAGCATGAAGGGTTCAGAAAAGATGTACGAGGATGTTGTCAGGACTAGAGTGTGTGAGCTACAGGGAGAGGTTGAGTAGGCAGGGTCTCTATTCCATGGAGCATAAGAGGATGAGGGAGATCTTTAGGTGTAACAAAATCATGAGAGGAATAGATCAGGTAGATGCACAGTCTTTTACCCAGAGTATGAGAATCGAGGACCAGAGGTCATTACAGTGCATTCAGAAGTATTCAGACCCCACATTTTCCCTTATGTTACCCTTATTCTAAAATGGATTTTAAAAAATGTAATCTTCAATCTTGCACAATACCCCATCATAAAAAAGCAAAAGCAGGTGTTTAGAAATGTTTGCAAATCTATCGCATCAAAGGTGCCTCAACAAGTAAAGGTCTGAATACTTATGTCAATGTGTGATATTTCAGTTCTTTCTTTAAAAATCCCCCTTACTTTGCAAAAATGTCTAAACACCTGTTTTGCTTGATGATTGATGATTAAAAAAAGAATTTAATCCATTTTAGAATAAGGCTGTCGTAACAAATGTGGAAAAAGTGAAGGGGTTGCGATACTTTCTGAATGCACTGAATTCAAGGCAAAGGAGAAAAGATTTAATAGGAATCCAAGGGGTATCTTTTTCACCAGAGGGTGGTGGGTGTATGGTTCAAGCCTAAACCCGTCAGGTAGATGGGGACAGGACAGGGGTTCCACGTGTTGGATCACACAGTATTTAATCTCTCTCAACTCTCTGTCTCATTCACACCATCCTCCCTCTCTCCTTCTCACTCCTACACACCATTCAAACCATCCTCTTTCTTTCCTTCCTCTCTCTCTCTCGCTCGCTCTCTCACTGATATTCACACCATCCTCTCCTCTCTCTCTCTCTCTCTCTCTCTGTGTCACATTCACACCATCCTCCCCTCTCCCTCCTTCCTCTCCCATTCTCTCTCGCCTCTCTCTCACATTCACAACCATCCTCTCACCCCTCGAAAGGATCGGTGAAAGATGAAGCATCTCCCCTCTCTCTCTCTCTCTCTCTCTCCTCATTCACACCATCCTCTCCCCTTTCTCCTTCCTCTCCTCTCTCTCTCTCTCTCTCTCTCAAACATTCACACCATCCTCTCCCACTCTCCTTCTCTCCTCTCTCTCTCTCTCTCTCTCTCTCACATTCACACCATCCTCACTTTCTCCTCTTCTCTTCCTCTCTCTCTCACACACACACATTCACACCATTCTCCCCTTTCTCCTCCTCTCTCTCTCTCTCTCTCTCTCTCTCTCTATCTCTCCCTACATTCACACCATCCTCTCCCCTTTCTCCTTCCTCTTCCTCTCTCTCTCTCACACACATTCACACCATCCTCTCCCCTCTCACTCTCTCTCTCTCCTCTCTCTCTCTGATATTCGCACCATCCTCTCCTCTCTCTCTCTCTCTCTCTCTCTCAGTCCATTCACACCAGCCCTCTCCCCCTCTCTCCACAGTTAATGAACAATATGGAGTGCCCTGCATAATGTTTGGGACAAAGACCCATCATTTATTTATTTGCCTCTGTACTCCATGTGATTTGAAATTACAAATCTCAAAATGTGGAGTACAGAGGCAAATAAATAAATGATGGGTCTTTGTCCCAAACATTATGGAGGGCACTGTATTTACGTTCAGTTATGTCTGATCTGTCTGCTTAACACACACAGCAAAACCTTTCACTGTACCTCACTACACTGACGATAATGCACTTGAACCCTCTGCCTCCCCCTCTCCCTCCCCCTTTCTTTCTCTCTCCTCTCCCCCTCTTTCTCTCTCCCTCTTTCTCCATCCCCCTCTCTCCTGCTCCCCCTTCCCTTCCTCCGCCCCCTCCTCTCCTCTAACCCCGCCCCTCTCTCCCCCTCTCTCTCTCTCCCCCCTCCCCCTCCCTCTTCTCCATTTCCTCTCTTCTCTCTCCCTCTCTTCCTCCCCCCTCTCTCTCTCCCTCCCCTCTCCCTCTCTCTCTCTCTCCCCCCCCCTCTCTCTCTCTCTCTCATCCTCTCCTCCCTCCTCTCCCTCTCTCTCTCCTCCCCTCCCCCTCTCTCTCTCTCTCTCCCTCTCTCCCTCTCTCCCTCTTTCCCCGCTCCCTCTCCCTCTCCCCTCTCTTCTCCTCACTCTCCCCTCTCCCACTCTCTCCCTCTCTCTTTCTCTCTCTCCTCTCTCTCTCCCTCGCACTCTCTCCGTCTCTCCCTCCCTCTCTCCCTCCCTCGCTCCCGCTTCTCCCTCCCGCTCTCCCTCCCGCCCTCCCTCCCCCGCTGTCTCTCCCCCCCTCTTGTCTCTCCCCCCCTCTTGTCTCTCCCCCCCTCTTGTCTCTCCCTCCCCCCCCTCTCCCCCCTGTTTCCCCCTCGGTCACCCCCCCCCCCCTCTCCCACCGTCTACCTCCCCCCCCTCCCCCTCTCCGTCTCCCCCTCCCTCGTTCTCTCTCTCTCGCCCCCCCCCTTCCTCTCTCACCCCCCCCTCTCCCCCTCCCTCCCTATCTCACTCCCTCTGTCTGTCACTCCTTCTCTCCAGGGAGGGGAGGGGGGGAGAGGGGGGAGAGTGGAGAGGGGGGAGGGGAGGAGAGAGGGGAGCGGAGGGAGGGTGTGGGGGGGGGAGGACGAGGGGGAGGAGGGAAGGGGGGGAGGGGAGGGGGGGGGGTGTAGGGTGGAGGGGAGGGGGGTGGGGAGGAGGGGGGGGAGGGGAGAACGAGACCAGGGGGTCACAGGTCCCTGGATCGTGGTGGTCTCTGGGTCAAGGGTCACGGCAATGAAGCAGGGTCACGGGGTGTCAGGGGTCGGTCCAGTCAATACCGAGCGATCGGCCGCCCGCCCGCCTCCAGCCAGGGTTCACGGGTCATGACCTCCCGCGACCTCGGACGACCCCTGCCGCTGCTGCTCGTAGGTCTGGGGTCTATGGGGAGAGGTCAAAGGTTAATAAGATCCCACCTCTCTCCCCCCCTTCTCTCTCCCTCCCCCCCCTCTCTCTACACCCCTCTCTCTCTCCCTCTGCCCCATGGCATTCACGATGCGAGCACTCTCTGCCCAAATGCACAACCCCTGTTGAACTCCAGTGAACCTTGGCGACCCCGCCTTGACCCCATGGAAGGTTCGGTGACCCCAGCTGACCCTTGATGACCCTAAATTGAACACCCCCAGTGACTAAGTCCAAATAACCTCGGCGACCCCAATTGACCCCTGATGACCCCAATTGACCCCCTCCCCCCCATTGCCTTTCGTTGGTTTCCCCGGTGACCCGGTGGATGCCCCCAATGGCCCGGACACCCGCCCTTTGACCCCCACGACCCCCAGTTGGATCCCGCGTGGACTTACCGGAGCGGTGTCGGACGGCGAATCGGTGACCACCCATCTCGTGGTGGGGCCGGCGAGCGGTGTGAACAAACTGGTGACACGACTGG
>JAVHYY010000188.1:0-75956 GCA_035221665.1 Okamejei kenojei
CGCCCGCCCCCCTCTCTTCCCTCCCCTTCTCCCATAACTATCCCCGCTCCCCTCCTCTCCTCTCTCTCTACCTTCCCCTCTCCCCTCTTCCCCTCCCTCTTCCTCCCCTTCCCTCATCTCCCCCTCCCTCTCTCCCTTCCCCTCCTTATCTCTCCTCTCCCTCTTCTCCCCTCCCCCTCGCCCCTTCTCCCAACTACTCCCCTCTCCCTTCCTTTCCTCTCCTCTCCTTCCCCCCCTCTCAGGCAGTCACGGGGGAGAATGTGCAAACAGGCCGCGGACATGTGGGTGTGGGTGGGGGGCCAGGTGGGGTAGAGCCGGACCCTGGTGTGGGGGAGGGGGAGACTTAGACCTAGAGGGGATTGGGGAGGGTGTTTGGGGAAGAATCAGGTCGAGAAAGGGTGCGGGCCAAGGTCCCTGGGAAGGGGGTGAGGGAAACCGGCGGGGAGGGAGGGAGAGGGTCTCTGAGCGCCGTTGGCCTTGTCCGGTGTTGTGAGCAGACGTTGTGGTGTTTGTTGACGTGCGGGGTGGTTGAGGGAGGGGAGAGGGCGGGAGGGGGGAGGGGGGGTTTTTGTACATTGAAGCAGCCAAGGTTACTCTCCAAGAGCGCGCCCGTGCGGGCAGGGATGGGACTGGTGCCCGCTCCCCACCCCTCACCCTCTCCTAACCCCCACCCTCACCCCTAACCCTCCCCACACCCCCACCCCCCCCCAAACCGGGCCACCGCACGGTTACTGGTGTGCGTCTCTCGGACGAGACGTTAATCCAAGGCCCCGTTGCCCTGTCTTGGGGGCGGACGTCCCCCCCCCCCTAAAGATGCCGTTTGTTAGAGAGGGGGAGGGGGGTGGGGGGGGGGGCGGTGGGTGGTGGGGGGGTGAAGGGGGGGTGGCGGGGGGGGGGGGAGTGGCCTCTCCCCGAACAGCCCTCATCATGGAAACAGGCCCTCGGCCCCCACCCTCTGCCCGTGCCATTCTGTGTCTAACCCAGCTTCCTCCCCCACTCTTCCCCAACCCCCCCCCCCCCTCCCCCAGTGTTGCTTCCATGTGCCCCCTCCTCGGGATGGGTGGGGGGGGGAGGATTAAACCTGAATCGACAGGCTGGTGGCCGAGGAGAGAGAGACCCCCCCCAGCCTGGTCCCTGGGAAAGGTGGGGCAAGTGACGGCCCTTTTGAAGGGTGGAACACACACATCTATCACACTCACACCACACACACACACACACGTGGACACATCTTCACACACACACAGGTACACACTCACACACACATTACACAACCACACACACACACGCACAGTGTCCACACACCACTCAACGTGTTAACACACAATTTCACACGTTGTACACCCACACACACCACTGTGTACCACACAGACGTGTAACACACAATGTTACACACTGCACACAACCGTGTACACACACCACGTGTACACACACTGTCACACTATACACACACTCACCACACGTTACACAAACACATGTACCACTACACACACACACACCGTGGTACACACTCACACCAAACACACTCGTGTAACACACCCACGTGTACACACTCACTCGGTATACACACACTCCCATAACACACTCTCACATACCACATATCACACACACACATGTACACACACAACCACTTAACACACACACTCAGGATTTCATGCATTACATCCTCATTGTCAGGCTCACACATACACCTCACAACACCACTCCACCTCACACTTACACACACACCGCACTCTCAAACACCACACACATGTACTGCGCTCACAAACACCCGTACACACTCTCACACTCTCCTCCTCACCTCTCACACACATCAGAACGTCTCACACTCAAAACACACACTGTTACTCTTCGCTCGTACACACCACTACACACTCTCACACTCACCCTCCAACAGACGCTCACACACATCTCACCGTTCTCGTGGCCCTCTCCGGGCCGGAGAGTGAGAACCCCCCCCACCACCCAAACCTGCTACACAGCTCCTTCTCCACGCCTCTGTTGTTGTTGCATACGGAATCCATGTTGAATTGAAAGTACCCCTCACCTAACACCCCCCCTCAACTCCCCACTGCTCGCCGTCCACCTCTCCTCCCCTACCCCTCCCTCTCCTCTCCCCTCCCCTCACCTCTCCTCCAGCCCCTCTCTCCCCTCCTCTCCCCCTCGCCCCCACCACCCTGCCGACTCGCTCCCCCTCCCCTCCCCTCCCCTCCCTCCTCTATTCCTCCCCCCCCCTCCCCTCCCCTCCCCTCTCCGTCCCCTCACCTCTCCTCCCTTCACCTCACCTCACCTCCCCTCCCCCCCCCTCTCCTCTCCTCTGCGCCCCTCCTCTGCTCCCCTCCTCTGCTCTCCTCCCTTCCCCATCCCCTCCCCTCCCCTCCCCTCCTCTCCCCGCCTCCCCTCCCCTCCCTCTGCCTCTCCTCCCCTCCCCTCCTCCCCTCCTCTCCCCTCCCCTCCCCTCCTCTCTCCTCCCCTCCTCCCCTCCTCTCCCCTCCCCCTCCATCCTCCCGGCCCCCCTCTCCCCTCCGCCTCCAACACACCAGGCAGATGGTCATGTTGCGTGTTTATCAGTCCTAACTGGGCGTTAATTGTCCTCCCTCCCCCCCCTCTCTCTCTCTCGCCTCCCCCCTTCGCACCCCCCGTAACACTGGTCATCTCTCTCCCCTCTCTCTCTCTCTCTCTCTCTCGTCGCTCTCTCTCTCACCCCTCCTCTCTCATTTAAAAAAATAATTTAGTTTTTTTTCATTTTATGTTCTCCTTTTTTAAAAAAAAAAGAAATGTTAGGTTTGTTGATGTGGCTCTCTGCTTGTTTACTGTGCTGAACCTTGTGTACTCATGGTGTATCACAAACATTATATTACCCGATGGGAAATGAAACTGCCAAGACTTGGTCATCCAATGACTGACAAAATAAGCAAGTTTTTTTTTCAAAAAAAAAACCTTTGTAATATTTATTACTTACAGGTTGTGTTTAATAACGAACCCGTTGAAGCTCTGCAGAGAGATGGTGTATGTGGTAATAAACCATCAGGTCATTATGTCTGACACAGCTCATTCTTGCCGTTTCTTGTCCAAACGCTGTGTTTTTTTGACAATAAATAGACAATAGGTACAGGAGGGAGCCTTTCGACCCGATCCGAGCCAGCCACCGAGCCATTCAATATGATCATGGCTGATCATCCCCCAATCAGTACCCCCCCGTTCCTCTCAGCCTTCCTCCCCTGACTACCTCCGCTATTTTTAAGAGGCCTAGCTAGCTCTTTTTTCAATTGTAAGATACAGCGCGGAAAACCTCTGGCGTCCGCGCCGACAAGGCGATCCCCGCCACCTAACAGCTGTCCCACACACACTGGGACAATTTACAGTTAAACCAAGCAAATTAATCCTACAAACCTGGTATTTCTTTTTGGCGGGTACTTAAAAGGCTGAGAAACTCAGCGGGCAAGCAGCATCTAAGAGCAAAGGAGATAGGCGAACGTTTCAGTTTCGAGACCCTTCTTCAGACTACAGGATCAGGAAACGAGAGGGTATAGACGGTGATTTGGAGAGATAAAGAAACCCATGAAGAAAATATCAAAAAAAGTATCGATGATAAAGGGACAACTGTTTTGGTGTGAAATTGATAAGCTAGTGCACAGGGTGGGGGAGAGAGAATAGAGAGAGAGAGGGAATTGCCAGCTCCGGGGAGCAGCTGAGGGAATGGGACGGGGAGGAGACAGCAAGGTTAACAGAATTGAGAAAATTCAATGTTCAACCAGGTATGCAGACTCCCCAACGGAATATGAGGTGCCTGTTTCCTCCACTTGCGGGTTCTCACCTCTGGCCGTGAGGAGGCCCCAGACCGAGATGTCGGCATACGGAATGGAGGGGGAGTTGAAGTGCAGAGCCACCGGGAGGTCGGGTTGGTTTTTGCGGACCGAACGGAGGTGTTCGGCGAAACGATCGCCAAGCCTCCGCTTGGTCTCACCGATATAGATCATCTGGCATCTGGAGCAGCGGATGCAGTAGATGAGGTTGGAGGAGGTGCAGGTGAACCTCTGTCGGACCTGGAAGGACTGCTTGGGTCCCTGAAAGGAGTGGAGGGGGGAGGTGAAGGGACAAGTGTGGTATTTCTTGCGGTTGCAAGGGAAAGTGTTAAAAAATGCTGTTCTTCAAATTTGCTTTTGGCTCCACTGTGATAGTGGAGAAGGCCCAGGGCAGTGTGATATTATAAATAATCACAATTCTACATCAGTACGAGGGCAGAGATACAGAAACAGGCCCTTTGGCTCCACATATCCTTGCTGTCTGTCCAAAGATGCCATATTTGAGCTGGTGTTGGTCATTTGCTCATATGCTCATACCCTTTAATAACCTGCCTATCCCCATGTACCTGCCGAATGGTCTTTATTTAGTTTAGAGATACACGTGGAAATAGGGCCCTTCGCCCACCACAGTCCTGCCGACCAGCGATCACCCCATTCACACACAAGTTCCCACCCACGATTGTCCCACTCTCCCGTCCACCCCCTAACACCTAGTGGGAGATATACAAGGGCCGTTTAACCACAAAACCCACCCGGCTCCTCCTTTAGGATTGTGGAGGAAACCGAGCACCCGTAGAAACCCAACAAGGTGACGGGAAGGACATGCAAACACCACACAACAGCCCTGAAGTCAGAATCGAACCAGTGTCTACAGCCACCATAGTGTGTAAAAAATATACAGGCCCACCACCCGACAGGCCCACTGGTGGTCCGGCACCTCCTTTAATCCGGACAAAATCACGGGAGTGCACCTTGAAATCCCCGTGTGGAAGTCCCCACCCCCCCCGAAAGTGTGGTGCCCAGGCTGGGCGACCCCACCCAGACTTCCCCGGCCGATCAGCAGGTGGAATTTGCCCCCTGCAGCCGGGGCTCTGGAATATCGGCCTGTCCAGAGCCGGCGCAACTGTTCCCCTAGCCGACTCCCGAGGCCGCGTGGGTTTTCACCAGGTGCTCCGGTTTCCTCCCACACTCCAAAGACGTGCAGGTTTGTAGGTTAATTGGCTTTGGTGACATTGTAAATTGTCCGTAGTGTCGTTTAGGACAGTGTTAGTGTGCGGGGATCGCTGGTCGGCAATGTATCACCCATGATACATGAGACTCACCAGGATAACACGTACAGGATACTGAGTTGGATGATCAGCCATGATCATATTGAATGGCGGTGCAAGCTCGAAGGGCCGAATGGCCTCCTCCTGCACCTATTGTCTAAGATTCTATGATAGACACAAATGTACGAGGCTACCATGGACAATAGACAATAGGTGCAGGAGTAGTCCATTCGGCCCTTCGAGCAACCCAACTTGGCTACCACACAAAGCTTTTTGAGCATTCAATGTGATCATGGCTGATATCATCCCATAGTGATAATTTTGCAATCATCTTACAACTGTACCATAATGTTAATTACATAGTAGGAAGGTCGTTTGTTTGTACCCACTGCAAAGTGGGAAGATAAAGAAAGGTGAAATGAGGAGAGGAAGTTATACTTCCTCATGGTTTTAATTATAATTCCCTTATCCCCTGACTCCGCTATTTTTAAGAGCCCTATCTAGCTCTCTCTTGAAAGCATCCAGAGAACCGGCCTCCACCGCCCTCTGAGGCAGAGAATTCCACAGAAATTCCGTTTTTATTATTGTACAAATACTTTTATTCAGAAAATAAACATACAGAGTATTAACGGCTGCCCATGTTGACAGTTTTACAAACAAATGTTCATCAGATTAATATAACGCCAACTTTATCAACAAAACAACCGACCTCCCGCGGTGACCAGTGTTCACGGAAGTCCCCGTGGTCACCTCTCCAGGGACACGCGGGCACGGACCTAGGCCCGGAAAAAGGGCGGGCAGCCGACCCCAGTGTGACCGTCGCCTGCCCACTACCTGCACCCATGAATGGCCATCTTGACCAGGCCCAGGAGCAGACGGACAGGGAGATCCCTCCCCCTTCTACCGGGTGCCCAAATATCAGGGGCATGGGGCTAAAATGCAGCCACAACTTGAGCAGCCACTTCAGATGGTCGAACAGCGGCAGCAAATATGTAGACATGGAACTCAGTCTCTTCCTCGCCGCAGAAGCGACAGGTGGCTGGCGAACCCATGAACCGGCTTAAGTACCTGTTACAGGCCATGGCCATGTGCAACGCTCTCCACCCCAGGTCCCTGATGTAAAGGGGGAGGACTCCGTTATAGAGAGACGTCCACTGAGGACCACTCCTGCCGTCAGGTGGTTACACGGGCCGCCAGGGTGTGTCGGGACGGAAGACAAGGGAGAGGAGGTGTAGAGTGTGCAGGAGCAGCCTGTACAGTACGTGCCTCTCAGCATCTCGGAAAGGCGGCTCATGTTGCATGGGGCCGGCTCTCGGGAAGGGACCCGGGCCATGGGTCCTATGAGTAATTCCGACGGAGCGGGGGTAAGCTCGGCCAGAATCGCTCCACACACACGCCTCTCCTCGATACCCACCGTGACGGTGCGCACCAAAGATTATAGAGGAGCAAGATGCGCCACTCAGCGAAAAAGGCGTAGTATCACATGTGTGATAGTCGACGCCATGTTAGCGGACTGCCTCGACCAGAGATGGCGTCGACGATGGCGTCTACATCATTGGGAAACTAGGCTCCTCTATAATCTTTGTCTCTCGATCTCCCGCTGTGTAATCCACTCCAAAGCTACAGAGCAGTTGCAAGCAAAGATTATAGAGGAGCTAGATGCATTAGAAAGTTATTATATTTATTTGTAATAGATCTACTTCCTCTCGATCTCTCCCCCTCCCCTCTCTTCTCTCTATCTCCCGTTTCAATCCCTCTCTATCCCCTCTCCTCTCTATCTCTCTCTCTCTCCCCTGTTCTCTCGATCCCTCTCTATCTCTCCCCTCTCTTCTCTCGATCGCTCTCTCTTGCCTCTCTTCTCTCGATCTCCCTCTCTTCTCCATCTCTCTCTCCCCTCGATCGCTCTCTCTCCCCTCTCCTCTCTCGATCTCTCTCTCCCCTCTTGACCTCTCTCTCTCCCCTCTTCCATCTCTCTCTTATCACGATCTCTCTCTCTCCCCTCTCAATTTCTCTCTCTCCCCTCTCTTCTCTCGATCCCCCTCCCTTCCCTCTCTCCCTCCTCTCTCTCTCTCTCCCTCCCTCCCTCCCCTCTCTCTCTCCCTCTCTCTCTCCTTCCCTCTCTCTCCCCCTCCCTCCACCCCTCCGTCCCTCTCTCCCTCCCTTCCCTCTGTGTGCGAGTTGGCAGCCCTGCTAATGCCTTAGGTTCAAAAGAGGATAGAAATAAATTACTTAATGTCTTTGCAAGAAGTTTTAATAAAGCTCTTCTATCTTTTCCATCTAATAAACACAGCAATACATAACACACAGCAATACAAAGACATGAACTTGTGCTGCAACAGAGTCAAGGTTAGAATTGTAGCAATCTTTGTGAGTATCCACATGCACTATGGACTCAAATTCAAGAATAGAAACATGCATAACATGACTGTTAAAAGGAAATGTAAAAACTTCAAAAGTGAACATCAGTAAGTGCATAATTTTCAAAATGTATTTATTTGAAGTAATACTATTCAAGTTCAAATCCAAGTGAGTTTATTGTCATATGTCCCTGATGGTACAATGACATTCTTGACTTTGCTTCAGCACAACAGAACATAGTAGGCATTGACTACAGAACAGATCAGTGTGTCCATATGCCATTATATAAATATATACACACATGAATAAATAAATTGATAAAGTACAAATAACAGATAATGGGCTATTAATGTTCAGAGTTTGGTCCGAGCCACGTTTAATAGCCTGATGGCTAATGGGAAGTTGCTATTCCTGAACCGTTGCAGTCTTCGGGCTCCTGTACATTCCACCTGAAGGTAGCAGGGAGATGAGTGTGTGGCCAGGATGGTGTGGGTCCTTGATGATGCTGCCAGCCTTTTTGAGGCAGCGACTGCGATAGATCCCCTCGATGGAAGGAAGGTCAGAGCCGATGATGGACTGGGCAGTGTTTACTACTTTTTGTAGCCTTTTCCTCTTCTGGGCGCTCAAGTTACCGAACCAAGCCACGATGCAACCGGTCAGCAAGCTCTCTACTGTGCACCTGTAGAAGTTAGAGTCCTCCTTGACAGACCGACTCTCCGTAATCTTATCAGGAAGTAGAGGCGCTGATGTGCTTTCTTAATATTTGCATCCGTGTTCTCGGACCAGGAAAGATCTTCAGAGATGTGCATGCCCACGAATTTGAAGCTCTTGACCCTTTCAACCATTGATATAAACGGGACTTTTGCTTCAGCAGCAGCAGTCTCTACAGGAGGCTTTAAATGTTTGAGTGAGTCTGTGTGTGTGTGAGAGTCAGTGTGTGTGAGTATGTGTGTGTGCGAGTCTCTGTGTGTGGATCTGTGTGCGTGTGTATATATGCGTGCTTATATAAAAGCGTGCTTGATTGAATGATGACTTCTGAGATATATTATCAGATTATCTTGGTTAAAATTTGACCGCGGCAAAGCGACATAAAGACGCTGTGGGCAGCAACAAGAGACACAACAAGAAATAACTTAATAATTCTCAGCTTTGACATTTAAATTGTTCTTATATTTTAAGAGTTATTCACATTAATAAATCCTTTTTCCACTTTTCATGCCTGTGTGTTCTTCATCACAATGGGAACCAAATGGGCAGGAATGGATACTCTGTGGGAGAGCCACTCAGAGCAAAGATCCTATAGTGGAGCAAGATGGACCACTCCTGTGAAAAACAGAGTAGGTTTTTTTTATCACCTCAGTCCTAAATGACCTCCCCCTTATTCTAACACTGTGGCCCCTGGTTCTGGACTATGGAAAAGTGGGATAACATTAGCTATCCTCCAATCCACAGGAACTGATCCTAAATCTATTGAACATTGGAAAATTATCATATGTATATATGTATGTGTATATCTGCATGTATATGTATGTGTATATATGTATGTATATGTGTGTGTATATATATGTGTGTGTTTATATATGTATGTGTATATGTGTGTATATATATATATATATATGTATGCCTACGTATGTATGTATGTACGTATGTATGTATGTATGTATGTATATGCATATGTATGTATGCATATATGGTTTATGTACATCATCTGACAAATAAGATAGAGAGCAATAGTGACGCTTTAAATCAAAGTTTCTTCTGATCCATGAAAAGGAAATGTATTTATCTCTCAAGGGCCTGTCCCACCATGTATTTATATGAATGTGTGTTTTTGTGTGCCAGTAGTTTTGCGCAGTGTGTGTGGAAGCAATACAAGGGAAGCTGCACGATACCATGCTAGGGAAACTACGCAAAGGTCGGGCTGGGGAGGAAAGATGAGAGGGAAGTGGGAGAACAGGGGGAAAAGGGATGGAGAGAGAGGGAAGGAGGAAGAGAGAGAGGGAAGGGAAAGAGAGAGAGGGGGAAGGGAAGGAAGAGAGAGGAGGGAGAGGGAGGGAGAGAAGTAGGGAGAGAGGGGAGGGAGAGAGGGGAGGAAGAGAGGGAAGGGAAGAGGGAGAAGAGAATCGAGAGGAGATCGGGAGAGGAGAGAAATCGAGAGAAGAGCGGGGAGAGAAAATCGAGAGGGGGAAGAGAGCGAGAGGGAGAGAGAGAGATCGTGAAGAGGTCGAGAGGGGAGAGAGATCGAGAGAAGAGAGTGGAGAGAGAGATAGAGAAGATAGGGGAGGGGGAGAGAGAGATCGAGATCGAGAGATAAGTAAAGATCTATTACCAAATAAATTCTAATAACTTTCTAATGCACCTTTGCTCCTCTATAATAATTCATTATAACCACATAACAATTACAGCACGGAAACAGGCCCTCTCGGCCCTTCCAGTCCGTTGCCGACCATTTGTTTTCCCCTAGTCCCATCTACCTGCACTCAGACCATACCCTCCTCCATTCCCTTCACGTCCATATACCTATCCACTTACTCTTAAATGTTAAAATCGATCCTGCCTCCACCACTTCTGCTGAAGCTGATTCCACACAGCCACCCACCCTCTGAGTAAAGAAGTTCCTCCTCACGTTACCTGAAAACCTCTGTCCCTTAATTCTCATGTCATGCCCTCTTGTTTGAATCTTCCCTACCCTCAATGGAAAAACGTATCCACGTCAACTCTGTCTATCCCTTTCATCATTTTAAAGACCTCAATCAAGTCCCCCCATTAACCTTCTGCGCTCCAAAGAATAAAGACCTAACTTGTTCAACCTTTCTCTGTAACATAGTTGCTGGAACCCTGGCAACATTCTAGTAAATCTCCTCTGTACTCTCTCTATTTGTTGACATCCTTCCTATAACTAGGCGACCAAATTGTACACCATACTCCAGAATTTGGTCTTACCAATGCCTTGTACAATTTTAACATTACTTCCCTACTCCTATATATTCAATGCTCTGATGTATAAAGGCCAGCACACCAAAGGCTTTCTTTACCACCCTATCTACATGCGATTCCACCTTCAGGAACTATGCACAGTTATTCCTAGATCCCTCTGTTCCACAGCATTCCTCAATTCCCTACCATTTACCATGTACGTTCCTATTTTGATTTGTCCTGCCAAAGATGTAGCACTTCACATTTATCAGCATTAAACTCCATCTGCCATCTTTCAGCCCACTTTTCCAAATGGCCCAAATCTCTCTGTAGACTTTGAAAATCTACTTCATTATCCACAACACCACTTAATCTTAGTATCATCTGCATACTTACTTATCCAATTTTCCACCCCATCATCCAGATCATTGATGTACATGACAAACAACAGTGGACCCAACACAGATCCCTGAGGCACCCCACTGGTCACCGGCTTCCAAACCTGACAAACAGCTATCCACCATTACTCTCTGACATCTCCCATTCAGCCACTGTTGAATCCATCTTGCTACTCCGCCCATTAATCACCCAAAGATTGAACCTTCTTAACCAACCTTCCATGGGGAACCTTGTCAAAGGCCTTACTGAAATCCATATAGACAACATCCACTGCTTTACCCTCATCAATTTCCCTAGTTTACCGCTTCAAAAAATTCAAGAAGGTTTGTCAAACATGACCTTCCAGGCACAAATCCATGTTGACTGTTCCTGATCAGACCCTTGATTTATCCAGATGCTTATATATATTATCTCTAAGTATCCTTTCCATTAATTTGCCCACCACTGACGTCAAACTAATAGGTCTATAATTGCTAGGTTTATTCTTTGAACCTTTTTAAAACAATGGAACAACATGCGCAGTACGCCAATCCTCCGGCACTATTCCCGTTTCTAATGACATTTGAAATATTTCTGTCATAGCTCCTGCTATTTGTACACTAACTTCCCTCAATGTCCTAGGGAATATCCTGTCAGGACCTGGAGACTTATCCACTTTTATATTTTTCAAAAGTGTCAGTACTTCCTCCTCTTTGAATCTCATAGTTTCCATAGCTACTCTACTCTTTCCCCTTAACTCACCGAGTTCAATATCCTTCTCCTTGGTGAATACCGAAGAAAATAAATTGTTCAATATCTTTTGGCTCTGCAGATAGCTGTCCATTCTGGTTCTCTAATGGTCCAATTTTATCCCTCGTTATCCTTTTGCTATTAATATAGCTGTAGAAACCCTTTGGGTTTACTTTCACCTTTCTTGCCAAAGCAACCTCATATCTTCTTTTAGCCTTCCTAATTTCTTTCTTAAGATTCTTTTTACATTATTTATACTCCTCTAGCACCTCATTTACTCCATGCCTCCTATAATTATTGTAGATATCTCTCTTTTTTCGAAAACAAGTGTCCTAATTTCCCATGAAAACCATGGCTCTTTCCAATTTTTACTATTTCCTTTCAACCTAACAGGGACATAAAGATTCTGTACTCTTACAATTTCCCCTTTAAATGTCCTCCATTTCTCTTCTACATCCTTCCCATGAAACAAAGTGTCCCAATTCACTCCTTTAAAATCCTTACGCATTCCTCAAAGTTAGCCTTTCTCCAATCAAAAATCTCTACCCCAGGTCCAGTTCTGACTCTCTCCATAATTATATTGAAACTAATGGTATTGTGATCACTGGTCCGAAGTGCTCACCAACGCATACCTCCGTCACCTGACCTGCCTCATTTTCCTAACAGGAGGTCCAGCACTGCCCCTTCTCTGGTCGATACCTCTATGTACTGCTGCAAAAAACTATCCTGCACACATTTTTACAAACTCCAAACAATCCAGCCCATTTTACAGAATGTGTTTCCCAGTCTATTTTTTGGAAAATTGAAATCTCCCACAATCATTACCTTGTGCTTACTACTAATATCTGCTATCTCCTTACATATTTGCTCTTCCAATTCACGTTCCCCATTTGGCGGTCTATAATACACCCCTAAAAGTGTTGCTTACACCGTTCCCACTTCTCAGTTCCACCCAAATAGCCTCCCTAGACGAGCCCTCTAATCTATCCTGCCAAAGCACTGCTGTAATATCTTCTCTGACAAGCAATGCAAACACCTCCCCCTCTGGTCCCTCCAATTCTATCACACCTGAAGCAACGAAATCCTGGAATATTTAGTTTCCAATCACAGCCCTCCTGCAACCATGTTTCACTGATTGCCACAACATCATATTTCCAGGTGTCAATCCAGGCTCTAAGTTCGTCCACCTTACTTACAATGCTCCTAGCATTAAAATATACACATTTTAGAAACGCACCATCCCTTATTCTCGGTCTATTATCTTTTTCATCTTTCTCGCCTACATTTTTGGATCCGAGTGCTTCCCTTCTCTGCCTCTTGCCCCACACCTTGACCCCTAGCCCCCTCTACCCGAGTCCCTCCCCCCAGCCTTTCTAGTTTAAAGTCTCCCCAGTAGCCTTTGCAAATCTCCCTGCCAGGATATTGGTCCCCCTCGGGTTCAAGTGCAACCCGTCCTTTGTGTACAGATCATGCCTTCCCCCCCAAAAGAGGTCCCAGTGATCAAGAAACTTGAATCACTGCCCACTGCACCAGTCCCTCAGCCACGCATTTATCCTCCACCTCATTTTCATTCCTACTCCCACTGTCACGCGGCACAGGCAGTAATCCTGAAATCGTTACCCTTTTGGTCCTTCTCCTTAACTTTCCCCCAACTCCCTAAATTCTCCCTTCAGGACCTCGTCACTTTTTCTGCCTATGTCATTTGGTACCTATGTGTACCACAACATCAGGTTCCTCTCCCTCCCTTATCAGAATCTTTTGGACACGTTCTGACACATGCGAGACCATGGCACCAGGGAGGCAAACTACCATCCGGGTCTTCCCGACTGTGTCCACAGAAATCGCCTATCCGACCCCCTAACTATAGAGTCCCCTATTACAATTGCCCTCCTCTTTTTGCTACCCTTCTGAGCATCAGGGCCGGTCTCTGTGCCGGAGGCCCGGCCGCTGTTGGTGCCCCCAGCTAGGCTGTCCCCTCCAATCGTACTCAAACCCGAGGACCTATTTTCCAGTGTGTACGGTCACAGGGGTACTCTCTAGCCCCTGCCTCTGCCCCTTGCCCTTCCTAACCGTGACCCACTTGTCTGCCTCCTGTGGCCTGGGAGTGACTACCTCCCTGTAGCTCCTCTCTATGACCTCCTCACTCTCACTGAGGAGACTGAGGTCATCGAGCTGCTGCTCCAGGTTCCTAACACAATCCTTTAGGAGCCCCATCTCAACACACCTGGAGCAGATGTGGATGTCTGGAGGGCTATCAGATTCCTGACCTCCCACATCTGACATCCAGAACAGTACACTGCCCTGGCCTTCATACTGCCCCCCCTACACAGGATACAACAGCAACACAATACAAAGTACACAACAAACTGCTGGGATCTGACTGTAAATCAGCTACGTACCCTAGTCCCACTTCCACCAATCAGCGGCTTCCTCAAAAAAAAAAACCCACTTCTCCAAAAATGGAATGTTATGGATTTGGGTTTTTTAAAAAAACAAGCCCCGCGCTAGATTTTATAGCTTACCGGTCGGGTGTCGCTCCTCCCCCTCCTCCTCTTCCAACGGCCTCTGTGGGCCTCTGAAAGAAAACAAAGCCCCGCGCTAGATTTTGAAGCTTACCGGTCGGGTGTCGCTCCTCCCCCTCCTCCTCTTCCAACGGCTCCTGTGGGCCTCTGCCCAACGGCTCCTGTGGGCCTCTACTCTACTAGCAACTGCTCTGTAGCTATGGAGCGGATTACACAGAGGGAGGCATCCGCCAAAATGGTGGCCGTGACGTTCCGTTACGTACTACACAACGGGTCCATAGGATTTCGGAGGAGTGGTCTATCTTGCCTCCTCTAGTATCTTTTGGTGCGGACTGGCCACCCTCGCAGCCACAACACCCCCCCCCCCCCCCCCCTCCCCCTGTGGAGCAGCGTCCTGGCTTAAGGTGACCAGATTCCTGGCTTTAAGTAGATCTCCATAAAAGCCAGATAACTCCCGCCTAGCGAGTCGACTGATGCCCGCTACCGGGAGCCGTGTGCCCTCCTGGAGGCAGCGACCCTGGTGGGAAAAGTGCGTCGCCAGCGCGTGCCATCTAGGAGGCCACACGGAGTACATATACCTCCGCAGGGCCCTGAGACAGAGTGCCGCCACCTGGGTACGGACGCAAACCAGCGCCTGGCCGTCCTCCTCCAACGGGAGACTCAGAACCCCAGTAGAGACCCAATGATTCCTTTCTCCCCAGAAAAAGTTGACCAATCTCCTCTGGATCATGGTGACAAATAAAGAGGGCTGGACCAGAGTGGCCAGCCAGTACCACAACATAGAGGCCACCAGCTGGTTTATGACCAATGCTCTCCCCCGGTAAGAGAACACACCAAGGAGGCCTGACCAATGCCCTAGCCGGGCGATGACTTTCGCCTCCAGCTCCTGCCAGTTTGCTGGCCAAGCCCCTCAGTGGGACTCAGGTAGACCCCCAGATAGAGGAGGTGCGTGGTGCTCCATGCAAAAACTGCCATCTCCTCCGGCAGGGAGTCCACCTCCCACTGACCCACCAAGGCACCAGCACACATCCCATAGTTGATCCTCACGGAGGATGCAGCTGAGAAAACCTGCTGGCACTCACGCATCCACCGCAGGTCAACAGGGTGGGTGAATGTCAGAAGGACATCATCAGCATAGGCCGAGAGAACCACATCCACCCACGGCCCCGGTAAGGCCAGGCTTGCCAACCGCCTCCGGAGAAGGCACAGGAATGGCTCTACACAGATGGAATCCAGCTGGCCGGACATCTCTGACGTACCCCCCTCCTAAAGTGAATGGGGGCCAACAAAGAGCCGTTGACCTTAACAAGGCACTCCGCAGCAGCGTACAAAAGCTGGACTCGGGCCATGAAGTGTGGTCCAAATCCAAACGCCTGCAGAGTCCCAAGAAGGTAGTCGTGCTCCACCCGGTCAAATGCCTTCTCCTGGTCAAGGGAGAGAAAGACGACTGACTGACCAGCCCCCTGGGACAGATGGATCAGGTCCCGGACCAGATGGATATTGTCCTGGATGGACCGGCCCAGGACTGTGTTGGACTGGTCCGGGTGGATCACTTGGGACAGCACGGGACCCAGGCGATTCGCCAATGCCCGTGCAACGGCTGCGCTGAGGAGAGAGACCGGGTGCCAGTTCTTGGAGGCCGTGACCTCTGTTGTCCCGGCAAAACGGATAATCCAGAAAGGCTCTGGAACCAAAGGTGCTGGAAAATCAGTGGTGGATCGGTAATAGAATTCTTGAGAGCCACTAGAAAGTTGCTGCTTCACCGCACCGGAGACCTGGGTTCGATCCTGACTACGGGTGCTGTCTGCACAGAGTTTGCACGCTCTCCCCATGACCTGCATGGGTTTTCCCTGGCTGTTCCCGTCCCCCCCACACGCTGCTGGAGTAACTCAGCCAGTCAGGCAGCGTCTCTGGAGAGGAGGAATGGGCGACATTTCGGGTCGAGACACTTCTTCAGGCTGAGAGACGGGGAAAGAGAAACGAGAGATATAGACGATGTAGAGAGATATAGAACAAATTAATGAAAGAAGTGCAAAAAAGTAACGATGATAAAGGAAACAGGCCGTTGTTAGCTAGGTGAGAACGAGAAACTGGTGTGGCTTGGGTGGGGGAGGGAAGGAGAGAGCGGGAATGCCTGCGTAATTTGAAGTTAGAGAAGTCGATGTTCATACCGCTGGGGTGTAAGCTGCCCAAGCGAAATATGAGGTACTGTTCCTCCAATTTGCGCTGGGCCTCACTCTGACAATGGAGGAGGCACAGGATAGAAAGGAGAGGAGGCGGGGAGCGGGCAGCGGGCAGCGATGCATGCATCAACCAAAGGATGGGTACGTTGAGGGGACGGGGCCCAATGGGTCCCACTTGGTCTAGTAACTATTAAAAGTCTGATCTTGGATGTGTGTGTCTGTGTTTGTGTGTGTATAATCACATCTGCTCGAAAAAACGACATTCTAACGGTAAAAGCTTTACATATTCCTGTAGAGTTTTATCCCG
The DNA here is from genome assembly GCA_035221665.1 of Okamejei kenojei. NCBI lineage: Eukaryota > Metazoa > Chordata > Chondrichthyes > Rajiformes > Rajidae > Okamejei > Okamejei kenojei. The sequence goes on from JAVHYY010000188.1 coordinate 16,486, forward strand.
TGGAGTCCAAAATCGCTTTATCTGAAAAAATCATGCTTTATTTCTCACAAATCTGAAATAAACAAGCTGATGACGTCACAATGGGTCTGCTCCGCGCGGCCTGCTGCACACTGTTTTCCATGCACACCCCTCCTCCTCTACCCCATCCTCTTCTCCCTTTCTCCTCCCCCTCCCTCTCCCCCTCCCTCCTCTCTCCCCCCTCCTCCGCTCCTTCTCCTCCTCTCCCCCTTTCCTCTCCCCCTTTCCTCTCCCCCTTTTCTCAACCTCTCCACCACTCTTCCCCTCCTCCTCTCCCCCCTTACTCTCTCCCCTTCCACTCCCCCTTCCTCTCCCCCTCTCTCCCCCCCCTCTCTCTGTCCCTCTCCACCCTCCCACTCCCCCTCACTCCCCCCCTCTCTCCCCCTCCTTCTCTTCCCCTCCCTCTACCCCCTCTCTCCCCCCTCCTCTTGCCCCCCTTTTTTCCCCCCGGCCTCTCTCCTCTCTCCCCCCCCCTCTCCCTCTCCCTCCCCTCCTCCAGTCCCCCTCTCTCCCCCCCCTCTCTCCCCCCCTCACTCCCACCCTGTTCTCTCCAATATCAAGGGGGGGGGTGGTTAGTGTGTGTGCGATGCCGCAAGCTGCCCCCCCCCCCCCCCCCAGCGCAACTGCGCATTGAGAGGACGGGTCCTCCTTGGTCTAGTAACTATTAAAACTCTGATCTTGGATTTGTGTGGGTGTGTGTGTGTGTGTGTGTGTGTGTGTGTGTGTGTGTGTGTTTTTCACATCTGCTCGAAAAAACGAGGCCCTAACGGTAAAATGTTTACATATTCCGTTAGAGAGTTCTCCCGTCAAGTCCAAAAACTACTTATCTGAACATTTCAGGCTTTATTTCTCGACATTACTGAAAATGTTTAAAAATACTTTGAATTAAAAATGGTTTTTATTTAAAATTATTCCTCAGAGCTTCCAACACACTTTGAACACAAGTTGCAACACACGAACACTGCCAGGAACACTGAACTTTTCAGCTCAATGGCATCGCACAGCAAGTTCACCCAACATTTGCAACAATGTTGCCATCATAGCTCCTGGCAGGACAGGAGGGGGAGGGTCAATTGGAATTGCAATTTTTTTTCAACTCCAAAGCTGGGGGAGGCTCACGAGCTATGATCTTTGCTGAGGAGTGCTTGAATCTTACCTTCGGCAACGGCTTGAGTTGGAGGACCATGCCTCCCATGGGGGCTAAGGGTAGGGGACAGGTGCATTGGGGGAGCAGACCCAACGGGTCTGCACTTGGTCTAGTGCCTCTTAAATCTTTCCCCCTCACCTTAAAGCTATGTCCTCTGGTTCTCGATTCACCTACTCTGGGTAAAATAATTTGTGCATTCACCCTATCTACTCCCCACATTATTTTATACACCTCTATAAGATCTCCTTTCATCCTCCAGCGCTCAAAGGAATAAACCCCCAGCCTTCCCAACCTCTCTTTGTAGCTCAGGCCCTCAGTTAGAGGTTGGTAGATATGACATTGTGGGGATTACTGAGACGTGGCTGCAGGAGGATCGGGCCTGGGAACTTAATATTCAGGGTTATACATCCTATAGAAAGGACAGGCAGGTGGGCGGAGGAGGGGGGGTAGCTCTGCTTGTGAGGGATGGAATTTAGTCCCTTTTGAGGAATGGTAAAGGCAAGAAGACACTAATTGGTGTTATCTACAGACTCCCAAATAATAGCCCGGATGTAGGGTGTAAGTTGCAGCAGGAGTTAAAACTGGCATGTAACAAAGGTAATGCCACTGTGGTGATGGGCGATTTCAATATGCAGGTAGACTGGGAAAATCAGGTTGGTTCAGGACCCCAAGAAAGAGAGTTTGTAGAGTGCCTCCGAGATAGATTCTTAGAGCAGCTTGTAATGGAGCTGACCAGAGAAAAGGCAATTCTGGATTTAGTGTAAAGGAACAGCTTGAAGGTAGTGATCATAATATGATTAGTTTTAATCTGTAATTTGAGAAGGAGAAGGTTAAATCGGAAGTGTCAGTGATGCAGTTGAACAAAGGGGACCATGAAGGCATGAGAGGGGAGCTGGCCAAAGTAGACTGGAAAGGGATCCTAGCAGGAATGACGGTGGAACAGCAATGGCAGGAATTTCTGGGCATAATCCGGAAGATGCGGGATAATTTCATTCCAAAAAGGAAGAAAGATTCTAAGGGGAGTAGGAGGCAACCGTGGATGACAAGAGAATTTAGTGATAGAATGAAACTAAAAGAAAAGATGTATAACACAGCAAAGAGTAGCCGGAAGCCAGAGGATTGGGAAACTTTCATAGGACAACAGAAGGAAACAAAACGGGCAATACGGGCAGAAAAGATGAAGTACGAGAAGAAGTTGGCCAAGAATATAAAGAAGGACAGTAAAAGCTTCTTTAGATATGTTAAGGGAAAAAGAGTAGCAAAGTCAAATGTGGGTCCCTTGAGGGCAGACATGGGTGAAATTATTATGGGGAACAAGGAAATGGCAGAAGAGTTGAACAGGTACTTCGGATCTGTCTTCACTAAGGAAGACATAAACAATCTCCCAGATGTACTGGAGGACAGAGGATCTAGGAGGGTAGAGGAACTGAAAGAAATGTTCATTGGGCGAGAAATAGTATTGGGTAGGCTAATGGGACTGAAAGATGATAAATCCCCTGGGCCAGATGGTCTGCATCCCAGGGTCCTCAGGGAGGTGGCTCTAGAAATAGTGGACGCATTGCGGTGATCATTTTCCAATGTTCAATAGATTCAGGATCAGTTCCTGTGGATTGGAGGATAGCTAATGTTATCCCACTTTTCAAGAAAGGAGCGAGAGAGAAAACGGGGAATTGCAGACCAGTTAGCCTGACCGGTGGTGGGAAAGATGCTGGAACCTATTATTAAAGAGGCAATAATGGGGCATTTGGATAGCAGTAAAAGGATCAGTCCAAGTCAACATGGATTTATGAAAGGGAAATCATGCTTGACTAATCTTCTGGAATTTTTTGAGGATGTGACAAGTAAAATGGATGAAGGGGAGCCAGTGGATGTAGTGTATCTAGACTTTCAGAAAGCCTTTGACACGGGAGACAGGTGACTAAAATTAGAGCACATGGTATTGGGGGTAGGGTGTTGACATGGATAGAAAATTGGTTGGCAAACAGGAAGCAAAGAGTAGGAGTGAACGGGTCCTTTTCAGAATGGCTAGCAGTGGCGAGTGGAGTGCCACAAGGCTCGGTGTTGGGGCCGCAACTGTTTACCATATATATTAATGATTTGGAAGAGGGAATTAGGAGCAACGCTAGCAGGTTTGCAGATGACACAAAGCTGGGTGGCAGTGTGAACTGTGAAGAGGATGTTAGGAGTTTGCAGGGTGACCTGGACAGATTGAGTGAGTGGGCAGATGCGTGGCAGATGCAGTATAAAATAAATAAATGGGGTTAGGTTAGGTAAGGGGGAGGTGCACCAGTCACTGAAAGTTGGCGTGCAGGTACAGCAGGCAGTGATGAAAGCTAATGGAATGTTGGCCTTCATAACAAGTGGATTTCAGTATAGGAGTAAAGAGGTTCTTCTGCAGTTGTATAGGGCTCTGGTGAGACCACATCTGGAGTATTGTGTACAGTTTTGGTCTCCTAATTTGAGGAAGGATATCCTTGTGATTGAGGCAGTGCAGCGTAGGTTCGCGAGATTCATCCCTGGGATGGCGGGACTGTCATATGAGGAAAGAATGAAAAGACTAGGCTTGTATTCACGAGTTTAGAAGGCTGAGGGGGATCGTATAGAAGCATAAAAAATTATAAAAGGACTGGACAAACTAGATGAAGGAAAAATGTTCCCAATGTTGGGCGAGTCCACAACCAGGGGCCACAGTCTTAGAATTGGAGAATTGGAATGAGCTGTAGTTGTTGTGTACATGAACTTCAGCAAAGCATTCAACAAGGTTCCACACGGTAGGCTGCTCTGGAAGGTTAGATCGCATGGGAACCAAGGAGAGATAGCTGAATGGATAGCAAATTGGCTTCATGGAAGGTAGCAGAGGGTGAGTTGGATGATCAGCCATGATCATATTGAATGGCGGTGCAGACTCGAAGGGCCGAATGACCTACTCCTGCACCTATTGTCTATGTTTCTATGTGATGGTGGAAGGTTGTTTCTCAGACTGAATGCCTGTGACCAGTGGTGTGCGTCAGGGCCCGTTACTGTTTGTCACCTACATCAATGATTTGGATGAGAACATAACAGGGCAAGATTAGCAAATTTGCTGATGAAACAAAAGTGGGTGGTTTTACAGGTAGCGAAGATGGTTGTGAACGATTGCAGCAGGATCTGGATCGATTGGCCAGGTTGACGAAGGAATGGTTGATGGAATTTAACACAGAGAAGTTTGAGGTGTTGCATTTTGGGACGTTTAACAAGGGCAGGACCTACACAGTGAATGGTAGGCCTTAGGGAAGCGTCGTAGAGCAGAGGGATCTAGGAGTGCAGGTGCGTGGTTCCTAGAAGGTGGAGTCGCAGGTAGATAGGGCGGTCAAAAAGGCTTTTGGCACATTCATTAGTATTGAGTATAGAAGTTGAGATGTCATGTTGCTGTTATATAAGACGCTGATGATGTTGCATTTAGAGTATTGTATTCCGTTCTGGGCTCCATGTTATAGGAAAAATGTTGTCAAGCTGGAAAGGGTACAGAGAAGGTTTACAAGGATGTTGCCAGAAATAGAGGGTCTGAGCTCCAGGGAGAGGTTGAGCAGGCCGGGAATCTATTCCTTGGGACGTGATCTTATAGTGGTGTACAAAATCATCAGAGGAATAGAACAGGTAGATGCACAGAGTCTCTTTCCCAGAGTAGGCGAATCGAGGACCAGAGGACATAGGTTTAACGCAACGGGGAAAAGATTTAGTAGAGGTCTGAGGGGTAAATTTATCACACAAAGGTTGTGGGTGTATGGAACAAGCTTCCAGAGGAGGTTTAAGAAACAATTAGACAGGTACATGGATAGGACAGGTTTAGAGGGATATGGGCCAAAAGCAGGCAGGTGGGACTAGTGTAGCTGGGACATGTTGGGCAGTGTTTACAGGTTGGGCTGAAGGGCCTGTTTCCATGCTGTATCACTCTATAACTCTATGAGTTGCAACCACAGTTTTAGCTGCTGGCTTTGACAAAATGGTGTCAGATTGCTGTTGGTCCTCACATAGGCCCTTATGTCCCATTAAATAGATGCCAGTATCTCCAACATGGCTGCCACTGGTTGTAAGATGCTTGCCAGTCTCTAAAATGGCTGGCAGTCTCTAAAATGGGTGCCGGGCCTGGTCTGATGGATCCATCCAACCTGTTTTCAGCTTGAACAGATAAGCCCACGTTACCCTTGTGAGGGATAAAGTGATTAAACCCCATTAAAGTAAGGAGTTTTAAAGAGAATCCGAACTGAGAGGGGCTGGAGAGAGGGTTCTGACACAGCTGTGTCTGAAGGTTGCCAGACCCATCCTTGAGTCCTTGAGTAAGAAGTAATAGCATTGTATAGCAGTAGAAGGGAGTGATGTAGAGAGATCCATATCAGTGGAATGGAGTGATAGATGGGACCCTTGTCACTATAGCTTAGCTTTAGTACTGATATAGGAGAACTGAGAGGGTTCACTAGGAGGTGAGTAAAACTAGGGTAGGTCATGAGCAACTGAGCATGCTTAATAGAATAAATGAATATTACAACACACCCTGGTCAAGAAACTGCTCATTACCATGAACATGTTTGAACATGTGATGTATGATATGGGAGGTGCGAGGGGATGTACGGTGGGATGTACCTACAGATTGTGCACCTCAGACCCTGATTGGAGAAGGGTCCAGAGGGGAGGTTGAATGTAAAATTCTGTGTATAAAGGGGGATGACTTCTTTGGCTTCGGTGTGTCTCGATTTGGAGAGGCACCCGGGTCTGCAGAGTCGAGAGGAATAAAGAACTCTTGCTTCCAAGATTTAGTCTTTGAGCGGTTATTGTGAGCACAAAGCGTATCTCACAAATTGGGGGCTCGTCCGGGATCGCCACTCCGGCTGCTTGTTGGAGGCAAAGAAGGAGGGGAAGGTGCACCCTGCTGATTTCAGCAGTCTCCGATCTCCTTGCTTGCCATCAGCAGTTTGAGCGAGTGATATTCGGTGGGAAAGACTCGGGAAGCAAGAGGGGGTGTAAGGTAAATGCGTACGGGACAGTCGAGCGATTCTTGTGCACAGGACCCAGGTAAGAAAAGCGACTATTAAGTATTGCCTGGGCGGCCGGGGTCTGTCGGACGGGAATAGTCCGACGAGACGATGGGAAACCGGAACAGGAAAAGTAAGGGTCCGGGGAACCAGGATGAGGCTCATACTGATATGGAGCCTAACATTCCGCCCGATAGTCCGTTGGGGCGAATGTTGTATGGATGGGGTGAAGGGAACACCTGGGGTAAGAGTAAGGAAACTATGATAAAGTTTTGTTACTTTGAGTGGCCAAAGGAGCCTATTCGAGGGAGTGCAGTGTGGTGGCCGCGGTTGGGTTCAAATGAGGACTGGGTGGGACAGGCGTTGAATGTTTTTGTGAATGAAAGACAAATGCCGAATCAAATAGAAAAGGAATATGCCCAGTGCTGGAAACCCAATAATGGGATGTTTCCGTTAAAGACGGAAAGAGAGCAGGATGAACCTGACTGGCTACCAATTGGTGATGATCACCTACGGAGACTGCCCCCGCCATATGAATCCCAGCCCCCAAATATATCCCCATCAGCGCCGGCTGCATCTGCCCAGGAGGTCCCACTAAGCCAGAGCGGATCGGCAGTAAACCTGTCCGCTCTTGTCTCAGAAGAGACAGATAATAGAGAATTACAGAAAGTAGAATGTGAAGGAGAGAGCCAGTCAGATAAGGAAGAGGAAATAAAAAGTGAGGACAAGGATGGGACGGGTGTCCCAGGCAGTAGTCGGAGGACGCGATCTCAAACGAGGGCAGCGGAACAGAGATTAGACCGATCTGTTCCAATGAAGCCCCTCAGGGAGGTCCCGTTAGGGGGAAATGCCGGGGGGATGGGATTTGTAAATGTGCCTCTCACCAGTATGGAGGTGAGGAACTTTAAAAAGGAGATGAAAAGTTTATTGGAAGACCCCTTGGAACTGGCTGAACAAATAGATCAGTTCCTAGGGCCAAATATATGTACATGGAAAGAAATGATGTGGAATTCTCTGCCACAGAAAGTAGTTGAGGCCAGTTCGTTGGTCATATTTAAGAAGGAGTTCGATGTGGCCCTTGTGGCTGAAGGGATCGGGGGGTATGGAGAGAAGGCAGGTACAGGATACTGAATTGGATGATCAGCCATGATTATATTGAATGGAGGTGCAGGTTCGAGGGGCTGAATGGCCTGCTCCTGCACCTAATTTCTATGTTTCTATGTTTTTATGAAATATATTGAGTTGTTTCAAACAATCACATTGAAGTAAGAATGGAACTAATGTGATGTGTGTGTAAAAACCGGTTTTGTATGAATGAGGAAGCTTGTATATGTGATAGGTTTGTTTGCTGTGGGCCACATGTTGTAAGGATATGTATGTGTGTTCCTTTAAGAAATTGTAAGCAATGGGGGAGGTTATTGTAAGGTAACGGACAATGCTTTGTATCATCGCAACTTAAAAAGGGAAGTTGGAAAATGTAGGTTGCTTGGCTTCTATAGATTTCTTTTCAGTAAAGTTAATTTGGAAAATTGTTAGTCGTATGTATTTAAACTAGGAATTGGAATTTGAGAATTGTAGGGGGAATGGTTTGAACAAAATTAGAAATAAGTTAATTACTGAACAACAAGCAGCTTTTATAGTTTGTTTAGATAAACATTCTGCTTGGAGAAGGGTAATAAATTAATGGGGCCCAGGGAAAAAAAAAAAGGAGTTGGCAGACAATGATGTCAATAATGGGAAGTTTGTTTACTTCAGCAGAAAGACAGATGGTCAGACAGGCAGGAGAAGGGGTTACAGGCTCAAGCGGGAGCAGCAGATGCGGGAGCAGTAAAATATCCCATTACTGCGCCGAATTGGAGTAACCAAACAGGGGAAGGAAGAAACAGTATGAGAAATCTCAGGGAAATAATAATTAAGGGAATCAGAGAGGCCGTTCCCAAGGGACAAAATTTTGAACGGGCTTTTGAAAATCAGCAGAACAAGGACGAACCTCCGACAGTGTTCTTACAAAGGTTAAGGAGGAATGTCCAGCAGTATTCGGGGATAGACCCTGATACGGCCGCAGGTCAGCAGTTGTTAAAGGTTAATTTTGTAACAAAATCATGGCCAGATATTAGAAAGAAATTGGAAAAATTGGAAGATTGGAATGACAAACCATTGAATCAATTGTTAACAGAGGCTCAAAAGGTATATGTAAGACGGGATGAGGAGAAACAGAAGGGAAAGGCAAAAATGATGTTGCAAGCAGTACAGCAAGGAGTACAGAAGGGGGGAATCGAAGGTGATAGAAGGCCGGGTGCTCATGGAGACCGGGGAAGGGGAAGCGGTAGTATTGGAGGACGAGGAAGAGGTGAATGGGGGGACCGAAGTAGGGGTCCCCGGGAAAACAAGGAACAAGAATCAAGAAGATGGTACACGGGGCCACCCCGGTGTTATTATTGTAAAAAGGAGGGTCATTTCAGGAGGGAATGTCCCAAGCTACGACGGGAGGTGCAGTCGTACGCACTCATGGAGGAAGAATAGGGGAGTCAGGGGTTCCGTTCCCTGGGGTGTATGGGATACACACGGGAACCTCTGGTAAACTTGAGATTAGGACCCAGGGAGAGGATATGATATTTATGGTAGATTCGGGAGCAGAGAGATCGAGTGTAACTAAGGTACCAGAAGGAATTAGATTGGGTAAAAAACAGGTTAGAATCTCAGGGGTAGAAGGGAAAGTGATGACATTACCCGAGGTAGAAGGGGTGGTGGTAAAAATATGAGAATCGGGAAACTACGGAAGATTTAATCTTGGTACCCCAGGCAGGGATAAATTTGATGGGGAGAGATTTACAAATCCAATTAGGAATGGGAACAGCCCCCGTAGGGGGACAGATAATAGTCCAATTGTATAAATTGACCACAGAGGACGAGGGAAGAATAGTCCCGCAGGTGTGGGCCAAGGAAGGAAACCGGGGAGGGCTGCAGATCCCACCCTTGAAAATAGCTCTGAAAAAAAAAAAATGAGGCAGTACGGGTAAGGCAATATCCAATTTCTATGGAAGGAAGGAGAGGACTTCAGCCAATTATAGAGAACTTACTAAAGGACGGTATATTAGAGAGTTGTATGTCCCCATATAACACCCCCGTACTCCCCGTAAGGAAGACCGATGGGACGTTCAGATTGGTCCAGGATCTCAGGGAATTAAATAAGGTAGTTAGAACGCGACACCTGGTAGTCCCGAACCCGTATACCATAATGGGACGGATACCCCCGAATCACAAGTGGTTTCAGTGTGGTAGATTTAAAAGACGCTTTTTGGAGCTGTCCCCTGGCTGAAGAGAGCAAAAACCTTTTTGCGTTTGAATGGGAAAACCCAGAGACCCAAAGGAAACAGCAGTATCGGTGGACTGTGCTTCCTCAGGGATTTACGGAGTCCCCGAACCTGTTCGGACAAATATTAGAACAAGTATTAGAGGACGTTCCGAGGACTGATGAGACACAGCTGTTGCTGTATGTGGATGACCTATAACTATCAGGGGAAGAAGAGGAGGCAGTTAGGGACGCAACAATAACCCTCCTGAACTTTCTGGAAAGAAAGAGGGATGATTACAGCTAGAGGGAAAGAGTTGGCTCATGAGCAGTTAATTGAAAAAGCTTTGGAAGCACTAAAATTGCCAGAAAGAATAGCGGTGGTCCATGTAGCAGGCCACCAGAGAGGGAATTCGCTGGAAGCTAGAGGGAATAGGGCAGTCGATAGTGCCGCTAAGACAGCGGCGACAGAAGGAACGGTAAAAATGCTGTCTCTGATACCGTTGAGAGAGGGAATAGAGAAGATACCTGTATTCTCGCAGGAGGAGGAAGATAAAATGAATGAGTTGGGTGCCCGGCGCTCCACGGACGGGAAGTGGTGGACGCCGGACAAAAAACAAATAATTACTAAAGGATTGACGAGGGATTTGATTAAACAACTACATTCGCAATCGCACTGGGGAGCTCAGGCTCTGTGTGACACGATACTACGGACTTATGCCTGTAGAGGCATTTATACTTTAGCCAAGCAGGCGGTGTCTGGTTGTGTAGTGTGTCAGAGGGTGAATAAGAAGGTAATGAGAGCTGTCCCAGGGGGAGGACAACAATTGGCCATTAGACCCTTCCAGAGAATACAGGTGGACTTCACAGAACTACCAAAGGTACAGCAGTGGAAATATCTTCTGGTTATAGTGGATCACTTCACCAGGTGGGTAGAGGCATTTCCCACGATAAATGCCACTGCCCAGGCAGTCACTAAGATACTGCTGGAACATATCATCCCACGATATGGAGTAATTGAATCCATAGATTCAGATCGAGGAACACATTTTGCTTCCAAGGTGCACCTATTAATTTGTCGCGCCTTGGGAATAAACTGGAAGCTGCATACTCCATGGCACCCCCAGAGTTCGGGGAGAGTGGAACGGATGAATGCCACTCTAAAAATTCAGATAACTAAATTAATGGAGGAGACGGGGTTACCCTGGACTAAATGTCTACCAATTGCTTTATTGCGAATACGGACGGCACCACAAAAGGATATTGCGGTGTCTCCCTATGAAATGTTGTTTGGATTGCCTTATTTTGGGAAGGTGGAAGGCACACCAACCTTTGAGGGAGGTGATGTGTTCTTGAGGAACTATTTACTGGCAGTGTCTCGTTCCTTACAGAATTAAAAGCTAAAGGATTATTGGCTCAAAGCCCACCACTCGACTTTCCAATACATGCTGTAAAGGCCGGCGACTGGGTACTGGTCAAGAATTGGAAGGAGGAGAAACTCCAGCCCAGGTGGAGCGGACCGTACCTAGTATTACTGACAACCGAGACAGCAATACGAACAAAAGAAAAAGGGTGGACCCACGCGATCCGGGTTAAAGGACCCGTCGATCCACCCGTTCCTGATGAGGAGGAACAGTGGATGGTGAAGCCAGGAAGCAAACCCCTAACAGTAATTTAAAAAAAAAAAAGCATTGAATGTATAACTGACAGTATGAAAGGAGCAGTCGTGGTATTGTTTGCTTTGTATGTAATTGTGGTAAAAGGTATTAATAATTGGTGATAAATGTTATCATCCTATCCAATACAGAGGGCGGACAACCAGATCATTTACCTATCATTCCCATGTGAACAATGTATGCCATAACCAGAAGACTAGAACCATTTGTGAAGAGGGGGGAAAGGAGTATTTGATGGTAGGCAATAGGGGGTATATAGGGAAGTTTGGGCCCGTTACCTGCCCAAGGGGAGAGAGATGGGTTTGTGTACAGTTAGTTTTCCCTTCTCAGATCGTAAAATGGGCAATAGATAAGATGAAGGAGGAAGTAATAAAAGAGGTTACAGAAGTAGTAGTCACTAAGCCTCCCCCTCCCCCACCTACTCAGCCTCAAGTGCACCAGACACTGTACGAAGAGATAAAGAAGCAGATTGAGATCCCTGGAGTTTGTGGACTTGGCCCTCCGGATAGCTGGAATCCTGAATGTGACTAACTGTTGGGTCTGTGGAGGACCACTGATGAGTTCACGTTGGCCGTGGAGGGGATCCATTGTTGAAGTATGGGACCTGATGGGGTGGAACCTGACAGTTGGACAAGACCGAGATCCCCAGGTATGGGTCCTGGCAGACGCTCCGGTCGGGACTGAGTGTATCGCTAGGCCCTGGGCAAAGGATGCCGTCCTAGTAGGCAGCAGCCCCTGCCAGCGCATCGTCACCCAGTGGCCAAATCAGTCCCGAGTGTGGTGGCCAGAGGAGCCTAAATGGTATCTAACTAAGAAATATGGGAAAAACTGCGCTATCTGGATGAAGACCAATGGAGTGGAATCGGCTGGACTATGGAACTGCAACGGGAACAACCCTTATCAGGCGATCCCAGTATTGCGAGATATATGGAACAAGGTTGCTTCTAGTGGACCGGCCCCTGAAGGACTGTTATGGATATGCGGATACAAGGCATACTCGGTGTTACCGATGAATTGGAGTGGGACTTGTTTTATTGGACTGGTACAACCTGGATTTTTCCTGTTAAACACCAAAGAAGGACGGTCGTTAGGAACACCTGTATTTGATGACCTATATCGGAAAAAGAGGAAAATAGACATTGGAGAATGGAAAGATGATGAATGGCCACCAGCAAGAATCATCTCATACTACGGACCAGCCACTTGGGCACAGGATGGATCCTGGGGCTACCGAACACCAGTATACATGTTAAACTGGATCATAAGGCTTCAGGCAGTACTGGAGATAATTACCAACCAAACTGCGGGGGCGCTGGAAATGCTGGCAAAGCAGCAGACGCAGATGAGAGCAGCGATATACCAGAACAGGTTAGCCCTAGATTACCTCCTGGCAGAAGAAGGAGGGGTATGCGGGAAATTCAACCTCTCTAATTGCTGTTTGAACATCGATGATAATGGACAGGCAGTGATGGACATATCAGAAGGGATCCGTAAGTTGGCACATGTTCCAATACAAAAGTGGAATTCGATTATGGGAACCCAATGGTGGGATTCCATCCTCGGAGGAACATGGTGGAGAACGGTGGGACTCGGTGTTTCTATGTGCAGAGGCTGGACTGATCTTTATCCCCTGTTGCATCCCTTGTTTTAGGGAACTTATTACCAGAAGTATAAGTCAGATGCAGGCGGTAGTCATGCCTATGGGAGAGAGAGGGGAAATACAGAGAATAATGATAATGCGGCCAGGGGAGGTTCATGATTTACAGGAAGAGAAGGTTAGGACAATGTTACGTCAGTTCGAGTTGAGGGAACTTGAAATGAGGGTTTAATCAGTGTATGCGTAGCAAAAGAAAAAGGGAGGATTGTGAGGGATAAAGTGATTAAACCCCATTAAAGTAAGGAGTTTTAAAGAGAATCCGAACTGAGAGGGGCTGGAGAGAGGGTTCTGACACAGCTGTGTCTGAAGGTTGCCAGACCCATCCTTGAGTCCTTGAGTAAGAAGTAATAGCATTGTATAGCAGTAGAAGGGAGTGATGTAGAGAGATCCATATCAGTGGAAGGGAGTGATAGATGGGACCCTTGTCACTATAGCTTAGCTTTAGTACTGATATAGGAGAACTGAGAGGGTTCACTAGGAGGTGAGTAAAACTAGGGTAGGTCATGAGCAACTGAGCATGCTTAATAGAATAAATGAATATTACAACACACCCCTGGTCAAGAAACTGCTCATTACCATGAACATGTTTGAACATGCGATGTGCGATATGGGAGGTGCGAGGGGATGTACGGTGGGATGTACCTACAGATTGTGCACCTCAGACCCTGATTGGAGAAGGGTCCAGAGGGGAGGTTGAATGTAAAATTCTGTGTATAAAGGGGGATGACTTCTTTGGCTTCGGTGTGTCTCGATTTGGAGAGGCACCCGGGTCTGCAGAGTAGAGAGGAATAAAGAACTCTTGCTTCCAAGATTTAGTCTTTGAGCGGTTATTGTGAGCGCAAAGCGTATCTCACACCCTCGATTAACATCTACTCAAGAAAGTCTTGTCACAGTTCCAAAACACCCGCCTCAGTGCGTGCAAAGGAACTATTTTAAGATTTATTTCCTCCCGAGGCATATTAAAGAAGAAAAGCGGGCTTTCTTCTTTAACATATTGGTTTCTTGCCGATTTGTGAATCTTCTAAAGTGGTTCCAAGCCGATAATTGTTCCTGGAATGTTGTTAATGTCAGGAATCACACAGCACCGAAACAGGCCCTTCAGCCCAACGTGCCGCCAACCAAGATGTCCCATTTACACTGGCCCATATCCCTCTGAACCTTTCCTATCTGTGTACCTGTCAAAATGTTTTTTAAATGTTGTTATAGTAACTGTCTCAACTACCTCCTCTGGCAACTCGTTCCATACACCAACCACCCTCTGATGTGAAAACAATTGCACCTCTAGTTCCTCTTAAATCTTTCCCCTCTCACCTTAAACCTATGTCCTCTGGTTCTTGAATCCCCTAGACGGGGTAAAATATTCTTATCTTTATCTGTTCCCCTCATGATTTTCTTCACCTTTATAACGTCACCGCTCATTCTCCGGAGCTCGTAGGAATGAAGTCCTAGCCTGCCCAACCTCTCCCTGTGGCTCAGTCCCTCGTGTCCTGGCAACATTCTCATACATTTTCTCTGCACCCTTTCCAGCTTGACAACATTTCCCATTTACCTTTCAGGGAACTATGTACCTGCACTCCATAACCCCCTGCTCTACAACACGCCCCAGAGCCCTGCCGTTCACAGTGAAGGTCCTGCCCTGTTTGACTTCCCAAAATGCAGCACCTCACATTCATCTGTATTAAACCCCATCAGCCATTCCTCAGCCCAGCTGCTCAGCTAATCAAGAGATCATTTTGAATGAATGAATGAAGAAGACTGAAAAGCAGGACTTCTAGGGTGGTTCTCTCTGGATTGCTTCCAGTACCTCGTGCTAGTAGAGACATAGGGGATCTGAATGTGTGGCTGAGGGGCTGGTGCAGGGAGCAAGGGTTTAGATTTATAGACCACTGGGATCTCTTCTGGGGTAGGGGTGATCTGTACAAAAGGGACGAGTTACACCTTAACTGGAGGGGGACCGACGTTCTGGCAGGCAGGTTTGCTAGGGCTACACGTGTGGATTTAAAATAAATAGTGGTGGGGAGGGATTGACAAATTGGGAGTATAAAGATGGAGTTGAAGGGGAAATGAGTACAGGAAAAGTTACAAAAGATTCTCGAATTAATGGGAAGGAAAGTTTGAGAAGGAATAAAAGAGTAAGGTCAGGGCCAATTGCGAGCGGTGTGAGGGGGGAGGTGAATACGGAGGTCAAAGTGCTGTATATGAATGTGCGAAGTATAAGAAATAAAATGGACGAGCTTGAGGCTCAGTTAGAAATTGGCAACTATGATGTTGTGGGAATTACTGAGACATGGCTGCAAGAGGGCCAGGGCTGGAAACTGAATATACCTCCTATCGAAAAGACAGACAGGTGGGCAGAGGGAGTGGGGTAGCTCTGTTGGTGAGGAATGAAATTCAGTCCCTTGCAAGGGGTGACATTGAAACAGGAGATGTGGAGTCAGTATGGATAGAACTAAGGAATTGTAAGGGTAAAAATACCCTAATGGGACTTATCTACAGGCCCCCAAATAGTAGCCTGGTTATAGGGTGAAAGTTGAATCAGGAGTTAAAATTGGCATGTAGCAAAGGTAATGCTGTGGTTGTTATGGGAGATTTCAACATGCAGGTAGACTGGGAAAATCAGGTTGGTACTGGACCCCAAGAAAGGGAGTTTGTGGAGTAACTCCGTAGATTCTTAGAGCAGCTTGTATTGGAGCCAACCAGGGAGAAGGCAATTCTGGATTTAGTGTTATGTAATGAACCGGATTTGATAAAGGAACATGAGGCTGAGCCATTAGGAGGCAGTGACCATAATATGGTCAGGTTTAATCGACAATTGGAGAGAGAGAGGGGTAGATCGGAGGTGTCAGTGATACAGTTAAATAAAGGGGACTATGGGGCCATGAGGGAGGAGCTGGCCAAAGTTGACTGGAAAGATACCCTAGCAGGGATGACAGTGGAACAACAATGGCAGGTATTTCTGGGAATAATACAGAAGGTGCAGGATCCGTTCATTCCAAAGAGGAAGAAAGATTCCAAGGGGAGTAAGGGATGACCATGGCTGGCAAGGGATGTCAGGGACAGTATAAAAATTAAAGGGAAGAAGTACAACGTAGCAAAGATGCGCAGGAAGCAAGAGGATTGGGTAATGTTTAAAGAGCAACAGAAGATAACTAAAAGGGCAATACGGGGAGAAAAGATGAGGTACGAAGGTAAGTTAGCCAAGAATATAAAGGAGGATAGTAAAAGCTTCTTTAGGTATGTGAAGAGGAAAAAAATAGTTAAGACCAAAGTTGGACCCTTGAGGACTGAATAGGTGAATTTATTATGGGGAACAAGGAAATGGCAGATGAGCTGAACAGGTACTTTGGATCCGTCTTCACTAAGGGGACACAAACAATCTTCCTGATATAGTAGTGGCCAGAGGATCTGGGGTGACTGAGGAAATGAAGGAAATCCACATTAGGCAGGAAATGGCATTGGATAGACTGATGGGACTGAAGGCTGATAAATCCCCAGGGCCTGATGGTCTGCATCCCAGGGTACTTAAGGAAGTGGCTCTAGAAATCGTGGATGCATTGGTGATCATTTTCCAATGTTCTATAGACTCAGGATCAGTTCCTGTGGATTGGAGGGTAGCCCACTAATGTTATCCCACTTTTTAAGAAAGAAAAGTGGGCGAGAGAAAACAGGGAATTACAGACCAGTTAGCGGTGGGGAAGATGCTGGAGTCAATTATAAAAGATGAGATAGCCGAACATTTGGATAGCAGTAACAGGATCGTTCCGAGTCCTAGTCTGAAGGCAAAATCATGCTTGACTAATCTTCTGGAATTTTTTGAGGATGTAACTAGGAAAATGGACAAGGGAGAGCCAGTGGATGTAGTGTACCTGGACTTTCAGAAAGCATTTGATAAGGTCACACATAAGGGATTAGCGGGCAAAATGAGGGCACATGGTATTGATGGTAGTAGAGTGCTGACATGGATAGAAAATTGGTTGGCAGACAGGAAACAAAGAGTAGGGATTAACGGGTCCCTTTCAGAATGGCAGGCAGTGACTGGTGGGGTACCGCAAGGCTCGGTGCTGGGACCGCAGCTATTTACAATATACATCAATGATTTAGATGAAGGGATTCAAAGTAACATTAGCAATTTTGTAGATGACACAAAGCTGGGTGACAGTGTGAACTGTGAGGAGGATGCTATGAGAATGCAGGGTGACTTGGACAGGTTAGGTGAGTGGGCAGGTGCATGGCAGATGCAGTTAAATAGTAAGATTAAATGAGAACTTACCAGTTTGAAGTTTGATCTTTATTTTATGAGGAGTTGCGATGAGGGATTTTGTGAAGACCCCACCAGCACGCATGCACGACATTCTTCAAAGCAGCGGTGTGGAATCACAGATTAAACAACAATGACTAAATATAGTAAGATTGAAGAGACTCTATTTACCAGTTGACCTTATAGTAGAGGGTTGGGAGCGGAGGGCACAAAATCCCTCATCGCAACGCCTCATAAAATAAAGATCAAACTTGAAACTGGTAAGTTCTCGTTTAATCTTGCTATTTCATTTCGGAGTCACGTGGTGACTTTGTGAAGATTTCAAAGCTCTGTGATTTCATGCCCTGGATCACGTCCATGCTCACACACTGCCGCATTTCTGATGGAAGGAGTATGTTAACGTATTTCAGACTTGAACAAGCTGAAAAATAAAATAGTATTAATACAAATCAAAAACCCCTCACTCGGGGATAAACGTTTCTTGGGGACCAGTACTTAAAACTGTCTCCGCAAACGTTGCGGGAGCGGCTACAGGTTTATTATAAAACCGCTGGAACGTTGCTTCGCTGGCCCAGCCTGCTGTTGCGAGGATATGGTCCATGGGAACCTCCATGGTCCTCGCCGCTGATGTGGATGCAGCCCTGGTAGAATGAGATTCAAAGATATTTGTATTAATACCTGCTGCATCCAATACCACCCTGAGCCACCTGGAGATAGTCTGCACCGTCACCCCGAGATGAGGTTTCTATTGGCTGATCAGTAGGCCTTTCTCCATTTTCCTGATGGTATGCGTCACTTTGATATAGTGACGTATGTAGGTGGCTATGCAGAGCCTCACATCAATGGGGTATGCCGGAAATATTAATTGCAGCCCTGTAGTCCCAGGTCTGTGCTGCTTGAGTAACTTGTCAAAGAAGAAAGTTGCTCTCTCAGGGGTTGAGACCATGTTATCCAATTTGATTTTTTTTTTTGCAAGGTCTGAACCCGTTGTGCCGAGGTTAGCGCCATTAACATCACCATCTTCAGGGTGAGTTTATCCAGCGGTAGTCCAATCATTGGCGACCAGCTCCTGAGTAGGGTCAATACTACCCCTATATCCCAGGTGATGTTGTATCGTGGCCGGGGAGGGTTCGAATTGAAGATACCCCTCATGAATTTGGACACGAGCTAGTGAGACCCTACTCCTATACAAAGGTAGGATGACAGTGCGCTTCTGGCACTGTTAATGGCACTGTAGCTGAGGCCCTCATCATGATGAAGCCCCGCGAGGAATTCCAGCACATGGGGAATCATGGCAGAGTCATATGTAATGTTGATCCGGCTGCAGTAGGCCTCCCATTTCCTGATTTGGGTGAGGTACTGTCGTCTTGTGGATTCTCTGCACAATGCTGCAATGGTGTCCACTGTCCTTGGTGTTAGTCCATATTGCAGGAGTGGCATCTTCAGAACCTGCAAGCCAACAGGTTCAGATGACCATGGCACGGATGATTTTCCCCTGTTGTGGGGTTAGTTACCAAATCCGGGCATTTATTAATATGTGCCCATGGTTCTTTAATCATCTCAAGGACCACCGGATACCATGGTTGTGTAGGCCAGTCGGGTATTATTAAGTGACTGATGAGGCAGAATGGAGGAAATGCATAGAAAAACCATTTCCCCCAGTGCAGCGAGAAAGCGTTCATCGCTACTGCCCCAGGATCTGGTTCCCAAGATACATATGTTGGTATCTGATGGTTCAACTTGGACGCAAAAAGGTCGATATCTGGTGTTCCATATTTGGCTATAATTTTAGCAAATATTTGGGGATTTAACATCCACTCAATGTTATCATTGAATACGCGTGACCTGGTGTCCACCACTGTATTGAGCTTACCAGGAAGCTGATATCCAAATATTTCTTTCTATACACCAGAGCCGATTGAGTTTGCCAATTCATCACAAGATATTGACTTGATACCACCCATATGATTCAAATATGCCACCACAGTGGTGTTATCTATTTGAAGACGGACATGCGTATGATGTAAATTCATGCAATAAGCTCGCAGCCCGTGAAATGCTCCTAGCATTTCCAAATAGTTTATCCCTTGTGATAATAGAAGGGTAGATTCGTGTAAATCCCATCTACCGCCACTACTGGAAGTGGTGTCGGTAGCTCCCCAGCCTTGGGCACTTGCGTCGGTTTGTACCACGACTGACGGATTCGGTACAATAATGGGATTGAATGAGTCACGAATATTATCAATCCACCATTGTAACTCAACTTTTGCCTTGATTGGCAGCTGCATAGGCCTATCAAAATGTTAGCATTTGTTTTTAATGCTGAAATTTTTGTTCTTTGCAAATTTTGATAGTGTAGTGGGCCAAATCGCGCAGCTGGAAATGTAGCTACTAGTTTCCCAATTACCTTAGCAGCATGTCTGATTGTTGGTTTCCTGGCGCAAGCAAGGTTGTTACATGCTTCAATAATATCCATAGCCTTGTTATCTGGGATGGTAATAATCATCTGATTGGTGTTAATTGTGAATCCCAGGTAGTTCATGACCTGTGAAGGGTAGAACTTAGACTTGTCTGGATGGATGACAAACCCTAATTCTTGAAACAATGTTTTAGTAGCTGTCACTGCTAAATTTGTCGATTCCATAGTCTTTCCCACAATCAAGATGTCATCTAAATATGCCAATACTGGTTTCAAAATTTTAGTAAATAACCTAGGGGCTGTTGTAAGCCCATTGGGTAGGGCTCTATATTGCCATAGTTGATCCATCCAGACAAACTTCAAGAACTTTTGGTCTTGTTTCCGTATGGATACTGAATAGTATGCATCTTTTAAATCGGTGCAAGCCATGAAGCACCCCTTGGAAATCCGTGATTTAGCTGTTTCAAATGTGTCCATTTTAAAATGGGTATATTTTACAAAAGTATTCAAATGGGTTAAGTCAATAATAATCCGACATCCACCATCTTTTTTGGTTTTGGTAAAGATGTTGGATATGAACTCAAAAGGATCGTGTATCGTCTGAATACTTTGTAATATAAATGAGTCTGAAGTTATAGAGCTCCATGCATCCCAGAATAAACGTAATCTCCCACCAACTTGTGAGGTTAAACATGCAGCACTCGCATGAGAACCAGACCCCCCTTACCTCCATGGTTACCGGCGGGGCCTGATGTTCTGCGTTTTGGCGCTCCGTTGTGTTGCTGGGGTGTGGTGTTGGCGCATCTTCTACGCCGGTCGCTGCCCTAAAAAAGGCTTCTGTTGTTGGGGTGCAGCCGGAGTGTAGGCCCTTGATGTTCTTTCAGGTAGCCCCCGAGGTCTTACGTATGGATTTTGTCTGCGAGATGCCGGCCTGCTGGAGGAAGGTGGTTTCATCAAACCGACTGCCTTCGCCTCCTCGTCCAGGTCCTTGACCTGTTTGGACAGGTCCTCACCGAACAGCTGTTTCGGTGGCGGCATCGCAGATGCCTTGCACAACCCCGCAAACTTGGGGTTGAGAGTTGGTTTTATGGAGATTTTCCGGAAGGAGTTTATCTCGTACTGTGTATTACACAGTAGCGCAAGAGCATCTTCCTGCTCCTCCGTCATCTCCGTGCCGTCAATCGACCTGGCAAAGGCAGGGATTCCCGACGTCCACAGTTTCAGAATTTTTTTAAGTTTAAGCTCCTGAGCCCTAATCCCTGGACTGATATTGCCCCAGATGGGCGTGTTAACTGTCGGTACGTTCAGCGAAACACAGTTGTTCGGGGCGTTGTATTTATGCATTGTCTCGGTCAATACCTGATCCTGCAGCTGGTGCGTTGTGAGGAAGTCAATGCTCGCCGCTAGTTTTGGCTGCAATGGCTGTCCTGTATGCCCTGGCTGGGCAAATTTGGAAACCACGTCGAGTAGTTCCTCTTGAGGTATTTCAGGTGTTGCAGGTTCCTGCGCCAAGTCAGCCTACCCCTCTTCCAAGTCAGCCAGCTGCTGACTCCTGGCACTCCCCACCGATGAAGGGGATATGCTGGGTGGCCCAGATGCATGTCTCCTGGAACCTAAGGGCATCCGATCCTGCTGAAGGAGATCTCGCTCAAGGAGTCGCTCCATCATGCGCTCCATGCGGGCCATGCGACCGCCGCCGCAATCTGCGGACAGCAAGTCGACTTCCTCAGGTTCCCCTGAACGACTGAGGCTTCTGCCGTAGGCCCACACCTCGTCGAGGTGATGACTAGGGTGCCTAGGCAGGATGTCACTGCCTGCCGCTCCTGCGGGGCTCTGCGACTCCCGCGCGGACATGCCGCTAGTCCGCGGTCATCCGGACTGAAGCGGCCCGCCTGTCTGGAAAGACATAAGCGGCGAGGAGTCGGTTCCAGCCGCCAAAGCGGGGTTCACCGATATCCGCGCGGGCTTGCCGCCTGTCCTCCCCGCGACAAAGGCGACGCATGGTCATGTCCAGCCGCTAACGCGGGGTTCGGTGGCCGAAATATGTTGCCACCTGCCCGCGATCTGGCAGGTTCCGCCGGTGGTGAGTCTGCGTCAGTCGCACCTGCGTGGCTCCCGGACTCAGATCTCGATCCCTCACCGGTCTGCGATCTGGCGGACTGCTCCGGTGGCAAGTCGACACCGGCCGTCGACCTCAGTGCGGTTCTTTACCTGGTCCGCCCTCTGGTGACCTGCAATGGAGGGGAGAGAACGTGCCGCAGAGCGGGGAACACGCTTACGCACCTTCATGCCACTGTCACTATGTTTAGGTGACAGTGGTAGGGTGTCAGGGTCTTGCCCATCCTGCTCCCGCGCGGTGCTCCTACCACTATGTGGCTCCTTAGTCAGCCGTGGTGGAGAGTCGGGTCCTGGTTGCGTAGGGCTCCCCGACTTCTGCGTTCTTTTCCTGGCCCGACGAGCGGGTGCTGCCATTGTAGCGGGCAGCTCCGGGGAATGCAGCCGCTGACTCCTGTCGGAAGTCCCGCGGCAGGAGGCATGTTCTGCCTTACTCCTTTTTCCATCATCCCTGTGAACATAAAAACTATCCACAGGAACTAACCAACTCAAGGTTAGTTTCACTTACCTGAGCGGTCCTTTTTGAAGGACTGGTGGAGGAGCGCACTCCCCCGCCAGCCGTTGACTGCAACTGTGAACGACAATATGTCGCGCATGCGTGCTGGCAGTCTTCACGAAGTCACTCACGTGACTCCGAAATGAAATAGTAAGATTAAACGAGAACTTACCAGTTTGAAGTTAGATCTTTATTTTATGAGGAGTTACGATGAGGGATTACGTGAAGAGCCCACCAGCCCGCATGCGCGTCAATCTTCAAAGCAGCGGTGTGAAATCACAGGTAACAGTTGTTGAACTGAATATAGTAAGATTTGAGAAACTAGAACTACCAGCTGATCTTTATGAGAGAGGGGTGGGAGTGAAGGGCACGTAATCCCTCATCGTAACTCCTCATAAAATAAAGATCAAACTTCAAACTTGTAAGTTCTCGTTTAATCTTACTATTTTACTTTGGAATCACGTGAGTGACTATGTGAAGATTTTGAAGCTCTGTGACTTCATGCCGTGGAAACGAGTCCATGCGTCACACACTGCATCAATTGACCAGGGATGAGTGACATTTAATAAAACATGACATAGATTGAAACATGCTGGTGCTTTTTAATGATAATAGTAATCCCACTCATCCAGGAGGAATTAAATATAGAACATAAAATAGTGTTGGCAAATACCCCCAGTCAGGCAAATGGGTTTGTTATAACACATTTGGAAATTCGCTGGTTTGACCATCCTGCAGCCATTAGGATGAGGTCCAGCAAACACTCACAACCCTCGCTGCTGATGTTGTTGCAGCCCTGGAGGAGTGAGATTTGAAACATCCATGTTCACTCGTTTTTTCGGCGCTCCCGCGGCAACAGCTGCGTCCGCTGGACTGGAGGGCGGCAGTTTTGGCAGCTTTGAACGGCCCAGGCCGTGGAGTTGAACCGGCCCGCTCGCGGAGCGCGGTTCAACCGCGGGACTTATTTACATCACCCGGTGCGGTCACAACATCGGACGCCCGGGTCGCCTCAGCGCAGAGGAAGAGGAAGAGGAAGAAGGGAAGAGACAAAGACAAGATTTTTGCCTTCCACCACAGTGAGGAGGTGCCTGGTGAACTCACTGTGGTGGATGTTAAATATGTGTTTATTGTGTGTTTTGTTATTTACTATATGTATGTCTGCAGGCAACGAAATTTCATTCAGACCGCAAGGTCTGAATGACAATAAAGTTTTCCAAGACTTTCCAAAATGACCTACATGGTACTTGAGAGCTTGCCCCTTTGCACAATGTAAGTTCTGATAATGCAAAGGCCCCAATTACGCAGCTGAAACAACCACTAATTTGCCAATTTACACTGGCCACAATCTCTTGCCCCAGGGCGGAGTCACAGACAATTAATAGAGTTAAAGGTACATCGCAATCTACAACTCCAGTTAGTATCAACTTAAATTTAACTGGATGGATGAGAAACCCCAATTTCTCAAATATGAGTTTTGCGGCTGAAAACAGCTAATTTAGCAAGATTCAGCATTTTAGAATATCATCCAGATAGGGGTAAACAACCTGGGAGCTGAAGTTGGCCCATTTCGCAACACTTAACTGCTATCGTTGCCCATCCAGCTAAATTTCAAATATCTTCGGTGAACCCTGTTGAGTTCTGTTTCCGTCCTCAGGTTCTGATTCCATCCTTGCATTTGGAGGATAGGACTGCTGGGGTGCATGGATTGCACATTTTCCCTCAGGGCCGGCTTGGGCATTGGCCTTTCAAGCTGCCATCAGCTTCAGTGCTGGCCTCGCGATCCATCTGTTCACTGCCGGCACTTTGTTCCTGGAATGATGTGACGTCAGGTCATTGATGCTTACCAAGCTCCAGGTTTTATGCCATAGGGTGGAAGCCAACTCTTTCTTGCAGCGGCTCCTCCGTTTGCATGGATATCGCAACCCTTGATGCCATGACAGAATTCTAGACCTCACGCATGCCCTCCAGTATGTTTCACAGACATACTTCCAAATTTGGAGTCAGTCATACACTGATTGCCTATGCTCTCCTCCTCAGAGAGGGAGCTATAATGTAGCACAGTAACAGGCGCTGCTACAGGTCCCCGACAAGACCTGCGCTGATATGGCCCCGTCCATGGACCATATCAGGATTGAGCATCTCCTCGGTGGGATGAATGTCCTGCGGACGCATCCATGCTCCACCTGGGTAAACGTCCGAGGACGTACCCATGGAGGAGAAACCGCCTTATTTCTTCAAGTAGCGTGTCGTGAAGTGTTCCCTCACGACATACCGCCAAACTGCGATTGCCTAGCTCCCCTCCTCAGACAGGGAGATATAAAGCAGCCCTGCACCAGGCGCTGCCACGGGCCCCCGAGACCAGCGCTGATATTACTCCCTTCTTTGGAGTAACAGGTGGAGCATCTCTCTCATGATGCTATCCGGAAAAGAAACATCCGAAGATGCTCCCACTGCAGGAGGTGAATTCTCCTGGCTGGACTTATCCGAAGTTAACCGGCCTGTTGAGCCGGTATTTCCCACGGAGCCGAATTCCCCGTGGCTTCCGCAGCCGGCGGTCTTCATGGCCGGGTTTCGCCGAGCCGGGTTTTCTCTCGCAGAGCTGGGATTCCCCGGGGTCTCCGCAGCCGGGTTTCCCTGAGCCAGGTTTTCCCTCATGGAGCTGGGATTCCCCGGGGTCTTCGCAGCCGGGTTTCCCCGAGCCGGGTTTTCCCTCGCGGAGCCGGGATTCCCCATGGTCTCCGCAGCCGGGTTTTCCCCGCGGAGTCGGGATTCCCCGGAAACGACATCCAGCAGGAACTCTGTAGAGAGCTTCCTGCAAAGGCAAAAGCACTACCTGAAAAATAAGTTTGCAACTTACCTTCTGGTTTGAAACTTACCGCTGGAGGAGCAGTGCACCTGCCAGCCAGTCGCACGCCATGCGTTAGACGTAATTGACGCGCATGCGGGCTGGCGGGCTCGTCACGTAGTCGCTCACATGACTCCGAAGTAAAATGTGGATAAATGTGAGGTTATCAACTTTGGTATCAAAAACAAGAAGGCAGATTACCATCTAAATGGTGTCAAATTGGGAAAAGGGGAAGTACAATGGGATCTGGGGGTCCTTGTTCATCAGTCAATGAAAGTACGCATGCAGGTACAGCAGGCAGTGAAGAAAGCGAATGGCATGTTGGCCTTTATAACAAGAGGAGTCACGTAAAGGAGCAAAGAGGTCCTACTGCAGTTGTACAGGGCCCTAGTGAGACCACACCCGGAGTATTGTGTGCCGTTTTGGTCCACTAAACATAGAAATGTAGAGACATAGAAAATAGGTGCAGGAGGAGGCAATTCGGCCCTTCCAGCTAGCACCGCCATTCATTGTGATATAGAGGTAATAATGGGGCATTTGGATAGCAGTAACAGGATTAGTCCGAGTCAGCATGGACTTATGAAAGGAAAATCACGCTTGACTAATCTTCTGGAATTTTTTCAGGATGTGACAAGTAAAATGGATGAAGGGGAGCCAGTGGATGCAGTGTATCTAGACTTTCAGAAAGGCTTTGATAAGGTCCCGCATGGGAGACTGGTGACTAAAATGAGAGCACATGGTATTGGGGGTAGGGTGTTGACGTGGATAGAAAATTGGTTGGCAGACAGGAAGCAAAGAGTAGGAGCGAACGGGTCCTTTTCAGAATGGCAGGCAGTGGTGAGTGGTGTGCCGCAAGGCTCGGTGTTGGGGCCGCAACTGTTTACCATATATATTAATGATTTGGAATTAGGAGCAACACTAGGAAGTTTGCGGATGACACAAAGCTGGGTTGCAGAGTGAACTGTGAAGAGGATGTTAGGAGGTTGCAGGGTGACCTGGACAGGTTGAGTGAGTGGGCAGATGCGTGGCAGATGCAGTATAATATAGATAAATGTGAGGTTATCCACTTTGGCGGCAAAAACATCTCAATGGGGTTAGGTTACGTAAGGAGGAGGTACAGCGAGACCTGCGTGTCCTTGTACTGAAAGTTGGCGTGCAGGTACACCAGGCAGTGAAGAAATCTAATGGAATGTTGGCCTTCATAACAAGAGGATTTCAGTACAGGAGTAAAGAGTTGTATAGGGCTCTGGTGAGACCACATCTGGAGTATTGTGTTCAGTTTTGGTCTCCTAATTTGAGGAAGGACATCCTTGTGAATGAGGCAGTGCAGTGTATGTTCACGAGATTGATCCCTGGGATGGCGGGACTGTCATATGAGGAAAGATTGAAAAGACTAGGCTTGCATTCACTGGAGTTTAGAAGGATGAGGGGGGATCTTATAGAAACATATAAAATTATAAAAGGATTGGACAAGCTAGATGCAGGAAAAATGTTCCCAATGTTGGGGGAGTCCAGAACCAAGGGCCACAGTCTTAGAATAAAGGGGATGTACATCAATGATCTGGATGATGGGGTGGAAAATTGGATAAGTAAGTATGCAGATGATACTAAGATAGGTGGTGTTGTGGATAATGAAGTAGATTTTCAAAATCTACAGAGAGATTTGAGCCATTTGGAAAAGTGGGCTGAAAGATGGCAGATGGAGTTCAATGCTGATAAGTGTGAAGTGCTACATCTTGGCAGGACAAATCAAAATAGGACGTACATGGTAAATGGTAGGGAATTGAGGAATACTGTGGAACAGAGGGATCTAGGAATAACTGTGCATAGTTCCCTGAAGGTGGAATCACATGTAGATAGGGTGGTAAAGAAAGCCTTTGGTGTGCTGGCCTTTATAAATCAGAGCATTGAATATAGGAGTAGGGAAGTAATGTTAAAATTGTACAAGGCATTGGTAAGACCAATTCTGGAGTATGGTGTACAATTTTGGTCGCTTAGTTATAGGAAGGATGTCAACAAAATAGAGAGAGTACAGAGGAGATTTACTAGAATGTTGCCAGGTTTCTAGCAACTATGTTACAGAGAAAGGTTGAACAAGTTAGGTCTTTATTCTTTGGAGCGCAGAAGGTTAAGGGGGGACTTGATTGAGGTCTTTAAAATGATGAAAGGGATAGACAGAGTTGACGTGGATACGTTTTTTTCCCATTGAGGGTAGGGAAGATTCAAACAAGAGGGCATGACATGAGAATTAAGGGACAGAGGTTTCGGGGTAACGTGAGGGGGAACTTCTTTACTCAGAGGTGGTGGCTGTGTGGAATGAGCTTCCAGCAGAAGTGGTGGAGGCAGGATCGATTTTAACATTTAAGAGTAAAGTGGATAGGTATATGGACGTGAAGGGAATGGAGGGGTATGGTCTGATTGCAGGTAGATGGGAAGGGGAAAACAAATGGTCAGCACGGACTGGAAGGGCCGAGAGGGCCTGTTTCCGTGCTGTAATTGTTATATGGTTATATGGTTATATGGTTATATGGGAGGTCACTTAAGACTGAGGTGAGAAAAAACTTTTTTACCCAGAGAGTTGTGAATTTATGGAATTCCCTCCATAGAGCTCCAGCAGCTATGGGGAGAAGGCAGGCACGGGATATTGATAGGGGACGATCTGCCATTATCACAATGAATGGCGGTGCTGGCTCGAAGGGTCGAATGGCTTCCTCCCGCACCTATTTTCTATGTTTCTATGTTTCAATGTTTCCTACACCAGAGTCAAGAGCGTTTTATTGTCATATGTCCCAGATAGAACAATGAAATTCTCACTTCCTACCGCTGGGGTGTAAGCAGCCAATTTGTGCTGGGCCTGCCTCAGTGTGACCGTGGACAGAGAAGGTGGGAGTAGCTGGGACTCACCTTCGGTACCACGTTCTCCTTCTGCACCTGGCTAGTGGAGTCAAGGAATATGGGGTGAAGGCAGGCACGGGTTATTGATAGCGGACGATCAGCCATGATCACAATGAATGGCGGTGCTGGCTCGAAGGGCCGAATGGCTTCCTCCTGCACCTATTTTCTATGTTTCTATGTTTCTATGAGGAGACACTTTTTCTCACAGGGAGTTGAGAGTCTGTGGAATTCTCTGCCTCAGAGGGCGGTGGAGGCTGGTTCTCTGGATACTTTCAGGAGAGAGCTAGATAGGGCTCTTAAAGATAGCAGAGTCAGTGGATATGGGGATAAGGCAGGAATGGGGTACTGATTGGGGATGATCAGCCATGATCACATTGAATGGCGTTGCTGGCTCGAAAGGCCGAATGGCCTACTCCTGCACCTATTGTCTATTGTCTATTGTCTATAATGCTTTATACTTTATTGCCACATGTGATGAGCCACAAGGTATGCAAAGAGTCACCACATAAAGGGTGCCAATAAAGTTTGAAGTATCCAACATTGGCTCCTCCTTTGTTCTCGGCAGCGCGTCCGTCCTCGACCCCCGTTGATCATCTCACTGTTGAAGATAGACACAAGTGCTGGAGTAACTCAGCGGCACAGTTAGTATCTCTGGAGTGAAGGAATAGGTGACGTTTTGGGTCGAGACCCTTCTCCAGTCTGAAGAAGGGTCTCCACCTGAAACGTCAGAGATGCTGCCGGTCCCGCTGAGCTACTCCAGCTTTCACGTCTATCTTCGGTTAAACCAGCATCTGCAGTTCCTTCTTACACATTATCTGAATGATGTCAGATTAGGAAAAGGCAGCCATTTTAGATGAATGTCTAAATAAACACCCGAACACAGAAAAATTGATATCATATATTTATAACAGTTTATTGGAAAACGATGTCCCAATGACAGAAATGTATAGGCAATTATGGGAAAACGAATTAGGTCAATTAATCAGACTAGAAGTAAGGGATGAAAGTTTACAACATATACACCATTGTTCATTAAATGCTAGACACTCTCTTATACAATTTAAAATATTACATAGATTACATTATTCAAAATCCAAATTACATAGTATTTTTTCAAATGTATCTGCCATATGTGATAAATGTCAGCACTTAGAAGCTAACTTAACGCATTCATTTACAAATTGTATAAAAATTCCTAAATTTTGGACAGAAATATTTAAATAATTTTTGAAATGTTGTTAATATGAATCTGATCCCTGACTCAAAATTAATAATATTGGGAATATTAGAAACAGATCAATTAATAACAACGAATCAAAGATTTTTTATTGATTACAGTGTAATAATTGGGAAAAAATTAATATTGAAATTCTGGAAAGGTCCTACATCCCCCACAACCAAAATGTGGATTACAGGAATGTCGGAGACACTTCATCTGGAAAGATTAAGGCTTGTCCTACTGGACAAGTTGGATCTTTCAGAGGGATTATGGTTTTCCATTTATTGAATATTTAAAGGGTCAAAATGGCTCGGTGCGAGAGCCTGACTGAAACCTGAATAAAGGAATGGATGAAGAATCATACATAACAAATCATGGATATATCTCCAATGATGGATAACCTGTTTAACACTCCACTCATTTTTTTTTTGATTTTCTATTTTTACTTTATTTTTCTCTATTTTTTTCTATCTGCAATAAAAACAAAAAATATGTACAGAAATACAAATAAGACATAACTGTTAATATTAATAATATTAAGAATGTATGTGACAAGTATATTATTTTAATATGTTGGTTATGGTCCCAACGTGATCCTGCCGATTAATCTGCTCGCCCGCACTCTGGAATAACAAACACCGTCAGTCACCACATCTTCTTCTTGCGTATGGCGTGCACAGCCTAAAGTTGTCAGACAACTTGTTCTATTTGCTCTTATTTGATTGTGCACGTCGGGTTAATTACATTTGTCGAAACACACAGTAAACACACAACTTTATTACGCCCGCGGGAGTGGGCGAGTCACCGCAAGTATGGTCACATACTTGCCTGCTCCTCGCTGTCACACTCAATTATTCTGTGCACAGGCAGTATATACAGTGGCTTGTAAAAGTATTCATACCCCTTGAACTTTTCCACATTTTGTCACGTTACAACCACAAATGTAAATGTATTTTATTGGGATTTTATGTGATAGACCAACACAAAGTGGTGCATAATTGTGAAGTGGAAGGAAAATGATACATGGTTTCCAAATTTTATTACCAATAAAAAACTGAAAAGTGTGGCGTGCAAAAGTATTCAGCCCCCCCTGAGTCAATACTTTGTAGAACCCCTTTCGCTGCAATTACAGCTGCAAGTCTTTTGGGGTATGTCGCTACCAGCTTTGCACATCTAGAGACTGAAATTTTTGCCCATTCTTCTTTGCAAAATAGCTCAAGCTCAGTCGGATTGGATGGAGAGCGTCCGTGAACAGCAATTGTCAAGTCTTGCCAGAGATTCTCAATTGGATTTAGGTCTGGACTTTGACTGGGCCATTCTAACACATGAATATGATTTGATCTAAACCATTCCGTTGTAGCTCTGGCTGTATGTTTAGGGTTGTTGTCCTGCTGGAAGGTGAACCTCCGCCCCAGTCTCAAGTCTTTTGCACTCTAACAGGTTTTCTTCCAAGATTGCCCTGTATTTGGCTCCATCCATCTTCCCATCAACTCTGACCAGCTTCCCTGTCCCTGCTGAAGAAAAGCATCCCCACAGCATGATGCTGCCACCACCATGTTTCACAGTGGGGATGGTGTGTTCAAGGTGATGTGCAGTGCTAGTTTTCCACCACACATAGCGTTTTGCATTTATGCCAAAAACTTCAATTTTGGTCTCATCAGACCAGAGCACCTTCCTCCACATTTTGCTGTGTCCCCCACATGGCTTGTGGCAAACTGCAAACGGGACTTCTTATGGCTTTGTTTTCAACAATGGCTTTCTTCTTGCCACTCTTCCATAAAGGCCCGATTTGTGGAGTGCACGACTAATAGTTGTCCTGTGGACAGATTCTCCCACCTGAGCTGTGGATCTCTGCAGCTCCTCCAGAGTTAACATGGGCCTCTTGGCTGCTTCTCTGATCAATGCTCTCCTTGCCCGGCCTGTCAGTTTAGGTGGACGGCCATGTCTTGGTAGGTTTGCAGTTGTGCCATACTCTTTCCATTTTCGGATGATGGATTGAACAGTGCTCTGTGAGATGTTCAAAGCTTGGGATATTTTTTTATAACCTAACCCTGCTTTAAACTTCTCCACAACTTTATCCCTGACCTGTCTGGTGTGTTCCTTGGGCTTCATGATGCCCAAGGAACATTGTTTGTTCACTAATTGTCTCTAACAAACCTCTGAGGCCTTCACAGAACAGCTGTATTTATACTGAGATTAGATTACACACAAGTGGACTCTATTTACTAATTAGGTGACTTCTGAAGGCAATTGGTTGTACTGGATTTTATATAGGGGTATCAGAGTAAAGGGGGCTGAATACTTTTGCACGCCACACTTTTCAGTTTTTTAATCGTAAAAAGATTTGAAAACCATGTATCATTTTCCTTCCACTTCACAATTATGCGCCACTTTGTGTTGGTCTATCACATAAAATCCTAATAAAATACATTTACGTTTGTGGTTGTAACGTGACAAAATGTGGAAAAGTTCAAGGGGTATGAATACTTTAGCAAGCCACTGTACATGAGTAGTCACGGGTACAGCTAATCACACAATCAGCGCAGAGGTGGGGACAATCCCCTCCATGTTTTCTAATCCGCATTTTGAAATTCGGTGAAAAACCTGATACGTCAGTCAAAGATGCCGGCAGTCACCGAAAAAATCGCAAAGTGGGACAGGCCCTTAATTGAATGAATTGGTGGATGGGAAGGATTTAAACGGGTATCGGATTTAAACGGGTCAGGTCATTAAGGGCTCCAGTCGAACAGGTTTCCTGGCTGGCTTGAAGGTAAGTCTCTCATTCACGGTCACTCACATCATTTAGTATTTTTTCCCATCTCTAGCTCTCTCTCTCTCTCTCTCCCCCCTACCTCCTCCTCCAAGGTTGGTTATTCTGTTTGCCTTATTTGCTTCAGTTTTATTTGTTTAAGTGTTATTTACCACATTGTAGCTTTTGAAAGATTCAAGCGGGTACCAGACTCTTTCTAAGGGCTGAATCACGATTTTAAGCCCCGCGTGGCTTAAAATCGGTCGCCGGACCGTGGTCAGGCAGTCAAACTGCTGCGTAGGCGAACGAAGCTCCCGATGTCGAAGTTCCCGCCGGGCAATGGAAGATCCTGCGGCCGATTTTAAGCCGTGCCGGGCGATGGAAGGCCCGTGAACTGGCCGATTCAAGCCCCACAATTTGGGGCAAACGAAGCTGCTGTTGCTGGAGTTTGGAGTCGGTCACCAACCAGGTCAGCTCCCGATGTTACCGTCCACGGGGCCCATCAGCTGAAGCCTCTGAAGTCTCGTGTATGTGTGTGTGTGTGTATGTGCAGCCACCAAGAAATTGTATCCCGCCCCCCATGTTTTGACAGCGATAGACTAGAAAAAACTTGTTTTTCTCTGCAGTTCTACTTGATATCGGGCCTCTTCCCTTTTTAGTCACAACACCCTTTGCAACTCTGCAAAACCACCTGTTATTTATTCGCTCTAAGTAAGTAAAGCAGGCTCACCACGTGCAACATGCAATCTGTCACATACACATTAACACTATAACTCAACGTTCTCACTCCTAAATATGGGACAAAAAGTAAAAATACGAGACACATTCCCAACGCCAATTCGTTGACCGACTCGGCTGTGGCTGGGTGAATGATGAGTTGGCCCGGGTGCTGGACTGCACACAAAGACCAGCCGGCGGGCCAGCTGAGGAGTTTTGGCCCGGGCCGCGTGATGTCGCGCGCAAAGTCCGGCGCCCCATCCAACTCATGAACCGATGATTGGCCATGAGAAGGAGGGGTGGTGGCGTCGGTGATAAGGGAAGTTCCGAAGGTCGGATAGCTGGCCGGGCTGCCGACCGACGGGGCCACGGGAGAGGCGCTGCTGCTGCTGCACTCCATGGGCGGCACTACATTGGGATGGCTGAGGCAGGGCCGGACATGGCGCTCCGACCCGACAGTTCCCTTGACCCGAGTAGTAGCAGTCAAATACGGGACAAGGGCGGTCCGGTATGGGACAAACCAATTTAGCCCAAAATACGAGATGTCCCGGCTAATAAGTTGGCAACCCTAACCCCCATCCACCTTGACAGTGCTACGAGACCTGGGTGTCCTTGTACGTCAGTCACTGAAAGTAAGCATGCAGCTACAGCAGGCAGTGGAGAAAGCTAATGGCATGTTGACCTTCATAGCTAGAATATTTGAGTTTAGGAGCAAGGAGGTCCTACTGCAGTTGTACAGGGCCCTGGTGAGACCTCACCTGGAGAACAGTGTGCAGTTTTGGTTTCCTAATTTGAGGAAGGACAGTATTGCTATTGAGGGAATGCAGCGTAGGTTCACCAAGTTAATTCCCGGGATGGCGGGACTGACATATGATGAAAGAAAGGGCCAACTGGGCTTATATTCATTGCAAATTAGAATGATGAGTGGGGATCTTATAGAAACATTTAAATTTTTTGACGGATTGGACAGGCTAGATGCGGGAAAAATGTTCCCGATGTTGGGGGAGTCCAGGACCAGGGGTCACAGTTTAAGAATAAGGGGTAGGTGATTTAGGACTGAGATGAGGAAAAACTTTTTCACCCAGAGAGTTGTGAGGCCAATTCGCTGGATGTTTGGCAGATGCTTTGTGGTTCCCTTTGTTAAACTAGTTTGGCAACTTGTGACTCATTATTTCCTTCGTTTAGAAAATCCTATAACAACCGCATTTGATGTCCCACATAGGAGATTAGTGAGCAAAATTAGGGCACATGGTATTGGGGGTAGATTGCTGACATGGATAGAAAATTGGTTGGCAGACAGGATAAAAGAGTAAGGATTAACGGGTCCCTTTCAGAATGGCAGGCAGTGATTAATGGGGAACGCAAGGCTCGGTGCTGAAACCGCAGCTATTTATAATATACTAGACCAAGTGCAGACCCGTTGGGTCTGGACCCCGAACGTGCTTCAGTACCCGAGTACGGGGGAGGGGGGGGGGACAGGGGGGGGGGGGAGGGGGGGGGGGAGAGGGGGGACCTATTTTCTATGTTTCTATGAGACGGAGTACAGGAAGGAGATTGAGAGCCCTGGTGTCGAGGCAACAACCTACAGTATCTCTCAACGTCAGCAAGACAAAGGAGATAGTGATCGACAAAGGGGAAGGGGAGTGGAGGAAATGAAGTCTGGACCCCGAACGTGCTTCAGTACCCGAGTACGGGCGAGGAGGGGGGGAGGGGAGGGGGGGAAGGGGGGGAAGGGGAGTGGAGGAAATGAACCCGGGGCGCCAATCGGCAGTAATGGGGGGAGGGTGGGGGGGGGGAAAGGAGGGGGGGGAGAGAGGGAGGGGGTGGGAGTTAAAAAGTGTACATTAAAATGTCTAAATGTAATGAGGAGTGCGTTTGTGAATGTACAAGCGTAATGTCTGGCAAAATGAAAAATGGCGGCGTTTATGTCCGTTTGCGAGCAAGAATCAAGGGCGAAAATGTGACAGCCAGCATCCGGACGGTGGTCGGCAGACACACACACAGTTTTAAAAGTATATATTGATAGATATTAATTATTTAGATGAAGGGATTACAAATAGCATTAGCAAATTTGCAGATGACACAAAGCTGGGTAGCAGTGTGAACTGTGAGGAGGATGCTATGAGAATGCAGTGTGACTTGGACATGTCGTGAGTGGGCAATGCCATGGCAGATGCAGTTGAAATGTGGATAAAATGTTGAGTTATCCACTTTGGTAGCAAAATGGAGATGGGGCGGCTGGGCTTGTATACTCTAGAATGTAGAAGGATGAGAGGGGATCTTATTGAAACATATAAAACTATTAAGGGTTTGGACTCCGAGGAGGCTGGGAAACTGTTTCCCTATATTCGGGGAGTCCAGAACCAGGGGCCATAGTTTAAAGATAAGGGTAATCCATTTAATGAGAAACTTGTTTTTCACACGGAGTTTGGTGAGTCTGGAAGTAGATGGGGCACATGAAGATAGCGGATCATGGATATGGGGAGAAGGCAGGAAACAAGATATGATCGAGCATGATCAGCCATATCTCTTTGATGGCGTTGCTGGCTTGAAGGCCGAATGGCCTACTCCTGCACCTATTGCCTATTGTACTCTTGGAGTCTGAGTACACCGCATGGAAAAGGGCCCATTCGTCCATCCTGTCCTGTCCTGTCGAATAGATTTTTTGCCGAAACATTGCCTATTTCCTTCGCTCCATAGATGCTGCCGCACCCGCTGAGTTTCTCCAGCATTTTTGTCTACCTATGGTCTACTTCATTGCCTGAAGAAGGGTCGCGACCCGACACATCACCGCTCCGTGTCCTCCTCAGATGCTGCCTGACCCGCTGAGTTACTCCAGCACTTTGTGTCCTTTTTAGTTTAAATTGATGGCCAGACCGGATGGGCTGAAGGGCCTGTTTACTTGCTGAACAATTCAATCTATCCATGTACCCCTGTCTAAGTGTCTTTTAGATGTTGTTATTGTACCTGCCTCAAACACTTCCTCTGGCAGCTCGTTCCATGCACCCACCACCCTCTGCATGGAAAATTTCCCCTTCAGGTTTCTTTAAATCTTTCCCCCCTCATCTTAAACCTATGTCCTCTGGTTCTTGATTCCCCCACCCTGGGTAACTGGAGCTGTGCATTCATCCTATTTATTCCCAAAATGATCTATCACGGCACGGTTTTGGAACAGCTCCGTCCAAGACCACAAGAAATTGCAGAGAATTATCGACGCAGCCCAGACCATCACACAATCCAACCTCCCTTCCACTGACTCCATCTACACCTCACGCTGCCTCGGCAAGGCCAGCAGCATAATCAAGGACCAATCTCACCCCTGGTCACTCCCTCTTCTCCCCTCTCCCACCGGGAAAGGGGTACTGGGAAGTGTGAAACATAACGCACACAACACACTCCTGATTCCGTATGTTTCTTCCCGGCAAGTTTTCCAGGCAACTGAAACCGTCCTCTCAACCAACTAAAACGGTCCTGACCTCCCAACTACTCATTGTAGACTCCCTGAATATATTTGATTGGACTTTATTTGCAATTAAACTTATTCACATTATTCCCCTTTTATCATCAAGTCATATAGTCTTACAGCATGGAAACAGTCCTTTCAGCCCAACCATGCCACCCGCCAATCTACACAAGTCCCCCTGCCTGCGTTTGACCCAAGCCCTCTATACCACCCTATCCATGTACCTGTCTAAATGTTTCTGAACATTGCAATAGACCTCTCCTCGACTACCTCCTCCAGCATCTCGTCCATAAACCCACCTTCCACCTGGTTAAATTATCCCCTCAGTTTTCCTATTAAATAAATCTTTTCACCTCCCTCAACCTTAACCTGTGTCTCTGGTCTCAATTCCACAACTCTGGGCGATCTATTCCTCTCATGATGTTTATACACCTCTCTAAAGATCATATCCTTGTCCTCCGCACTCGCAAGGATAGAGTCCCAGCCTGCTCACCTCTCCCAGCAGCTCAGCTCCCGAGTCCTGGCAACATCCTCGTAATTGTCTCTGTACCCTTTCCAACTTGACAACATCTATTCCTGGTAACAATGCCCAGAACTGAACACAATACTCACCAATGTCTTGTACAACTGCAACGTGACCTCCCAACTTCAATATTCAACACTCTCACCGATGATGGCCAATGTGCCAAAAGCCTTTTTGACCGCCCTATCTACCTGTGATGCCACCTTCAAGGAACCATGCACCTGCACTCCTAGATCCCTCTGCTCTACAACACTCCCCAGTGATCTACCATTCACTGTGACGGTTCGGCCCGTTTTAAGACTTTCTAAAATGCACCACACTCACATTTCTCGGGTGGGTTGAACTACAGTCTGAACAAGGGTTCCAACCCGAAACATCAGCTATCCGTCCTCCAGAGATGCTGCCTGACCCGCTGAGTTACTCCAGCACTTTGTGTCCTTTTTTAACAGTGGACCTTGTATAGATTGCTCTACGGATTTCATTTGCAACTTATTTATGGTCTGGGGTTATTCCTTTGGGGTTAAAAAATAATTTATTGTATTATTTCATTTATTATTGCACAGTACATTTTGGTTGTGTTAAGGTACTGTTAAGCTGAAGCAAGTAAGCAAGGGTCACGGGGAGAAGGTACAAACTCCGTACAGACAGCGCCCGTGGTCAGGATGGAACCCGGGTCTCTGGTGCAGTGAGGCAGCAGCTCTGCCCGCTGCATCACCGTGTCACCCCTGTATAATGTGAAAGGAGGCTCATGTTCCTCTCCCTCCACCCCTCCCTTCCTCCCTCCACCCCTCCCTTCCTCCCTCGCCTCCTGCACCCTGAGGCATGCAGGAATCGCCCCGAGTTATGTTTTAATTCCCAGCGAACCACAACAACTGAAACGTAGTTCATCACTATTGTGGAACCTTGGAAATTGGTATTTTAATCAACAATCCACAAGGAGGAAGGAAATTAGCAAAAGCCGTTTCATGAATCAACCTGCCAAAGCAAATTGATGGGAGGATCTACAGCTCATATTTTCTAGTTTAGTATTAATATTTATACATGCCCTCCATAATGTTTGGGACAAAGATCCATCCGTATATTTTGCCTCGTACTCCACAAATTGAGATTTGTAATAGAAAAAAAATCACACAAGTTAAATTGCAACAATGTTCAGATGTAATAGAGCCATTTTTAAATTTTGGTTTCACCATTTAGAAATTACAGCAGTGTTTTACACATAGCCCCCCCCCCCCCCCCCATTTCCTCATTTCAGGGCAACGCATAATGTAAGGGACACAGCAATGTCATGTAAATGAAAGTAGTCATGTTTAGTATTTTACTTTGGAGTCACGTGAGTGATTCCGTGAAGAAGGCCCGCCAGTGGGCATGTGCGTCATTACGTCAGATGCATGGCGCAGCGACGGGCTGGAGAGCGCAGCTCCATCAGCGGTAAGTGAAAACTCGCAGGTAAGTTTTAACTACGCTGTGAAAGTCCCCAAGGTCCTGTAAGGCTGGTTTCAGGAGTCAGCAGGGACATGGACAAATCTGGTAAAGGGAGGTCGAGTCGTGCCGCCGGGTAAGTCAAAGAAAATTGACCGAGGGGCTGCAGTCAGCGGGCGGGCATTTACGCCGGCTCCAGAACTGCCGACAGTTCAATTTGTGGCAGCGACTCCGGTGCCATAGAGCACCATGGCCACTCCAGTCAGGAGAAAGGCCAAAAGGAAAATCACTAAGACCGGTGGGCTCTGATGAGTCAGGCCAAGAGAACTCACCTCCCATCATGGAGGATGTCTAGACAAAATGGAGCACCTCATGGGAAAGATACTCCATCATGAGGTGTTCCAACCAGAGTTTCTATACTCCTGGGTTTCCCCAGCATTCCGCAGCTGCAGCCTCCGGCACAGGTCTATACAGGGAAGACCTGTACCAACAGGAGGAACCATACGTCCGCGGGTCTTCATGGGGGCCCATACCAGCAGCGCCATGTCAAGGGCTGCATGATACCTCCATTATGCCTGAGCAGGGACAGCCAGGGCAGTATGATACTGACCCTGAAGTTGGTGGTATAGCAGAGGAGCATACCCCAAAGCACAAGAGCTTAGCTCCAGGTGTGCCGAATGTGGCATGCAAATTCGCCATAGCGGCAGGAACTGGTGAGGCAAAAATCTGGCCAGAAACATTCA
This sequence comes from Okamejei kenojei, assembly GCA_035221665.1. Taxonomy (NCBI): domain Eukaryota; kingdom Metazoa; phylum Chordata; class Chondrichthyes; order Rajiformes; family Rajidae; genus Okamejei; species Okamejei kenojei. The sequence goes on from JAVHYY010000188.1 coordinate 55,149, forward strand.
TTACATGACCTCTCACCAGCTCCAAGAATTAACAATGGATGAAACATCCAAACGATATGAGACACCTGTAAATTGTGCATCACTCAGAGTGCCCACTGTGAACCAGTCCATCCGGGGGCAAATGGGTGCAACCATGTGCGAGGGATAAAGTGATTAAACCCTATTAAAGAAAGGAGTTTTAAAGAGAATTCAAACAGAGAGGGGCTGGAGAGAGGATTCTTACACAGCAGTGTCTGAAGGTTGCCAGACCCATCCTTGAGTCCTTGAGTAAGAAGAGATAGCATTGTATAGCTAGAGAAGGGAGTGATGTAGAGAGATCCCTATCAGTGGAAAGGAGTGATAGATGGGACCCTTGTCACTATAGCTTAGCTTTAGTACTGATATAGGAAAACTGAGAGGGTTCACTAGGGAGGATAAAACTGGGCCAGGTCATGAGCAGCTGAGCATGCTTAATATAAATAAATGAATATTACAACACACCCCTGGTCAAGAAATTGCTCATTGCATGAACATGTTTTGAACATGCAATGTATGATATGGGAGGTGCGAGGGGATGTACGGTGGGATGTACCTACAGATTTGTGCACCTCCGACCCTGATTGGAGAAGGGTCCGGAGGGGAGATTGAATGTAAGATTTTGTGTATAAAGGGGGATGATCTCTCTGGCTTCGGTGTGTCTCGAGTTGGAGAGGCACCCGGTCTGCAGACTCGTAAAATAAAGAAATCTCTTGCTTCCAAGATTTAGTCTTTGAGTATTAATTGTGAGCATAAAGGGTATCTCACACATGCGATTGCATGAACTAAGGCTGCAGAAAGCCTTAAAACTAATCGAATCAGGCATAACTGCATTTGGGCGGTCAGTCGAAGGGGCACCACTATCAGACACACAGCTGACATGTTAGCCCTACTGTGTAACGCCCACTTTGAGATAAACTGCCTGACGAAAAACGTCATCAAGCCAACTTTGAATCCGAAATTTGCAGCACTGTGCAGATCATCCAACATACAGCCACCAAACGTGTTGTTTGGTGAATATCTGGCAAAGCAAGTCAAGGACTTAGATGACGAGGCGAAGACTGTCGGCCTAATCAAATCACATTTGACAAGCAGGATGCTGCCTCATCAACCATACCCCTTCAGAGGGGTCACAGACGCTGGTGTGGGGCAAGCTCCCATTACTAGGCCATTGGCATGCACCAGTGCTGTCAGAACTGAACGAGGAGGACACAAATGCAGGCTCAGACATAGGGCAGAGCCATATTCCGAGTTTAATCGGTCCAAGTCGGTACACAGGTAAGCAAACACTGAAGCCACAGTAATCTAGGAGCCGGCAAAAACAGTGGTCGAAAAACAGGCTGTGGTCGAGTACACAAAGTCACAATATTTCCAGAGGTGATACCAGGTAGCATACACAACAAACTGGCAAAGAAACCTAAAACACAAAGACATAAATACAGACTTAACAGGGGATAATGAGACACAGGTGAAACACATCAGGGCGGGGTCAACAATCACATGAGGGTAAACGACCTGACAGGAAATGGCACCTGAAACAAGAGGAGATGAGGCACCAAAATAAAACAAGACTGCAAACTCAAATACTGAAAACCAATAAGGAACAGAACCTAGATTAAACGCGAGACCTGACAAGTGCACATCCCCAGTAAAATTAGGAGGCAAAAGAATTCAACAACCATGGCTGTACAAGCAGCTGGACTTGTCCAGGACATATCCTCTAGAGACCAGTCACCAGCAGGGGGTAGATTGCAATTATTCTACAATGAATGGAACTGCATAACATCAGAGGCATTTATACTGGACAGTATCCAGGGGTTTCGAATTGAGTTTAATTTTGAATTACATCCACTCACAACTCAATTCAATCTTTAATTGTCATTGTGCAGTGTACAATACAGAGACAACAAAATGCAGTTGGTATCTCCGAAGGGCGAACTTACGAATAAACAAGTAATTGCGCATATACAGTGGTATCCGTGCAATTTGCTGGTGATTGGATAGTCCGGGGGGGAGGGGTGGAGACAGGCAGTCATTGAGGTGCAGCGTTGAGAAGTGTGACAGCCGCAGGGAAGAAGCTGCTCTTGAGCCTGCTGGTACCCTGTAAAAAAAAAAAACATTGAGGGACCTGTAGCGTCTCCCGGATGGGAGGATGGTAAAAAGTCTATGGTCGGGGTGTGAGCTGTCGCTGGCGATGCTATGCGCCCTGCGCAGGCATCGTTTACTATGGACAGACTCAATGGAGGGGAGTGAGGAGCCTGTGATGCATTGGGCGATCTTCACCGCCCTCTGCAGAGCTTTCCAGTCGGCGACAGAGTAGTTTACCATACCATACTGTAATGCATGGTAAGGATGCTCCTACGATGGTGCAGCGGTAGAATTCATCCCAGTAATCTGGGGAGACAGGTGGACCTTCTTAAGTCTCCTCCAAGAGAAGCAAGAGACGCTGTGTGAGCCTTCTTGATCAGCGAGGATGTGTTGTGGGTCCAGGAGACGTCATCGGAGATGTTGACCCCCAGGAACCTGAAGCTGGAGACACGTTCCACCTCCGTCCCGTTGATATGGATGGGGTTGTGCGTGCAGCTTCTCGATCTGTTGAAGTCCACAATGAGCTCCTTTGTCTTCTTGGAGTTGAGGGCCAGGTTATTGTCAGCACACCATGCTGTTAGGAGCTGTACCTCCTCCCTGTAGGCCGACTCATCATTGTCGCTGATGAGGCCAATCACCGTCATCTGCATACTTGATGATGGTGTTGGTACCATGTACAGGTATGCAGTCGTAGGTGAAGAGGGAGTAGAGGAGGGGGCTCAGCACGCAGCCCTGGGGTACGCCAGTGTTCAGGGTGAGGGTAGAAGAGGAGTGGTTATCTAACAACATACACCAAGTCGAGAATTGGTGTTTTCAAAACCAGAAACTTTACAGGTAAATGATGAAATTGAAACATTATTCAAAAAAGGGGTAATTGAAAGGACGGCTCATCAGCCTCAGCACTAATATATTCCCCAAGCAAAAGAAGGATGTTGGATGTAGAGTCATTCTAGACCTAGCCCGACTGAACTCCTATGTCCAGTATAAACACTTTAAAATGGAAACTTTCAGTACTGCTAAGCAACCGGTTTCCAAAGGATGTTATATGGCAAGTATAGATCTGAAGGATGCATATTATTCAGCACCAATTCATTACAATTACCGTAGATATTGAAAATTAGTTGGATGAGACAGCTGTTGCAGTTAAAACTTTGTCAAATGGGTAAACCTCTGCCCTAACTTGTTTACAAAATTGTTGAAATCAGGATTGGTACTACTCCAGGCTCGGAATCACTTGTGATGGCATACTTGGATGATGTTCTGTTTGTAGGCAACACTCAGGAGACAGCTGAATTTTCTGTTTCAGTTACCAAACAAACATATTTTCGAGAGGTTGTAATTCCTCATTCATCCAACTAAATCCAAATTAATGTCATCTAAGAATCATTGACTATTGGCGTTCACCATTGATTCATCCAACATGTCAGTGACTCTGCCTATGGCCAACAGTTTAGAAATTAGGCCTGCAGCAGTCTGGTAGAAGAACAGCAACCCTCCATCCAACGAGTGGCTAATGTTATAGGCAAATTAATAGCAGACTTCCCTGGAGTGCAATTTGGGCCTCTACATTGTCAGAATGTGCAACGAGCTAAGGAACAGGCACTCAAAAAACATGCAGGTCATTTTGAAAGACCGATGCAGTTGACAGTCCAAGCTATCACCGAGTTGCAAAGGTGGATAACAAATGTCTCACGTTGTTCTACTAACATTCTGAGTAAACAACCTTCAGCTGCTTTACAAACTGATGTGAGTGTTTCAGGATGGGGAGCCACTGATAACAATTCCAGCCGCGGTGGTAGATGGAGTATGCCAGAGGCATTAATCCTACAAATGCATGGGATAAACTATTTGGAATTGTTGGGGGCATTCTATGGCCCAAAAAAGCATACTGTTCAACAAATGCATGATTTACACATTCAGCTCCAGATTGACTAGGTAGAGATAACGTGGTGGCAGACACCAGGCCATGTAAATTTAAAGACAACACAAAATGGATGTTGAATCCAAAGGTTTATAAAAAAGATTGTCAGCCGGTATGGATTGCCAGACATAGATCTGTTGCATCCAGGCTAAATCACCGGTTACCTAAATACGTCTCACAGGAACCGGATCCAGGGGCAGTAGCGGTGGGTGCATTCCCGTTACATTGGGGAGGTACACTCTTTTATGCTTTCCCCCATTCTGCCTTATCAGTCAATGTCTCACCAAAATTGAGCAGGGCTCCGCATCAGGCGTTTGGTAGTCCCCGACTGGGCCACACAGCCATGGTTACCATTGGTTCTGAGAATGATGACACAGTCATTCATGGTTATCCCCAAATGCAGCAACTTGTTGCTTCATCCTGTGACAGGAAGGAGTCGCCCTTTCCATGAACGTATTAATCTGTTGATTTGCAGATTCTGACGAGACCATTCCAGGGGCTCGGACTATCGAGGTGGACCGTGGATGTGATAACTACGGTCTGGAGGGATAGTACTAAAAAACAATACGTATCTCATATAAAAAATGGGAGATGCTCCGCTTACAGTCAAATATATCTTATCACACTGCAGGCATACCTGATGTATTGGAGTTCCTTGTTACATTACACTTTGACGAGCAATTGAGTTATAATGCCATTAATAGTGCTAGGAGTGCATTGTCCTCCTATTTATGGCAGGGGTCGGGACAACATTCTGTCGGATCTCATCCATTGGTGTTCTGATTCATGAAAGGCATTTTAATAAGAACCCTCCTAGACCTAGATATACGGGAATCTGGGATGTGAGCATAGTTCTCACACCGCTTCGTCAATGGGCTCTGATTACATCTCTGTCTTCCAAAAACTAACACTTAAAGTGGTCATGCTCATGGTGCTCGTTTCAGCGCAACGGGTCCATACATTGCAAATGTTAATACTGGACAGCATGCATTTTATGTAAATAATAATACATTTTATGTATATGATCTAATCGCACAAAGCAGGCCAGGGACATCCGGGACCAAAATGAGCTTTAGAGCATACCCCATTGACCGGCGACTATGTGTAGTTATGCACCTACGTCAATATATTGAGGTCACCAAGAGTCTTAGAGGCTCCAAAACAACGATGCTCATCAGTCACAAAAAACCTCATAGAAAGGTGTCGGTGCAGACCATTTCTAGGTGGCTGAAACAGGTTTTGGATTGTGCTGGAGTAGACACTGATGTGCTTAAATCTCACTCCACCAGGGCGGTATCAACATCCGCAGCGAGGGCACTGGACGCCTCTTTAGACCAAATCCTCGGGGTTGCAGGATGGGCCAGTGAAGGGACTTTCAACGGTTTTATAACAAACCTATTCTCACGACGGGAGGATTTGGGCATGCTATTTTGGGTTCTGTTTGTAAATTCCCCCTGGGAGAGATGGGTTGTTATTGCTTCTTTTGTTATTAAGACATTAATTTGTATAATTCAAACAATGTTAAATGCATTATTTGTTTATCCTGTGTTTTAAACCGAAGCAGTGTGTCGTATGGAACTTGATCTACGGCATGAAATCACAGAGCTTTGAAATCTTCACGGAATCACTCACGTGACTCCGAAGTAAAATAGTAAGATTAAATGAGAACTTACCAGTTTGAAGTTTGATCTTTATTTTATGGGGAGCTACGGTGAGCGATTACGTGCCCTCCGCTTCCGGCCCTCATAATCACAAAGATCATTTGGTAGTCTGGTCTTCTGAGTCTTACTATATTACTTCGACTGTGGTTACTGTGATTTCACGCCGCTGCTTTGAAGATTGACGCGCATGCGCACTGGCGGGGCTTCTTCACGTAATCGCTCACCGTAACTCCCCATAAAATAAAGATCAATCTTCAAACTGGTAAGTTCTCATTTAATCTTACTATTTTGTTGCATATCCTTTGCATGCAATGACTGCGTGAAGTCTGCGATTCATGGACATCACCAGTCGCTGGGTGTCTTCTCTGGTGATGCTCTGTCAGGCTTGTATTGTAGCCATCTTTCGCTTATGCTTGTTTTGGGGGATAGTCCCCTTCAGTTTTCTCTTCAGAATATAAAAGACATGCTCAATTGGGTTCAGATCGGGTGATTGACTTGGCCACTCAAGAATTTACCATTTTTTAACTTTGAAAAACTCCTTTGCTACTTTAGCAGTATGTTTGGGATCATTGCCTTGCTGTAGAATGAACTGCCGGCCAATGAGTTTTTCGAGGCATTTGTTTGAACTTGAGCAGATCGGATGTGTCTATACACTTCAGAATTAATTACGCTACTACCATCAGCAGTTGTATCATCAATGAAGATAAGTGAGCCAGTACCTACAGCAGCCATACATGCCCAGGCCATAACACCCCCACCACCATGTTTCACAGATGAGGTGATATGCTTTGAATCTTAGAAACATAGAAACATAGAAATTAGGTGCAGGAGCAGGCCATTCGGCCCTTCGAGCCTGCACCGCCATTCAATATGATCATGGCTGATCATCCAACTCAGTATCCTGTACCTGCCTTCTCTCCATACCCCCTGATCCCTTCAGCCACAAGGGCCACATCCAACTCCCTCTTAAATATGGCCAACGAACTAGCCTCAACTACCTTCTGTGGCAGAGAATTCCACAGATTCACCACTCTCTGTGTGAATATCTTGAGCAGTTCTTTCTCTCCTTCATACTTTGCTCTTGCCATCACTCTGATATGTGTCTCATCTGTCCACAAGACCTTTTTCCAGAACGGTGGTTGCTCTTTTAAGTACTTCTTGGCAAACTGAAACCTGGCCATCCTATTTTTGCGGCTAACCAGTAGTTTGTATCTTGCAGTGTGGCCTATGTATTTCTGTTCATGAAGTCTTCTCCGGACAGTGGTCATTGACAAATCCACACCTGACTCCTGAATAGTGTTTCTGATCTGTTGGACAGGTGTTTGGGGATTTTTCTTTATTATAGAGAGAATTCATCTGTCATCAGCTCATCTCTGGTGAGCTTACCAATCACAAAGGGACTGGCAGGCCGAAGAAGACAGAAGAATTCTCTCTATAATAAAGAAAAATGGACCATATCCTATCTGCTCAAGTTCAAACAAATGCCTCAAAACTCATTGGCCGGCGGTTCATTCTACAGCAAGACAATTATCCCAAAAATACTGCTAAAGCAACAAAGGAGTTTTTCAAAGCTAAAAAATGGTCAATTCTTGAGTGACCAATCACCCGATCTGAACCCAATTGAGCCTGCCTTTTATATGCTGAAGAGAAAACTGAAGGGGACTAGCCCCCAAAACAAGCATAAGCTAAAGATGGCTACAATACGGGCCTGGCAGAGCATCACCAGAGAAGACACCCAGCAACTGGTGATGTCCATAAATCGCAGACTTCAAGCAGTCATTGCATGCAAAGGATATGCAACAAAATACTAAACATGACTACTTTCATTTGCATGACATTGCTGTGTCCCAAACATTATGGTGTCCTGAAATGAGGGGACTATGTAATTTCTACATGGTGAAACCAAAATGTATAAAAATGGCCTTTATTAAAATCTGACAACGTGCGCTCTAACCACATGTGGTTTTTTTGATTATAAATCTCAAATTGTGGAGTACAGAGGCAAATAAATGAATAAATGATGGGTCTTTGTCCCAAACATTATGGAGGGCTCTTCAACTCTCCTTCTCAACCCCATTATCCTGCTCATAACCCTTGACACCCCGTACCAATCAGGAATCCACCTATCTCTGCCTTAAAAATATCCATTGTCTTGGCCTCAACAGCTGTCTGCGGCAATCAATTCCACAGATTCACCACCCTCTGACTAAAGAAGTTCCTCCTCATCTCTTTTCTGAAGGAAAGTCCTTTAATTCTGACACTGTGACCTCTGGTCCGGGACTCCCCAACCAGTGGAAACATCCTCTCCACATCCACTCATTCACTCTGTGGAAAGTCTTTCTCTGTCCAGTGAGTTTCAATGAGGTGCCCCCCCCCCATCATTCTAAACTCCAGGGAGTCCAGGCCCAGTGCCGTCAAACCCTCCTCATACGTGAACCCACTCACTCCTGGGGTCTGGCCCGCCTCTCTCCTCCCTCTGATTGTGGGGCATAAACTAATCTCTGCCTGCACGCGATCCATAGCCCTCCAGTGTCAGCATAATATCCATGTGCATGTCTAAACGCCTCTGAAATGCCCCGCAGAAAATGAGACAAAGGTGTATTCCGCACCTTACCTAGGCATTCACCTGACATGCCTGAACTCGTCTATCACCCACATGCCAAGCTGCGTAATTGCATTTCCTTCTCTTTGTTGCAAGGGATAATTTTGTAATGGGTGAGTACTCTTGTGGGAAATACTGACACCAACCCATCCACATAGCGATCGTTCCATTGTCCTGTCCCCACCCATGTCACGCCACCAACTACCCCTCCCTGCTGGGTCCAAAGTCCACTCCCCGCTCCCTAACCCCTGGGGATGTCTAGTATAGTTTAGTTTAGAAGTACAGCGCGAAAACAGGCCCTTCGGCCCACCGAGTCCGCACTGACCAGCGATCCCCACACACTATCCTGCACGCACTAGGGACAATTTACATTTATACCAAGCCAATTAACCTATAAACCTGCAGGAAGGAACTGCAGATGCTGGTTTCAACTGAAGGTCGACACAAAATGCTGGAGAAACTCGGCGGGACAGGCAGCATCTCTGGAGAGAAGGAATGGGTGACGTTTCGGGTCGAGACCCTTCTTCACCGTGCCACCTACTGAGAAAGGTCTCGACCCGAAACATCACCCATTCCTTCTCTCCAGAGATGCTGCCTGTCCCGCCGAGTTTCTCCAGCATTTTGTGTCAACCTACAATATATGTCTTTGGAAAGATCTCGGAGAAAACCCACGCAGGTCATGGGGAGAACGCACAAACTCCGTACAGACAGCGCCCTTACTCGGGATGGAACCCGTGTCTCCGGCGCTACTAACGCTGTAAGGCAGCTACTCTACCGCTGCTCCACCACACCGTCTACTGTGGGATTCCTCCCCGTCCCCCTCCTCCCTCTGCCTTTAACCATCCCCACCCTCATCTCCCATCCCAGAATCTCCCATGTGGTGTAGTTTAGTTTAGTGTCACGTATACCCAGGTTGAGTGAAAAGCTTTTTTTGTTGCGTGCTAACCAGTCAGCAGAAAGACTATACAATCGAGATGTCCACAGTGTACAGATACAGGATTAAGGGAATGACGTTTAGTGCAAGATAAAGTCTAGTACAGTCCGATTAAAGTGCGATAGTTTCCAAAGAGGTCGTTGGGAGGTCAGGACTGCTCTCTAGTTGGTGAGATGGTTCAGTTGCCTGATAACAGCCAGTAAGAAACTGTCCCTGAATCTGGAGGTGTGTGCGTTTGTTTTCACACTTCTGTACCTCTTGCCCGATGGGAGAGGGGAGAAGATGGAGTGACCGGGGGGTGAGACTGGTCCGTGATTATGCTGCTGGCCTTGCCGAGGCAGCGTGAGGTGTAGATGGAGTCAATGGAAGGGAGGTTGGTTTGTGTGATGGTCCGGGCTGACCTTTATCTCTGCTCTTCCACTCATAAACCTCCCTCCGGCATTGCGCTTCACTCCTCCTCGCTCCTGATGTGACACCCTGCTGTACCCTTGCATCTCCAGCCTATGACACTGACCCATCACCCCCTCCCCCCCTCCCCCCCCCTCGCCCCCCCTCACCTGTATCCATCTATCACTTGCCAGGCTTTGTCCTGCCCCAACCTCTCCTTGTGTAGGAACGAACTGCAGATGCTGGTTCAAACCGAAGATGGGCACGTAACGCTGGAGTAACTCAGTGGGACAGGCAGCATCACTGGAGAGAAGGAATGGGTGACGTTTCGGGTCGAGACCCTTCTTCAGACTAGTCAGGGAAAACGAGGGATATAGACGGCGATATGGAGAAATAAAGAACAATGAATGAAAGATATGCAAAAAAGTAACGACGATAAAGGAAACAGGCCATTGTTAGCTGTTTGTTGGGTGAAAATTAGAAGCTGGTGCGACGGGTGGGGGAGGGATACAGAGAGAGAGGGAATGCCAGTGCTACCTGAAGTGAGGGAAATCAATATTCATACCACTGGGCTATAAGCTGCCCAAGCAAAATATGAGATGCTGTTCCTCCAATTTGCATTTGGCCTCACTCTGACAATGGAGGAGACCTAGGACAGAAAGGTCTGTGTGGGAATGGGACGAAGAATTAAGTGTTTAGCAACCGGGAGATCAGGTAGGTTCAGGAACTAGGAGGGAGCAAGAGGGAGAGGGGGCAAGAGGCAAGCGAGCAAGAGAGAGAGAGAGGAGCAAGAGAGAACAAGAGGCAAGTTATGCAGGTTTGTAGTTTAATTGGGTTCAGTAAAACTCAAATTAAATTAGTGCGTGGATTAAAGAAGATTAAAAAAATAGAAAGAGCGAGAGAGAGAGAGAAAGAGGCAAGAGAGAGAGAAAGAGCGAGAGGAAAAAGAGAGAGCAAGTTAGAGGCAAGAGAGATAGAGAGGCGTGAGAGAGAGGCAGGGCAGAGGCAAGAGAAAAAATAGAGGCCAGTTGTGCAGGTTTGTAGGTTAATTGGGTTCGGTAAAACTCAATCAAATTCAAACACCATCCCTGACTTTCCAAATGTACATAAATCACACCAACGCAAGAGATCTATCTCTCACTGCCCTACACACCTACATACTGAAGACAATTAACCTACAAACCTGCACGTCTTTGGAGTGTGGGAGGAAACCGGAGCACCCGGAGAAAACCCACGTTGGTCACGGGGAGAACGTGCAAACTCCGTACAGACAGCACCCGTGGTCAGGATCAAACCCGGGTCTCCGGCACCGTGCCACTGTGCCGAAAAGAAAGCTAAAGAAGGTAAAAGAAATAGAAATAGCGAGAGAGAAAGAGAGAGAGGCATGAGGGAGAGAAAGAGAGAGGCAAGAGAGAAAGAGAGGAAAGAAACAGAGTCAAGAAAGAGAGAAGGAAAGAGGATAGAGAGGGAGAGTGCAAGCGAGAAAGTGAGAGGCAAGAGGGAAAGGAGAGAGAGAAGCAAGAGAGGTGAGAGAGAGAGAGAGAGGGCAAGAGAAAGAGAGAGGTGAGAGGCAAGAAAGAGAGAGAAAGGGAGAGGCAAGAGAGGCATGAGCGAGAGGCAAGAGAGAAAGGGAGAGGCATGAGAGAGAGAGAAAGAGAGAGGCAAGAGAGAAAGAGAGGGAGAGAGAGAGAGAGGAGCGAAGCAAGAAAAAGAGAAAGAGCGAGAGGCAAACGAGCAAGAGAGGCAAGGGAGATAGAGAGGTCAGAGAGAGAGAGAGAGGGGCATGAGAGAGAGAAAAAGAGAGGCAAGAAAGAGAGAGAGGCAAGAAAAAGAGAAAGAGCATGAGGCAAGAGAGAAAGTGAGGCAGGGGAGAGGCAGGGGAGAGGCAAGAGAAAAATAGAGAGCAAGAGAGAATAAGAGAGGCAATTTGTGCATGTTTGTAGGTTAATAGTAAGATTAAATGAGAACTTACCAGTTTGAAGTTTGATCTTTATTTTATGAGGAGTGACGTTGAGGGATTACGTGAAGAAAGCCCGCCAGGCGCATGCGCGTCATACTTCAAAGCAGCGGCGTGAAAACACAGAAACAAATAGCCGAAGTAACATAGTAAGGCTCGTAGAAGACTAGAACTACCAGATGATCTCTTAGATTATGAGGGTGGGAGCGGAGGGCACGTAATCCCTCAACGTCACGCCTCATAAAATAAAGATCAAACTTCAAACTGGTAAGTTCTCGTTTAATCTTACTATTTTTACTTCGGAGTCACGTGAGTGACTACGTGAAGATTTCAAAGCTCTGTGTTTGCATGCCACAGATGCACTCCATACGACAAGCTGCTTCGGTTGACACAGTAGTACAATAAAGAAGATATTGAACATTGCATGAATAATTTCAATAACGATTTTAATAACAAACAGAGTAATGACCCCTCTGACCCAGGGGGAAATTACAAACAATAAGCGATATAAACAAAGCAATAAAATTAAAGGGAACCCAAAACAGCAGACCCAAACCGTGGCTTTGCCTGAACTGGTTTATCGTAAAACCGAGAAAAAGTTGCCTCTCTAGACCACCCCTGCGGCCGCGAGGATTTGATCTAGCGGCACGTCCTGAGCCTTCGCCGCGGATGTAGACGCCGCCCTGGTGGAGTGAGATTTAAACACATCAGTGTCGATGCCCGCAGAACTGAGCACCTGTTTCAACCATCTAGAAATAGTTTGCACAGACACGTGCTGATATGGCTTTTTGTGACTAATGAGAAGGTCCTAACTCCGAACCTCTCAGACTCCTGGTTAACTCAACATATTGGGTTAAATGTTTAACGACACATAACAGTTGGTCACCAGGATATGCTTTAAACATCACCCTGATTCCAGACCTGCCTGGTCTACTTTGTTTGAGTAAATCACAGACATAAAATGTAACATCATCTTGAGAAAAATGCATATCATCTATTCTTTAACAAGTGCAATGTTTGGACACGTTGTGCTGAAACCAACGCCATTAACATAACCACTTTAAGAGTCAATTTTTGCAAAGATAATGACGCAATTGGAGCCCATTGCCGCAGCAGTGTGAGAACTATACTGACATCCCAGATTGCTGTATATCTGGGTTGAGGGGGGTTTTTGTTAAAAATTCCTCTCATAAACCTGGACACCAATGGATGAGACCCAATAGGTTGTCGTGCTGAAGACTGCCCTAAATAAGAGGACAAAGCACTGCGAGCAGTGTTAATAGCACTATAACTAAAGGTGCTCATCAAAATGCAAAGTAGCAAGGAACTCCAACACATCCCTTATACTAGCAGTAGCATATGATATATTGACTGTACACAGAAGCATTCCCATTTCTTAATGTGCACGAGGTATTGCTTTTTAGTGCTAGTTCTCCACCCTGCAGTCATAACCTCCATGGTCCTGTTCGATAATCCAAGGCCTTGAAATGGTCTGGTCAGAACCTGCAGACCAACAAATTAATATGGTCATGTAATGGGTGACTTTCTCCTGTAACCGGATGCACCAACAAATGACTGCCGCTGGGAATGCGCATGAATGGCTGTGCCATCATTCTCAGTACCAAGGGGAACCATGATTGTGTTGGCCAATCTGGGACCACCAAAACACCATTGGCGGAGTCCCGCTCTATTTTAGTAAGGCATTTCGGAATCAGGCAGAATGGAGGAAACGCATAAAAGAACGAATGTCCCCAGTGTAACGAGAACGCATCCACAGCTACTGCACCTGGATCTGGCTCCCAGGAGACATATTTAGGCAACTGGTGATTCAGTCTGGATGCAAAGAGGTCAATATCTGGCAAACCAAATCTAGCAACAATGGTTTGAAATATGCTGACATTCAACATCCATTCTATATTGTCATTAAAATTTTTCTCGACCTAAGGTCTGCTACCACATTATCTATCCCTGGTAGGTAGATGGCCGAAACCCAGATGTTGCGTGAAATACACCAATCCCAGATAGTATTTGCCAAACTATCACATAACACCGATCTTGCTCCTCCCATATGATTAATATATGCCACAGCTGTAGTGTTTATCAATCTGGAGTTGAACGTGGAAATCTGACATGGTGAAATATGCTTTTAGCCCATAAAAAACACCCAATAACTCCAGGTAATTAATACCATGTGTGTGAAGAAGCAAGTGCTCTTTCTCAGTCCATCTACCCCCACAGCTAGACTCTGTGGCTGTAGCCCCCATCCGAGAGCGCTAACATCAGTCTGTAAAATCACTGAAGGTTCGTCCACCAAAATGTAATTGGTGGCTTGGCTAATATTAACAACCCACCACTGCAATTTGCCAGAGCCGTGGTGGGTAACTGCATAAGGCGATCAAAATGACCTGCATTCTGTTTCAATGCTTGTTCTCTTGCTCTTTGCAAATGTTGATAATGCAAAGGCCCGAACTGTACTGCCGGAAAGGCTGCTACCAATTTCCCAATGACCTTTGCAACATCTCGGATGGAAGGGTAAAGAGTTTGTGTAAGACGAATACAGACATTAACAATATCTAGTACCTTAGCAGCTGGTAATGTAACTGTCATATGAACTGAATCCAGAAGAAACCCCAAATACTCAATCTGTTGGGTTGGCTGTAACCTGGACTTAAGTGGATGGACCAAAAACCCCAATGATTCAAAGAGATTCTTGGTTGCTGTAACAGAGGCTGCAGCTGACTCTTGAGTGGTGCCCACAATTAAGATATCATCTAAATAGGCCATGACAATGTGATTGTGGGCCCTCAATTGCCCTAGCACAGGTTTCACCAATTTAGTAAATAAACCTAGGTGCAGAACTTAATTCCATTAGGCAATGCTCTATATTGCCACAGCTGTCCCATCCAATTAAATTTCAAGTACCTCCGATAATCAACATGAATTGGCACCGAATAATAAGCATCTTGTAAATCAATGGTGGCCATATAACAACCCTGGGACATCAGCTGCTTTGCAGTAACGAATGTGTCCATTTTAAAATGCCTATAGAAAACTGAAGTATTCAATTGAGTGAGATCCAGAATTACTCGACAACCACCATCTTTTTTGGGTCTGGGAAAAATATTAGACACAAATTGTTGAGCATGATGAACTGCTTTTTCAATCACACCTTTACGGAACAAATTCTGAATCTCCACATTGATTTTGCTCAGTCTCCGGAACAGAAAACACCAACACTTTACTAGGCTTATGCTGGAAAGGTGGATCTATCCCTGAGATAAACTCAATGGTGGACCACTGACACAGTATTTAGTATAAAGTATCAGACGTTATGCAAACACCATTCCTTATAAAATAAATGTAACCGACCTCCAATAGGAGGTTGCACACCCGAATTTGTAACTTGAACACAAAGTCCCTGTACCTCTGTCGGTGTTTTGGAAACCTGTTGTCTGGCCGTGTTGGGGTTATAGGGAACCTGACGTGGTGGATACCCTCGTTGCCACCCTGGCCTCCCTCTGCTGGGCCCAGCACCCGGATCGGACCTGCGGTAAACGATCCCCGGCTTCCGAAGAGACGGACGAGATGCGGCCGGCTTCATCAGCCCCATAGTTTTCGCCTCCTCATCAATATCTCTAATTTGCTTGACCAGATCGGAGCCAAACAGGAGTTTCAGAAGCGCCTGGACGTTGGTCGCCTTACAGAGTGGCAGCAAATTTTTGATTTAAAGTAGGCCTGATGGCAATTTTACGAATGCAGTTAATTTCGAAGAAGACGTCACAAATCATAGCTAACATATCTTTCTGTAACGGAGATAACACGGTCCTCGGACCATGGTGCCAAAATGCAGTGATCGTTGGCCGCACCAGTTTGAGGACGTGCTGATAACGACCCTCCTGCCCCCCTCATGGAAGGACTCATGGGTGCCCATATTGCTGGGTTCACCATTGGCACTTTTAATGAAGCACAGTTAACAGGTGTTTTTATATTTGCTGCTTGTCTCCTGCATGACAGACAGTTGCAGCTGGTGAGAAACTAAGTAATTTATATTAGTTGCGAGATATTCCTCCATGGCCTCACCTGTTCCCTCCGGAATAGCAAAAGACATTGCTATGTCCGGTACACACCGGAGCAAGGCTCTTGTGCTCTGGTGTTTGCACATAAGCAGGGACACCAGACATAGGGTCAGCTGCATCCTGCCCTGCATCTTCCCATTTGATATTCTAGGGAGGCATCCCCCAGTCCTATAACAGGCGCTGGAAGGAATTCACCACGGCGGTATTCCAGGTAATCCTCTTCACAGGATCCCTGCTGCTCAATTGTCTGAGAAGTCTCTGTGGCTTTAGTCCCTTGCTGTTACCAAAAGCTGCAGCATGTGTTCCATCTGTTGCAATTTTTCCCCACATCTCTCTTTAGCCCCTGGGGGAGAATCACCACCGTCATCTGAATCATCAGAGAGTACTGGCCTGTTTGTTTTACTTGTGGCCTTGCCTGTGCCTCTTAGCAGCCACAGCCTGTTGAGTTTCAGGCACTGGCCTGGAAGCACTTTCCACTGGTGTAGTAACGGTTGAAACGGCCCCCGGTATCGGAACCGGAGGGTCCGGTTACTATCTCCCGACCCGATCGAGAATGCGGCTCGTCGCTAGACACACGCTTGGAGCGCACTCTCCGCCCGGACCGGTCCATGTTGTAACTCCAACTGACTTCGCGAGCCAGTTTTACGGAGCTAAATAACCTGCAGTAAAAGTTGTTTAACACTTACCTGCAGAGTTTCTACTTACCCGCTGGTGGAGCTGTGCCCTCCAGCCCGTTCGGTGCGACATGCGCGGACGTAATGACGCGCATGCGCCTGGCGGGCCTTCTTCACGTAGACACTCACGTGACTCCGAAGTAAAATTGGGTTCGGTAAAACAATCAAATTAGTGAGAGGACTTCCCTTGAACATAGACACCATCCCTGTCTTTCCAAATGTACATAAATCACACCAGATCTATCCAACACACCTACATACTGAAGGCTATTAACCTATAAAACTGCACGTCTTTTGAGTGTGGGAGGACATCGGAGCACCCGGAGAAAACCGACGCTGGTCGCGGTGAGAACGTGCAAACTCCGTACAGACAACACCCATGGTAAGAATCGAACCGGGACTCTATACATCATGGAAATCGGCCCTTCGGCCCACCAAGTCCACGCCAATTATCAACCATCCTTTCACACAATAGTTCTATGTTATCCCACTTTCTCATCCACTCCCTACACACTAGGGGGCAATTTACACAGGGGCCGATTAGCCCACAAACCCGCATGGGATGTGGGAGGAAACCGGAGCACCCGGAGGAAACCCACGCAGCCACAGGGCACAGTGGTAGAGTTGCTGCCTCAGAGCGCCAGGGACCCGGGTTCGATCCTGACTGCGGGTGCTGTGTGTGTGGAGTTTGTACGTTCTCCCCGTGACCCTGTGGGTTTTCTCCGGGTGCTCCGGTTTCCTCCCACACTCCAAAGACGTGCAGGTTTGTAGGTTAATTGGCCCCCCCCCCTCGGGGGGTTTTTTTTTTTAAAAAACAATAGACAATAGGTGCAGGAGTAGGCCATTTGGCCCTTCGAGCCAGCACCGCCATTCAATGTGATCATGGCTGATCATCCCCAATCAGTACCCCGTTCCTGCCTTCTCCCCATATCCCCTCACTCCGCTATTTTTAAGAGCCCTATCTAGCTCTCTCTTGAAAGCATCCAGAGAACCTGCCTCCACCGCCCTCTGAGGCAGAGAATTCCACAGATTCACCACTCTCCGAGAATTCCACAGATTCACCGAGAAAAACTGTTTCCTCGTCTCCGTTCTATATGGCTTACTTCTTATTCTTATACTGTGGCCCGTGGTTCTGGACTCCCCCAACATCGGGAATATGTTTCTTGCCCCTAGTGTGTCCAAGCCCTTAACAATCTGACATGATAAACAAATTGTAAATTGCCCCAAATGTGTAGGATGATATAGAACTAGTGTGTACGGGTGATCATTGGTCGGTGCGGACGTGCTAGGTCAAAGGCCCTGTCACCATGGTGTTCACCTGTGGAAGTTCAAAAAAGTATCAATATAACAAATCTCAAGTCTTACCAAGACTTGTAAGGATGTAGAGGCGTTGATACGATACGATAAAACTTTATTTATCCCGGGAGGGTAATTGGTCTGCCAACAGTCGTAAAACACAGCAAGATGCATGAAACATGAAATTATACTTAGGAGTCACGTGAGTGACTACTGAAGACCAGCCAGGACGGCATGCGCGACATATGTGATACGCTTTGCGGAAAAAAAAAGCGGACAGCGGAGGCGAGCGCCGCTCTCCTGCGCGAATTTTGAAACAATTTACTGAAGGTAAGTCTTCCTTTATTGGTGTGCGTGGCGTCTCGGTGTGATTTCTTTTTCAGGAGGGGGGAAGCTCCATGGAGTCGCGTAAGACGAGAGCAGCAGCTGATACCGCTGTGTGGAAGCGCAGCAGCGTGCCGTTTCTCCAGAGCTGCAGGTGCTGCAGCAACTGCCGGCTCTCGCCGCTACAGACCGCAGGTGCGCCGCGGTCGGCGGCCAAAACCACCCGGAGGTCGGACAGGTCGTTGATCAGCTGGGGCCGGACCTGAAGACCACACGTTCATAGATAGCGGACGGCGGGCGTACTTCCGCGGGAGCGGGGTGGGGAGTAGTGCTCAGCGTGACCTTGCTTATGCAGGGCAGCGTCCGCAGTGGGTTCCTCCTCGCAGACCCACGGCAGGATCCTTTCATGGGACTGCCTAATGTTCACCCTCTTCGCAGGGGAGCATTAGGGGGGTCTGAGCCTGGGCTGACCTGAAGAAGGGGCAATGGCTGAACAGTCAACTGTGAGGGGTGACCGAAGAGAGAGCCTGCAGAAGTTTGTGGGGACACATGCTGTATAAAACTCAAGAAGGATGCCTTATACAAAGCTGCAAGCCAGTAAAAAATACATGGCTACAAACCAGTACAGGAGCAAGCCAATTAACTTTTGGCTGGGAAGCACATTGCTCCAGAGAACTCCATTTCTCTTAAATACCAGCAGTCTATGACCCCATCTGGGGGCAACAGGAGCCCATCTATAGGAGCAGGAGGTGAAGCTCAGAGTGAAACTGCGGCTGCTAAAATCACAGCCGTACCAGGACAACTGATGGGGTTGGAATTGCCTGTGTAAGGAGTTACGTGATGCTTCTAGCAGGGACGTGTAATTTACTCTGTGGAGATTTACAGATACAGGAAGAGCATTCATCAAGAAGTGCGGAATTATGCAAGACAAGTAGCCACAGGCGCCAAAATTGCTGTTGGGGACCTCCCAGAAGCAGGTGAAGACCCTGCATGAGGAAGCCAAGGCTATAGGCCCTGATCAAGGTGCCAAGGCACCTCTAAACCCACTATTACAGCGGCAGCACCCTACACACCCCACCAGACATCGGTGCTATGGAAGACCATCTGGTGGTAAAGCTCGAAGGCCGGCCCACCTGCACAGGGTCTTTCAGACCATGGCCCCCAGCCCGGGCCTTCATGGAAAAACGGCCAACCCCACAACGCAGCAACACAAATTACCAGAAGAAACAAAACTGCGGAGACAACCCACACAACACCGGGACCATGGAAGGTAGGTTGGTATGGTTGTCTTAAAAAAACATTGCATGTCCGATTCATTAAAGTTGGGGGCGGTTGCAATTGTTTTCTTCATGTGTGTTAGACTTGCACTTTTACTCTGTACCTTTACTTACTCGGAAGTATTCAGAATTACAAAATTGAATTTGTATACGATCTACCGTCCCTGTTCAAGCATACGCCTAGCCGGAAGTTCATATTCACATAAAAGACGAGAACAGCTGGCCATGCTGAACTGTTACAGACTAAACACCAAAAGGGATTGAGAAAACAATCAGAGGAATTTCATGAGTTCGTATCAATTATTTTATAAAAACTAAAAAAGTTGGTGGATTGCCGTATTCATTACAGATTTGACCGAACATAAATACTTCGTACAGTATTTTTTGCCCATTTCAAAATAGGACACGTTTGTCACACACAGGGTCATTGTAAATACCTGAAATTTATGGTTGGGACAGCCAATGGCAGTTATGCCTTATCCAATGGGTTGTCATCAGCACCAGGCTATACAATTTATTAAAAACCAGCTTTAGCATACTTTTAAATAGAACACTAACCATATGTCATGGCTTATTACCTTGATGATATCTCATTGTAGGTTGATGAAAATTGGAGCTGGCTACTGGTGGTTATTCAGCCACAACACAGAGATTTAACGTTACATCCAGATAAATCAAAATAGGGAAACCCTCCACTACCATGGATTATTTGGGGTTCAGATTGATCTGTTCATATGCTCTATCTCCTTGGCCACCCAAACAAGTAGACAGACTTATGGAGTATGCAATAAGCCTCACTGGCTTCAGGGAAACCATCCATTCGGCAAGGAGCAGTGTGATTGGGAATTGGTGGCTTCTGTGCGTTCCCTGCAGCACAGCAACAATTGGAGACCACTCCAATTATTAAAACCTGGAAGAGGGAAATTTTAGCTCTACTCTCAAATATCATACAGGCCATTTCACTAAGCGTATGCAACTATACCTGGAAAGTAAATTAGAATTAAACTGGTTGGATAGGATTTGTTACATTATTATCTAACCCCATCACCCCATTTATATCCCTAGGGTACATTACAGATGGATGCCAGTGCTAAAGGTTGGGGAGCAACTATTACCACGCAAGTTTTTGTGGTGGCAGATGAAGTGCCACAAAAATTATTCTGTTTAAAGCACTAGCAATTAATTATCTAGAATTGCGGGGGTGCGTTTTTCATGGACTCAGGGGGGCCTACTGCTCAGAATGAGCACCAGGTTGCATTACGGTAACAGATTTGATACCACCATGGGGGCCTATATATAAGCTCATGGCGTGAAAATTAAAGTCGATATCATGTGATGAATTGCCTATATAATATCTCGGCACTGGTGTTCTGGGGAGAGAGATTTTGGATCTCAACCACTTAACCTTCCAGGTTATCTAAATACAGTGGCTGGGACATCAGGTCACGGTTAAATTCAACGACAACATTAATGGATGTTGGATCGGAAAGTGTTTAAGATATTATAGGACCGGTATGGGACACCAGATATCGACCTTTTTCCATCCGGATAATTCACCAACTACCAAACATATGTTGCTTGGGAACCAGACCCAGG